>JAJHSJ010000009.1:30400312-30798621 GCA_021015155.1 Magnolia officinalis
ACTTGCATTATAGTTTAGAAATTGGATTGATTAAATTATTAATCATTGCTTGTGATATTGAAATTGTTCATGTTATTAATGTTTATATATGGATTATTAATTGTAAAAAAAAATGTGTATAAATTAGCAAGTAGGACAATCGTGTCCCTTGGGTGAGAGACCCTAAAGCCAGCAAGTAGGGCAATTGTGTCCCTTGGGTGAAAGACCCTAGAACCACTGGATCCATTGGAGTCTCCTTTGTGTACGGCGTATGAGTACATTTGTGTGCGTGGACATACGTCAGAGGTACAACTGGAGCAGCAGTAGTCTAACCAGCTAATGTGTAAATGGGTCCCTCACCATGAGGTACCAGTGCGTGGGCGTTAATGCAACGTGACCATCCACTTGGGTACGGTGTTGTAAGAAATAATTTAAATGTTACAACTATTCATGGAAATATCACATGCATCGCATTTTTTTACAATTCTGTTGTCAATTTCATTATCGGTATTTTATTTTTCCTTCATTGTTATAAAAGTAATATTATCTGAACATATTGAATTTTGGGTAAGAAATGACCCTACTGGGCTGTTATGCTCATCCTACTAATAAAATGTACAGGTGAAGAGCTGGAATACTACGAGTAGGCGGGCCTCTACTATTAATGTTATTTTCTAGAAAATTTGTTTAGTTTTAATTCAATTCAGTTTTCTTTTGTTAATTAGGTTTAGTTTTATTTAAATTTCGATGTAGAAATGAACAACTATCAAGAGTTGAGTTTAATAAATATTCAGTTGTATTTCCTTTTAGATTATGTTGAATATTGGTTGAATCAGCTAGAATGTAATAAATGTCATCATATCATAATTCACATCTTGGGATTCGGGTCCTGATTACCTTATTTAGGTACCCGAATTTCGGGGCGTGACAGTTTGGTATCAGAGCCAGGTTAGATTAAAAAAAATGTGGACCTAGGGTTGTCTTTAGAATTAGTGACCAAACATAGATCTCTTTACTTTTATGATAGGAAAAAAAATAGAAATATAAATTTAGGAATCATTGCATTATATTGACATCATATATAATCTTATTTAGACTTGACATTGAATTAAGAACCCAAATCTGAACTTTAAGGAATTTTTAAGAATTTTAGATACTACGTAAAAATTGGACAGTAATAGTAACCAGAAAACACTTAACTTACAAAAGTCATAACTAATTAATTAAAACTCCTTTTAAGTTGATTCAAAATCTTAGTCGTAGGTTAACAAGTGTAGTTTCAGTAAAAAATAATTCAAAAATGTAAATATAGGTTTATCCTTTACTAATATTAAGTTATGTGTATACTAGTCAGAAATCATTTGTTTCTGGACAGACCTAATTATCCGAATTTTAGAAAAAAAATTTAGACCTTGTATTAGGTTGAAATTTTACATAATTATAGTAGACTCATATATATATCCTCATAAAAATTTTTAGATCAATTTTAACGCTTATAAGTATCAGAAACATTAGCGAGAATAGTATCCTAAGAATCTGAATTTTCTGCACTACAACTTTGATACATGTCACTGCCTGAATTCTCTTAATTTTCATGTGTTATTCTTTTAGATTATCAAATATTCTTGCAATCCAATAAATTTTTCATGCTTCTATAGACCTTAAGTAGTATGCACTCCATTAATGATATTTAGAATTCAATTTAGTTATTACAACCTACCTTGGTTGTTATACATTAAGCTTACATGTTTAAATTAATCATAGATTATGGCGGATCAAAACATAGACGTCGGAGTCATATCAGGAGCTCTTGGTCCTGATACCACTGAAAATGGGTCACTTATGGGTGAAATTCTTAGGGCCATAAGTGATCTTACGGCTCTTGTGGGCTATCAGATAAGACAGACTCAAGCGGAAGGACAAGCTCAAGCGCAAGGTCAAACCCAAACTGTTCAAGTAGCTAATGTAGGGATAGAAACTTTATTGGAAAGGTTTAAAAGACAAAGGCCGCCTATATTTAAGGGTGGACCTGACCTATCTGAGGCCGAGGTGTGGAAGAAACAGATTGATAAGATATTCACAGTTATGAAGTGTGATGAATACCAGAAAGCAGAATTGGCTATTTACATGCTAGAAGGGGAGGCGGATCATTGGTGGGACTCGGTTGTTAGGATGAACCCGAGTGTTGAAGTCTGGACCTGGGCCCAGTTTTGTGAGAAGTTTGATGATAAATATTTTCCCTTGTATGTGAAAAATCAAAAGGCATGAGAATTTATGAAATTGGAGTAAGGTGATATGACGGTGCGCCAGTATGATGCTAAGTTTACGGAGCTATCGCGATTTGCAACTTTCTGGTGTCTGATGAAACCCGTAAGGCACAAAATTTGAGGAGGGTCTAAGAGCATCTATTCGTAGCCGATTAGCCCCTTTCGTACAGAAGTCTATGCCGAAGTGTTGGAGCGTGCCCTAGCAGTGGAGAAGACATCAACGAATATTAGAAGAATCGTGATTAGAGGAAGGACGTAAAGAGTGGTGCTAGAACTGCTACACATATATCTACGGCCCAGCATGATGTAGCTAAGAGACAAAGAACAACATCGACATCGATGGCCAAACCGACGACAGCACTTTCCTGCACCACGATTTTCGGGATTTTGTTATAATTGTGGACTCGAGGGCCACACTTCTCGTTTTTGTTCCAGACCACAACGCACTCAATATCCACAAAGGGCAGGACCTTCACATCAGTCTTTCAGGCCTCCCCAACAACATGTGTCGTCGTTTATGTCACAACGACCTCCATTACATCCTTCTGCATCACAGCCTTCCTCGAGACCACCTCAGCCATATCCGCAGAGGCCGCTACAGTCATACTTGAGGCCACCACAGCAAGGACCTTCATCGTATATCAGAGACCACCTCAGCAGCCGCCGCCACAGGTTAAACCTCAGCAGTACCAGCAGTCGAGTCATGGAGTTCAGGCACCACGACCACAAGCTCAAGGCCGAGTTTACGCCCTAGTACAGTCAGGAGATGACACAGTGCAGCCGTACGAGAACTTGGCGCAACAATACGATGGGTCAATTCAAAGTTATGATGTTCTAGCACAGTTTGAGGATGGAGCGACCCAGACTTATGATGATGCCGCACCCTTATATGAGGATCCAGCACCGCCAACAAATGACATTATTCAGCCTGACATCGAGGCTAGCAGTGATGTAGTCGAAGGTACCATCGTCATTTATTCATCCTTAGCTAGAGCGTTATTTGACTCTGGAGCATCGCATTCATTTATTTCTTACTGCCTTTTATGCTCGATTGGGTTATCTCCTACTCCCTTAGATAAAAAGTTAACAGTAATAAACCCCCTTGGTAATTCAGTGGACCTAAGTCAAATTTGTAAATTCTGTCCAATCATGATCGAGAACGTAAATTTACCAGCTAATCTCATAGTTATGCCGATGCGAGAATACGATATTATATTGGGGATGGATTGGTTATCTTTATATCAGGCAAAAATTGATTGTTTTAAGAAGATGGTCATATTAAATATCGATGGGCGAGCACCGTTACAATTCCATGGGACACGAAGGAAGGGAGCACCGATTAGTTTGTCAGCCATCTCGGAAGTTGAACCTCAAGGAGTGGAACAAATTTCGATTGTTAATGAATTTTCAGAAGTATTTCAAGATATTCCTGGATTACCGCCAAAGAGATATGTGGATTTCACAATCGATCTGGTACCTGGGACTGCACCAATTTCCAGAGCACCATACCGTATGACACCTGTTGAATTGAGAGAATTAAGGGAGCAACTTCAGTAGCTCCAAGACCAAGGCTTCATTAGGGCTAGTACGTCGTCGTGGGGTGCACCGGTATTATTTGTAAGAAAGAAGGATGGGTCTTTAAGGCTATGCATCGATTACCGTCAACTTAATAAAGCGACTATCAAGAACAAGTACCCGCTGCCGAGGATAAATGATTTATTCGATCAGTTGAAGGGAGCTAAATATTTTTCAAAGATAGACCTACGGTCTGGATATCATCAGTTGAGGATTAGAGATGAAGATGTACCCAAGACTGCCTTTAGGACTCGGTACGGCCATTATGAATTTCTAGTGATGCCCTTCGGACTAACGAATGCTCCAGCAGTATTTATGGATCTCATGAACAGGGTCTTCAAACCTTATTTGGACCAATTCATGATAGTGTTCATAGATGATATTTTAATTTACTCCAAGATGCAAGAAGATCATGCTGAACACCTTCGAATAGCTCTTCAGACTCTAAAGGACAATCAGTTGTATGCCAAAGCTTCAAAATGTGACTTTTGGAAGGATGAAGTAAAGTTTTTAGGGCACGTAGTATCGAAAAAAGGAGTGTCGGTAGATCCATCGAAAGTTGAAGCAGTGTTAAATTGGGAGCAGCCCACCAATGTGACAGAAGTGCGCAGTTTTCTCGGATTAGCTGGTTATTATAGAAGATTCATTGAGGGATTCTCTAAATTAGCAAGGCCGTTGACTAACTTGACCAAGAAATGCACTTCTTTTAAATGGAATGAAAATTACGAGCAGGCTTTCTCTGAATTGAAGAAGCGATTAACGGAAGCCCCAGTGCTTTCCTTACCAGCAGAAGGGGAAAGATTTGTGGTATATACTGATGCATCTTATCAAGGGTTGGGATGCGTGCTGATGTAAAGCGGTAAAGCAATAGCATTCCGTCAAGGCAGTTGAAACCTCATGAGCAGAATTATCCCACTCACGACTTAGAGCTTGCAGCTGTAGTGTTTGCCTTAAAAATTTGGAGGCATTATCTTTATGGTGAGCAATTTGAACTGTATTCGGATCACAAGAGCTAAAGTATCTTTTTTATCAAAGGACTTTAATATGCGGCAGAGGAGATGGATGGAATTCTTGAAGGATTATCATTTCGACATCTGCTATCATCCAGGTAAGGCGAACGTCGTAGCCGACGCGTTAAGCAGGAAGACGCGCAAGCTGGTGGCGAGCTTAATGATTAAAGAATGGGAGATGCTTGATATATTAAAGATTTTGAAGTTAGACTTCGTATCGATGAACCTCGGGCTTATATCAGTAATTTAGTGGTGCAACCCACTCTGGTAAGAAATTTCTTAATTATCCATTTAGATTATCCTTTAATTCGTATATTAGGCTATAGTTATTTAGAATTTTCTTTTCTAGGTGCGACGAATAATAGAAGCGGAGAAGAATGGTGCATGGTTACAAGAGAAAATAACGGAAGAAGCGAGAAAGGACGACTCGGAGTGGCGAGTAAGCTCTGATGGTGGGGTCAGATTTCAAGGGAGGTTATGTGTTCCACACATATCTAAATTGAAGCAAGAAGTCTTAAATGAGGCGCACCACACAAAATTCACCGTCCACCCAGGAGGAACTAAGATGTACCGTGATGTACGACGTCAATATTGGTGGAGTAATATGAAGAGGGAGATAGCCAGCTACGTTGCAAGGTGTCTTACTTGTCAGCAGGTTAAAGTGGAGCATCAGAAGCCGTCGGGACTTTTACAACCGTTACAGGTCACAGAGTGGAAATGGGAGCATATATCGATGGATTTTATTGTCGGACTACTGAAAACAAGCCGTCATCATGATGGATATGGGTGATCGTGGATCGGCTAACAAAGTCAGCACACTTTCTTCCTATACGTATTTCTTCATCCCTAGATGATTGAGCAAGCAATATATCAAGGAGATTGTTAGACTTCATGGCATTCCTGTGTCCATTGTATCCGATCGAGACCCCAGGTTTACATCACGCTTTTGGATGAGTCTTCAGAAGGCATTGGGAACGACGCTAAACTACAGCACGGCTTTTCATCTGCAGACCGACGGGCAAACGGAGCGGGTAAATTAAATCCTCGAAGACATGCTTCGCAGTTGCATTCTTGACTTCAAGGGAAATTGGGACGACCACCTCTATTTAATAGAATTTGCCTATAACAATAGTTTTCAGTCCAGTATTGGCATGGCGCCATTCGAAGCTTTATACGAAAGACCCTGCAGATCCCCAAGTTGTTGGACCGAAGTGGGTGAAAGAACATTGTTGGGACCGGAACTAGTGCAAGAGACATCCGAGAAGATTGCTGTCATCAAAGAACGTCTACGTACGACTCAGAGTCGCCAGAAGAGCTACGCCGACAATCGTCGAAAGAACTTGGAGTTCGCCATAGGAGATCATGTGTTCCTGAAGGTATCCCCGATGAAAGGAGTTATGCGATTTGGAAATAAAGGAAAATTGGCACCACGCTACATTGGACCATTCGAAATCTTGCAGAGAGTAGGCCTCGTAGCTTACAGACTAGCCTTACCTCCTCAACTTTTTGGCGTCCACGATGTATTTCATGTATCTATGCTTCGAAAGTACGAGAGAGATACATCGCATATCATTGACTGGGAGCCGCTGGAAATCCGGGAGGACGTTTCATATATAGAGCAACCGATTCGCATCATCGACAGGAAGGGGCAAGTACTTCGAAACAAGATCAATACCACTCGTGAAGGTTCAGTGGGGGCATCATGGCGAGGACGAAGTTTCATGGGAGCGAGACGATGACATCCGAGAGAAGTACCCTCATCTCTTCATATGATAGGTATGTTAAATTTCGGGGACGAAATTTTTATTAAGGGGGGTAGAATGTAACAACCCATTTTTTTTAGGGGAAGTAACCCCACCGTCCACTTCTGTGTGGCCCACCTGAGTTTTGGATCAGCCTCATTTTTGGCCTTACGTCTTCTTTTGGCCAGGCCAAGATGATGGACGGAGTAGATTATACTATTACTAGTATGACCCACCAGATCTAAAGAAATAAAAATAAATTAAATTATATCTTTCGCACGCCGACTAAACCACGTTCCCATTCTCCTTCCTTTTCATACGGTAATGGGCGCTGAAACTTCCCACTAAACGAAACCGTCTCATAATCCATATCTCCATTTTCATTACGCATCCATTTATAAAAAAAAGAGAGAGAGAGAGAGAGAGAAAGAATCGAAGTAATTAATAAATAAATAAAATATAGAGAGAGAGAGCTCTGTAGATCAAGAGAGAGATTAAAGCGGGGCCAGTCATCAGATTTTTTTAAGGTAGGTGATCTTATCCTGAAATTTACTATTTTCAGCTATTTAATTATGTTTATTTAAACCAACATTTTTATAAGAATAATGTTTTTGATTATTATGTATAGAATTCTATTTATTTAGGAATTTCTATATTTCTGATATTTAATATAAGTTTACAAAAAAATAATAAATAAATAAATAAACAATTTATCTAAAGTTATAATTTAATTTATAAAAGTATTTGTGTTATCATATGCCACAATTACAGTTTCAGAGTGCCTGCGTGTCAATCGTCATACTCTGCCAGAGTATCAAATAACTCCTCATGAGAAATCAGAGGATGCACCGTGAGAAACTACTTTAATGGAGAAGGTTTCAAGTCCATCAAGTTGGACCATAAGTTACAGTCCACCCACCAATAGATTTATGACATACTAAGTTCATACAAAATTCAACCCTTCCAATACATCTAAAACAACATGAAGATCACTTATATGAAAAATTATTCCTATATACTAGTCAGGATATCCTCAAAATTAGAAAATAAGTTATAACTGTTGATAAATAGTATTATCCATTTAAGGAGTGAATGTAAGTGTATATTTTTTTTATAAGTGATCCTAATTGTTTAATAAACCTAGTGAATGGGTTAGATTTTTCACATATATTAAAAGTTAGAAGTTATTTAATCGATGGACCGTAATGTTTCAAATCGGTTGTACTGGAGATCTTCTTATTATAATGGGACTCTGTCAGTACGAGATATGCCAGTATGACTACAATCTTACTCGTCTCTACATGCGGAACATAGCACACGTGTGTAAGTCTGAGAAATCTATTATGTAATCCACATCTTTAATTTGCCCAGATAAAGTAATATATATATATATATATATATATATATATATATATAATATATATATATATATATATATATATATACACATATAATAATAATAAATAAAAAGAGCACGGTCTGTCTATTTTCTTGGGCACTATGAATGAATGAAAGCTAACAATGTTCCTTATTCAACTTACAAGTATGGTCCACCTATTTAGTTTAACTACCAAATTTTCAGTAAGAGGAACATTGAAAACATGACCTCTCAAATGAACGGAATAGATATCACACACGTGGCTCGTGTGACACGTGACACACGAGTAGGATTCAAATCCTACTTGCGCAAGTAGCTTTCCCATTTTTTTTATGAAGAAATGAATGGTGGGGCATTGGAGTTGCTGTATGAATTCTAGAAATGAACCAATAGCTTTGGATTGTGCAAAGGGTCATAACCCCTTAGGTTCTGTAGTGTAAAGATTCACCATATACCTGCATTTTTAAATTATTATTTTGAGTGAAACCAATACTCAGTTTGTTGTATGGATTTATTTCCACACTCTGCCTCCTTATTAAATAACACTATCATGATAGTCTACTGTCATTCTTAATATGGTGGTGAGTCCTCAACCGTCTATCATGAAATGCTTGTACAATAAATTTGATCGTCCAAATTGATGAACCAACTTTTAATGGTGGACCACCAAAAATTTGAGCCGAGAATGTGAAATAACTATGAAATTTAGTAGTCCCATCCACTCAATGTGAGATTTATTGCTCAAGGGTGGAGCTCATGTAGAATCTGATATTTTAACAAATTTATGCACCTTGTTCAGAACTTGCATTATAGTTTAGAAATTGGATTGATTAAATTATTAATCATTGCTTTGTTGATATTGAAATTGTTCATGTTATTCATGTTTATCTATTGATTATTAATTGTAAAAAAAAATGTGTATAAATTAGCAAGTATGGCAATCGTGTCCCTTGGGTGAGAGACCCTAAGCCAGCAAGTAGGGCAATTGTGTCCCTTGGGTGAAAGACCCTAGAACCCACTGGATCCATTGGAGTCTCCTTTGTGTACGGCGTATGAGTACATTTGTGTGCGTGGACATACGTCAGAGGTACAACTGGAGCAGTAGTCTAACCAGCTAATGTGTAAATGGGTCCCTCACCATGAGGTACCAGTGCGTGGGCGTTAATGCAACGTGACCATCCACTTGGGTACGGTGTTGTAAGAAATAATTTAAATGTTACAACTATTCATGGAAATATCACATGCATCGCATTTTTTTACAATTCTGTTGTCAAATTTCATTATCGGTATTTTATTTTTCCTTCATTATTATAAAAGTAATATTATCTGAACATATTGAATTTTGGGTAAGAAATGACCCTACTGGGATGTTATGCTCATCCTACTAAAATAAAATGTACAGGTGAAGAGCTAGAATACTACGAGCAGGCGGGCCTCTATTATTAATGTTATTTTCTAGAAAATTTGTTTAGTTTTAATTCTATTCAGTTTTCTTTTGTTAATTAAGTTTAGTTTATATTAAATTTCGATGTAGAAATGAAAACTATCAAAAAGTTGAGTTTAATAAATATTCAGTTGTATTTCCTTTTAGATTATGTTGAATATTGGTTGAATCAGCTAGAATGTAATAAATGTCATCATATCATAATTCACATCTTGGGATTCGGGTTCTGAATACCTTATTTAGGTACCCGAATTTCGGGGCGTGACACTTCATCCGTCGTGCTTTAGGAGTTGCGCCCAACGTGAAAAGAGCTTAGAATAATTAGGAGAACGGTTTGGTGAAGCCAAATAGTACACTTACTATTTTGACCGAAAACCTTGCGCACTAGTAGACATCACGACCGTCTATAAATAGTAAGTTTAATATTTATAGTAAGTCGCGAATTCTAGGAGTTTTAGTTGTAGTTTGATTTGATTTTCTTTCTCATTGCTTGATATCCCTATTTAAAGGGTTGTGAACTCATTTTTAATCATCAATTAATTAATTTCGAATTTATTAGAATTTATTTCTATTTTCTGCTTTCTTTCCTCATGGATTCGGAGTATTTATCCTCATCACGTTCATCCCTGCGTCAATACGTTACACATATGAAATCATGTGGGTGTTTTTCCGCAACATCTCTCTAGAACATACACTAACAGGTAATTACAATAGGCTGCTTGGTTTTATTTAAGTAACAAGCAACAATTAACAAATAGCATAGACAATTTTCGTTTCCACCCTTACATGTTCACTACACACATAAAAGAGAGTTATCTTTCACAATACAATGCCTTTTTTACTACCCAAACCGAAGTGCCAGTGAAAAAGAAGAGTCTTATATGAAAGTTCACATACTACTTTTTTTAACACATACATCAAAGCTAATTCACATTCACAATCATCACACCCTGCGACCATAATCCCATGATTATCTTTGAATCTAACGGATCATGCCGCCTTGAATGGTTGGTGGCAAGGTCGTGATTCCACGGCTCTGCTTTTCCAAGTTCCCATGCCATCCTACCAACAATCAAACCAAGGATTGGTTAGGCACAGAGAGAGCATACATGTTTTAAACAGCACGCACAGAAAGAGAGAGTGAGAAAGAGATACCAATATCCATGTAGAAGCCACGGTGCTTAAGCTCTCTGTGCATCTGACAGAGAGCACAGGATTCGCAGAAGCAATGAACGAGGCAGTCGCAGCATGGGGTCTCCTTCAATGTATACTGCTGCCTCAATTTCGATCTATAGAAGCACGAATACAGGCACGTGCACCCCGTCACAAATAGTATTAGAGTGTAAAGTGCCCCACTCGCCCCACATGCTGCATCCATCCAAACACACCATTCCCATGTAAAATTAGAAAATAATAAAATAATAATAAACAAGAAAAAACCTCTCTTTGTTAGAAAAAACTTACAGGTCGATCCTCTGTCGATTATCTCCGCAATCCGACCGAAGGTGATGCATGGACACCAACATGTTAGGCAACCTGTCCACGTTTTTTTTTTTTCAATTTTATTAGAATCAGAAAATCAAGATCCCACCACAGTCTTTCACAATTGAAACTGTCTATGCTTTTCTACTATCTAAATTGTCAAAATGAGAACTTGGCGTGGGCCAAAATCACCCAATTCCATTTGTGTGTATAAATTACAATAATAATAATAAAATGTTATAGAAAATGATGAACAAGTGCCTACAATTGCCGACGTCTTCACCACAGTCACAGAGCCCAGTGGACCATGGGCCAGGAGGCTGGGATTGGATTTGGAAGGCAGCAGTGATGGTCGAATTGTAGGATTGGTCCGTCGAGCCCACAGGAATGCCTGTCGCCGAACCGTATTGGTCAATCGAAGGCGGCGCTGTCGGCATGTGCGGCGCTGAGTACTTCTGATACTCGTTGGAAGAGGCAGTAGGATACATGGTGACAGAGACAGAGAGAGAGAGAGAGAGGAGGATGTGTTGGGTTTGGAGTATGAGATGAATGGAAGTAGAATTATATAAGGTTATGGGAGGATGTGTCTGTTAGGCGACACGCTTTCTGCATTTCACGGAGGCTTGTAAAGTCGCGTCGAGTCTAATTCATCGCTTTCAGTTTGTTCAATGCGACTCCACGCGGCATTTTTTTATTGGATAGGAATTTTGTTTACTTGACTTTTTCGAAGGCGCTTAGTTGCCACCCGAAACCAGAGAAGTGGGTGCAACCCTGACCGGTGTGCCCACCTATCTACCGCTGACCGTCGGTCTTTTCAGATTATTTTAGCGCAAAGTCCGAAAAATGAAGCAGACGCAAATTTCAGGTGAATCTTAACCATTAAAAACCTATTGTGGCCAACAAAAGTTTTGTATCAAGCTGATATTTATGGTTTTTCTTTTATAAAGGTCTGCGTGACCTTTTCAACAGGTTGGATGGTCAATAAACATTAGGGTTGACACTGGAAATATTTTTAACGGTGGACAATCAATGACAACTGTTTCGGTAGCGTGGTCTACCTGAAACTTATATCTGCTTTATTTTTTGGAACATGCATTAAAATAATCTGGAAAATGCGATGGACATCGTGGGTATACAATTCATACATTGAGGTAGGACCTACGGTCAGGCTGGCTCGCACCCACATCGCAGGTTCCGGGTCAGCCAAGTCGCGCTGGCCTTTTTTTACTTAAATCATCTGCTACATCTTGCGTACATAATACCTGCGTCTTGAACTACACGAACTAGGTATAGAAGGACTAGATAACGCCTTCCCTATCATCGGTTCGAGAATCATGCATACAAGATAGATCTAACCACTGATTCTTTCATTGATGAATGATCACAGTTGCTATTTTTATTTACAACCGTCCAGTTATAGGATTCTGTACTTAACGATAAGACCATCGTATTTTCGTGTACATTAAACTTTAGGCGCATCAATGTTAGTTTCAACTGAACGAACGGTCGTGATCAACGTTCCAACCACTCTGTGAATGATGAATCGTAAGGTGTATAGGAGGGATTTCATAGATGACGATTTACTGAATGATTTCAAAATCATGGCAGGGACATGTCTTCGGGTGGATAAGGTCAAGTCTTTGCCTCAGTCGGAAGTGGATTGCGTCCTACCTCTGTGGGAGCCACCTTGGTGTGAACGTCTTATCCACGCCGTTCATACCTATTAAAAGATCATTTTATGGCATGATCCAAAAAATTAAGCAGGTCCAGATCTTCAGTGGATCACACCAAAGGAAGAAATGGTTATAATGATACCCACCATTGAAACCTCTCTCTGGGCTACTGTGATGTTTTTTTTTTTTTTACCATCCAACATATTCATAAGGTCATGTAGACCTGGATGAAGTACAAAAATAAATATCAGCTTGATCCGAAACTTATGCAACTCTCAAGAAGTTTTTTATGGTTGGACTTCAATACTCAATTTGTGGCCCACTTAAGCCTTGGTTCTGCCTCATTTTTGAACTTATAGAGTATAATGATCTGTAAATAGGGATGAACGGCATGGATAAGAATGTTGACATCACGGTGGCCCCACAGAGCTTTGTAGGACGCAATCCGCTTCCACCTCGGTCACGATTTAGAATGCACCGTGTACCACGGGTTGGTGTGTCCACATGCCGAAGCAGTCAAATGATTTGAACTGTTCATATTTGTGTCACTGTTATAAATAAACTATTTTTTCATGATAACACTTTAATGATTACCATGCCCTTTAATTTTAGAGTTGAAAAGAGCCATTGAAAAATTTAGGATTATTTCCTACGGTGGCCCATTTAACATAGGTTCCACAATATGGACGGTACCGCTCATCGGACCAGGCGGCATCTGGTTCCCGAATATTGAGCCGTGAGTGATGCAAAACAACCTCCCATGGACGCTAGACTATAGAGAAGTCTGTTTTTGTTAACATGGCACACAATGATCATCATTTGTCCCTGGGATAATGCCTAATGAGAGGATGGTCGGATGATCAGCACCGTCCATGTTTTGGCCCCAACAAAGATAAGACAAGGAATAGATGTTGGAAAATATTTCACAAATAATATTAGAAATTGAAAATAAAAATAAAATTAACACTAGTATGAATCACGTATGTAATTCGCTGTCCTTAAAGCTTGATTCACCCATTTCTCGATTGAAATTGAGACTGCCAGTGGGTTTTAAGCAAATTGCTTTTAGGATAAGACGAGCATTTTTTTAAGGTCTTGTGTGGTTGCAATCATGAAAAGACCTGCTCGGGTACTCAATTACGTAATTCAAAACTCGGACAGATTTGTTGAATGATCGAGCTCATGTTAGATTATCTGAATAAGGAATAGTTCGACGGATCTAGCTATGCATAAGACATGGTAATCAAGGGGTCGTATAGCTTACCTAGCTGTGACGCCATAAATGCCAGATAGAAATACCAGAATACCAGTGTTGTAGTCTTCCTTTCCTTCACACCAATATACAGAATAGTAGATGGGACTTAGGTTCTGTCGTTGTGTTAGATTGGGGACCCAGCTCTTCTCTTATATAGAATATGGGAGATGAGAGTTTGAATCCTATCATAATTCTCTCTCCCCTACTCCACATTGTTGTATCCTAGCTCAACTCAAATAGCCCCGCGTAAGGGTATAGCATTCCAGCCCTAATACGCACTGCTGCGCAGCCTACCTGTGCAGCGTATCACCTAAAGTAGGGCCCACTGGTTTACTCAATCCTATAGTCCAACTGATAGGACAATCCAGACCGTTGATCAGTAAGGCCTACCATATGGAGTTCTTACATTCTCCCACTTGGGCCTCATTGAGCAATGTCATTGATTGTCATATAGAATAATGTCAAAAACAGGATTTAATTTTAAGAAAACATCCAAATGGTTAACCAATAAAATTGTTGGACTATATGAGTAATGCTATTTATCTTGTACCAGAAAACATCCAAACATCCAAATGGTTCTTCTTGCACTAAGGATCTATGGATTTATCATCGATTTTAATTCGTGCCCTTGTCTAAATGGACTCTATGTCTCTCCCTTTTGTGAGATCAGTACAAGATAAATAAAAAAATACACTTGCTCCACCTAATCGGGCAAGTATAACCCCAGTTTTCTTTGAAAAGTGTTACAGTTTCCGCAATCAATGACTAATCAGTCTGATATCAAGATCGGGTGAATCACCACTAGTGAAAATTGGGTGTCCTCTTTTGACAACAAACCCAATTATAACATCATATTTTGTAATTTTCAAAATTTCCTATCATACCCTATGCTTAACGTAAGTCTTTTCACTTGAACCAACCCTATCCTTAACATAAGTCTTTTCACTTGAACCAACTCTATCCTTAACATAAGTCTTTTCACCATAGCCAATTACAGTAGCCATGTGGTATTTTCTCCCCATTTTCTATAGTTGTCAGGAATTACGTTTCAAAAATCGGTCCTTACAAATGTTTTTATTACTGATTTAAATATGGGCCCCACCATGATATATATGAGTTATCCACACCATCCATCCTTTAAAAAAAATACATTTTAAGACATGAGCTAAAAAATGAGGAAAATCAAAAGCTCAAGTGGACCACACCTTAGGAAACAATGATTATTAAAACGTCTCCCTAGGGTTCACAGTGATGTTTATTTGTCATCCAACCCGTTAATAAGGTCACACATCCAAAACAACTGGGGTCTTCAAGAAGCTTTCAATGGTAGGAGTTCAATTCCCAATGTTTCCAGTAGTGTGGTCCACTTGATCGTTGGATCTGCCTATTTTTTTTGGGCTCATGCCCTAAAATGAGTTGGCTAAAGGGATGGACGGTGTGGATAATACACAAACATCAAGGTAGGCCTCACAATTTAACTTTTTTTTCCTCGAGTGATGTGAGGAGTGCTATAAATGAAAGGTGGCGGTCAAATCACTTTGGAAATCCAACCAGAAACATGGAGGTAAATAATTATTACCCATTTACCTTGAATTACCTCTGTAATTAGAAAATCAAACAGGCGGCGTAGAGATCACTCATGGAGTCATTCAAATTTGTACCTGTCATTTCGATCCCTTGTTCATTGTGGTCTTGTGGCTGTAGCCAACAGTAAATTCTGAGATTTTGACTAGTGGCAACTGCAAAATGCATCACACACAACACATCATCTGCCACACTATCCAGGAAATCAAGATAAATTCTATGATGGCCTTATGTATATGTCCTCAGCTACCAACTTAATTCTTTGTAGGAGGATGGCTTCTTTTATTTCAAACCAATACGAAGAATAGGTTAAAAACACATATGAAATCATGTGGGTGTTTTTCCGCAACATCTCTCTAGAACATGCACTAACGGGTCATTACAATAGGCTGCTTGGTTTTATTCAAGTAACAAGCAACAATTAACAAATAGCATAGGCAATTTTCGTTTCCACCCTTACATGTTCACTACACACATAAAAGAGAGTTATCTTTCACAATACAATGCCTTTTTTCCTACCCAAACCGAAGTGCCAGTGAAAAAGAAAAGTCTTATATGAAAGTTCACATACTACTTTTTTTAACACATACATCAAAGCTAATTCACATTCACAATCATCACACGCTGCGACCATAATCCCATGATTATCTTTGAATCTAACGGATCATGCCGCCTTGAATGGTTGGTGGCAAGGTCGTGATTCCACGGCTCTGCTTTTCCAAGTTCCCATGCCATCCTACCAACAATCAAACCAAGGATTGGTTAGGCACAGAGAGCGCATACATGTTTTAAACAGCACGCACAGAAAGAGAGAGTGAGAAAGAGATACCAATATCCATGTAGAAGCCACGGTGCTTAAGCTCTCTGTGCATCTGACAGAGAGCACAGGATTCGCAGAAGCAATGAACGAGGCAGTCGCAGCATGGGGTCTCCTTCAATGTATACTGCTGCCTCAATTTCGATCTATAGAAGCACGAATACAGGCACGTGCACCCCGTCACACATAGTATTAGAGTGTAAAGTGCCCCACTCGCCCCACATGCTGCATCCATCCAAACACACCATTCCCATGTAAAATTAGAAAATAATAAAATAATAATAATAATTTTTTTTAAAAAAAAATAAACCTCTCTTTGTTAGAAAAACTTACAGGTCGATCCTCTGTCGATTATCTCCGCAATCCGACCGAAGGTGATGCATGGACACCAACATGTTAGGCAACCTGTCCACGTTTTTTTTTTTTCAATTTTATTAGAATCAGAAAATCAAGATCCCACCACAGTCTTTCACAATTGAAACTGTCTATGCTTTTCTACTATCTAAATTGTCGAAATGAGAACTTGGCGTGGGCCAAAATCACCCAATTCCATTTGTGTGTATAAATTACAATAATAATAATAATAATAATAATAATAATAATAATAATAATATGTTATAGAAAATGATGAACCAGTGCCTACAATTGCCGACGTCTTCACCACAGTCACAAAGCCCAGTGGACCATGGGCCAGGAGGTTGGGATTGGATTTGGAAGGCAGCAGTGATGGTCGAATCGTAGGATTGGTCCGTCGAGCTCACAGGAATGCCTGTCGCCGAACCGTATGGGTCAATCGAAGGCGGCGCTGTTGGCATGTGCGGCGCTGAGTACTTCTGATACTCGTTGGAAGAGGCAGTAGGATACATGGTGAGAGAGAGAGAGAGAGAGATGGGTTTCGACTTTCGAGTATGAGATGAACGGATGTAGAATTGTATAAGGTGAGGGGAGGATGTGTTGGGTTTGGAGTATGAGATGAATGGAAGTATAATTATATGGGAGGATGTGTCTTTTAGGCGACACGCTTTCTGCATTTAACGGACGTTTGTAAAGGCGCGTCGAGTCTAATTCATCGTCTTCAGTTTGTTCAATGCGACTCCACGCGGCATTTTTTTATTGGATAGGAATTTTGTTTACTTAGACTTTTTCGAAGAGATAATGACTACTGTAGACGAAACCTTTTACCCAGCGGTTTTTACGAACGAATACAAACTTTAGTTACCCACTTAGACTAGCACGTGCGGACAGCGATTCTGAGGGCGAAAATACCCCTCCTTTCACGGAAACGGACCGGGTACTCCCCCTGCCACCCGCCCATGGCGGATGGTCGGTGGTCCCCACCATGATGTATGCTTTTCATCCATGCCATCCATATATTTTTCCACATCACTTTACGATATGAGACAAAAAATAAAGTATAACCAAATCTCAAGTGTACCACATTACAGGAAACAGTATTGAATGAGCGTAGACCATTAAAAACTTTTTGGGGGCTCACTGTGATGTTTTTGAGAAATCCTCCCTGTCTAAGTTCATTCACAGGATCACAAAGACCTAGATGAAGAAGAAAAACAAATTTCATAATGATCCAAAACTTCTATAACCGCTAAAAGGGTTTCAATGGTAGATGCTCAATTCCCCATTTCCTTTTACAGTGTGGTCTACTTGATAGTTAGATCTATCTTATTTTTTGTCTCAAGACTTAATATGAGCTTGTCAAATATATGGACCGTTTGGATATAACACAGACCTCATGATGGGACCCACAAAAGGCGGTGGGGATTACAACAACAAAGAAAAAAGAATCTATGGCTACGGTTTTCTATAGCTACGGATTATAACCGTAGTTATAGCCGTAGCTCGGCGATCAATCGCAGCTCCCGCGATTCCATCGCAAGTCACTGTCCCAGTCGGCGATTAATCGTGGATTCAGCGATTCCACCCCCGATCTATGGCTACGGATTATAACCATAGCTATAACCGTATCCGTATCCATATCCTTTTTCTTTTTTTTTTTCTTTTTTTTTAATTTTTACATGGAGAATTTATTCTACCTACATTTTTCTCTAACACATATTTATATAAATATGTATATTTAGCCCAAAAAAAGGCTAAATCAATGACTATGTGTTGGCAAGTAATCAAAATTCTCCTCACTAATCCAACTCTTCACCCAAGAATGAAGGCCAAGTTAGAAAACTAAACAAAACCCGACCTGCGATTAAGCTAATTCTCATCATTAATCACCAGACTTCCACATAAGAATCAACAGTAAATCAATAAATCAGCGAAATATGAACAAATGTCAATCCAAATTATATCATTGCTTCTGCACCACACTCAAGACATCAATTTTGCAAATGCACCAAAAATCCACCTTCAAAGCTTCAAGGAACCTAAATGGTGGGGACCACCTATAAACACCATTAAACTACTAGCTTCTATATATAATCTTCTTTTTCCATGTATATCACAAATTGTGCTAGCCACATTTTAGGGGTCATTGGGCAACATAGAATATAGAAATTACTAAAGAATTTATTTTCAGGAAACAAATAATCTAAGAAATTGAATCTGTTGGTTGGGTCTGGAAACTAGGAATAAAATTCGGCAGATTCTAGAAATGTGCTTGGGAACTTGGAATTCATTACCTTGGAATGTCTACCTATATGAAAAATTCAGGTAGCATTTAAGTCTCCATAGGGATTTGCAAGCTTCCCTCAGACCAAGAATTCAAAAACTAATATTTTGCAAGCTTCCCTCAGACCAGTCATATTAATGTATATGAGGTAATGGTTAAATTCCTATTACTCTAATTCTATATGGATTAACCATGTGTACAGAAGTTATCCTTGTATCCCCTTATGGTACATTAGTGATTGCTTAAATATAGGTATATTTTTAGTAGATATGACATGAACCTTCAAATTATATTTTATTTTGTCTTATAAACCGTACAATGTGGAATATATGTTAAATGTTGAATGAACTTTTAAATATTCCAAATTGCTTAACCATACTTGAGATTGATATGCTACGTTTGTGGGCCATCATTTGAGCTTAGAGGAATTATATGAATCCATGTTAAAATAGTGTGTTGATGTTTAATATCATAATTTGATAATATCTACAATTTAAAGAGCAATCTTGCCAAAATTTAAGGGATGTACGTGGGTACCATGATGCATAACATCCACCCATGACATATGAGTTTTACCGGGTGCTCAATGTAAGCCACATTCTACTCCAGTTACTAGAATAGCTATTTGAACCTATCTAGAATTCCTTCAGAACAAGGGAAAATTGCGAACCTTGAGACGTAAAACTTTAGGACCCTTAGGAAATTTTAGATTTAGTTGTTTGAACGTAGAAATGAAACTTAGGTTCCCTTGAAATCAGCAAAATAGCCATTCAAACTTGGTTGGAATCACTTTGGAATTATGACATTTGAGAAGATAGAGACTCAATATTTGAAGTTCTCTAGGAGATTGCCTGCATAACCATGAAACCTAGGAACAAAACCTAGGTCCCCATTAAAAACTATTAAAATGATCGTTTGAACTTAAAATTAAACTTAGGAATTACAGGAGAATGAGCAAGGGAACCTAGAAATTGAGCGAGGCAACCAAGAAATTCAGCGAAGGAACCGAGATAATGAGCGAGGGAACCTAGAAATTCAACAAAGGATTTGAGCGAAGCAACCTAGGAATTGAGCGAGGGATGCTAGAAATTAAGCGAGGGAACCTAGAAATTGAGCGAGGCAACCAAGAAATTGAGCGAGGGAAGTTAGAAATTGAGCGAGGGAACCTAGAAATTGAGCGAGACAACCTAGGAATTGAGCGAGACAACTTAGAAATTGAGCGAGGCAATCAAGGAATTAAGCGAGGGAAGCTAGAAATTGAGCGAGGCAACCTAGGATTGAGCGATGCAACCTACGAATTGAGCGAGACAACGCATGAATTGAGCGAGGGAACCCAGGAATTAAGCGAGGTAATGTAAAAATTCAGCGAGGAATCCTAGGAATTGAGCGAGGGAAGCTAAAAATTGAGCGAGAGAACCTAGGATTTGAGCGCGGGAAGTTACAAATTGAGCGAGGGAACCTAGAAATTGAGCAAAGCAACCTAGGAATTGAGCGAGGGATGCTAGAAATTGAGCGAGGCAACCTAGAAATTCAGCGAGGCAACGTAGGATTTGAGCGAAGGAAGTTACAAATTGAGCGAGGGAACCTATAAATTGAGCAAGGCAACCTAGGAATTGAGCGAGGCAACGTAGGAATTCAGTGAAGCAACCTAGGAATTGAGCGAGGCAACCTAGGATTTGAGCAAGAGAACCTAGGAATTGAGTGAGGGAAGCTATAAATTGAGTAAGGTAACCTATAAATTAAGCGAGGCAACCTAGCAATTGAGCGAGGCAACGTCTAAATTGAGTGAGGGAACTTAGGAATTGAGCGAGGAAAGCTAAAAATTGAGCGAGGGAACATAGAAATTCAGTGAGGAAACCTAGGATTTAAGCGAGGCAACTTAGGAATTGAGCAAGGAAAGTTAGAAATTGAGCGAGGGAAGCTAGAATTTGAGCGATGGAACCTAGAAATTCAGCAAGGCAGCCTATAAATTGAACGAGGTAACCTACGAATTGAGATAGGGAAGCTAGAAATTGAGCGAGGCAACCTAGAAATTGAGCGAGGAAACCTAGGAATTGAGCGAGGTAACGTAGAAATTCAGCGAGGCAACCTACGAATTGAGCGAGGGAAGCTAGAAATTGAGCGAGAGAACCTAGAAATTCAGCGAGGCAACGTAGAAATTCAGCGAGGCAACCAACGGATTGAGCGTTAGCAACGAGTAACGGCTTTGAAGTAGAAAAGGCTTTGAAGCTGCAACTGTTTTCTTACTGCCTTCACTTGCTCATCCGTTTGCTGGGCTTTTCGCCATTGCTTGCAGAATAGGGAATCTTTATTTTTTTTTAAGAAAATATACCCCTAGTTAAATCATCAACAAAGATGAGAACGACTTTTGTTGAGAGACTATCTATCCTCTCATAGATAGAGGAATAGATAGAAGAGAGAAGATCTCTATATCTTTTCTCATAGATATAATATAGAAGAGAGATCCCTCTCATTTTTTATCAGGATAGAGATCTCTCTTCTTTAAGGGCTTTGGATTCAACAATTTTTTAGAGCAAGACAGAGAAAAGAATCGTTGAGACAATACCTTTCATCCTAATCTCATCTACTGAAAATGGGGGCCCTCTTGATCACCTGAAAACGAGGCAACCTACGAATTAAGCGAGGGAAGATAGGAATTGAGCGAGGCAACCTATGAATTGAGCGAGGGAAGGTAGGAATTGAGTTAGGCAAGGTAGGAATTGAGCGAGGCAACCTAGGAATTGAGCGAGGGAAGCTAGGAAATGAGCGAGGCAACGTAGAAATTCAGCGAAGAATCTTAGGAATTGAGCGAGGGAAGCTAGAAATTAAGTGAGGGAACCTAGAAATTCAGCGAGGCAACCTAAGATTTGAGCGAGAGAAGCTAGAAATTGAGCGAGGGAATCTAGAAATTGAGCGAGGCAAGGTAGAAATTCAGCGAGAAAACCTAGGATTTGAGCGAGGCAACCTACGAATTGAGCGAGGGAAGCTAGAATTTGAGCGAGGGAAACTAGAAATTCAGCGAGACAACCTAGGATTTGAGCGAGGGAAGCTACAAATTGTGCGAGGGAACCTAGAAATTCAGCGAGGCAACGTAGGAATTGAGCGAGGGAACCTAGAAAATGAACGAGGCAACGTAGAAATTCAGTGAGGAATCCTAAGAATTGAGTGAGGGAAGCTAGAAATTAAGCGAGAGAACCTAGAAATTCAGCGAGACAACCTAGGATTTGAGCGAGGAAAGATAGAAATTGAGCAAGGGAACCTAGAAATTAAGCGAGGCAAGGTAGAAATTCAACGAGGAAACCTAGGATTTGAGCGAGGCAACCTAGGAATTGAGTGAGGGAAGTTAGAAATTGAGCGAGGGAACCTTGAAATTCAGCGAGGCAATGTAGAAATTCAGCAAGGGAACCAACAGATTGAACGCTAGTTAAATCATCAACAAAGATGAGAATGACTTTTTTTGAGAGACTATCTATCCTCTCATAGATAGAGGAATAGATAGAACAAAGAAGATCTCTATATCTTTCTTCATAGATATAATATAGAAGAGAGATCCCTCTCATTTTTTATCAGGAGAGAGATCTTTCTTCTCCGAGGGCTTTAGATTCAATGATTTTTAAGAGCAAGACAGAGAAAAGAAGCATTGAGATAATACCTTTCATCTAATCTCATCTACTGGAAAATAGGGCCCTTTTGATCACCTAAAGAGATTTATAGGCAGAATTAGCATAATTATGACTGCGAGGATTGAGCTGCCAAATGAGATTATCCTCATTCCTCAGCTGAGGTTCTGGAAGATAAGATTTATGCAATAAAAAAAGTCTTCTGAATTGAGCGATGGAAGCTAGAAATTGAGCGAGGCAACCTAGAAATTGAGCGAGGGAACCTAGGAATTGAGTAAGGCATCGTATAAATTCAGCAAGGCAACCTAGAAATTGAGCAAGGGGAAACATGAATTTGAGCGAGGCAAGTTAGAAATTGGGTGAGGCTAACATGAATTGGAATAAACTTTAAATGTAATTGACCTAGCCTAACAATTTGCTCTTTGGTGAATTTGACCGAGCAGTTACTGAAATTGATCGAGCTTTACATGAAATTCTCTTCAGTGAATTTGACTGAGCAATTAATGAAATTGACCAAGCGGTTCATAAAAATTTTCGTTACATTACATGAATCCGTGGAAGTTCCCTCGCTCAATTTCTAACTTCTTTCGCTCAATTCCTAGGTTGCCTCGCTCAAATCGTAGGTTTCCTCGCTGAATTTCTACCTTGCCTCGCTCAATTTTTAGGTTCCCTCGCTCAATTTCTAGCTTCCCTCGCTCAAATCCTAGGTTGCCTCGTTGAATTTCTAGGTTTCCTGGCTCAAATTCTAGCTTGCCTCACTCAATTTCTAACTTCTTTCGCTCAATTCCTAGGTTGCTTCGCTCAAATCATAGGTTTCCTTGCTCAAATCCTAGGTTGCCTCGCTGAATTTCTAGGTTCCCTCGCTTAATTTCTAGCTTTTCTCGCTCAATTCTTAGGATTCTTCGCTGAATTTCTAAGTTGGCTCGCTCATTTCCTAGGTTCCCTCACTCAATTCCTATGTTGCCTCGCTCAAATCCTAAGTTGCCTCGCTCAATTTCTAGGTTCCCTCGCTCAATTTCTAGCTTCCCTCGCTCAAATCCTAGGTTGTCTCGCTGAATTTCTAGGTTCCCTCGCTCAAATTCTAGCTTCCCTCGCTCAATTTTTAACTTCCCTCGCTCAATTCTTAGGTTGCCTAGCTCAAATCGTAGGTTCACTCGCTCAATTTCTAGGTTCCCTCGCTCATTTTCTACGTTGCCTCACTCAATTTCTAGGTTGCCTCACTCGCTCGATTGCTAGGTTGCCCCGCTCAATTTCTAGTTTTACCATGAAGTGATTGAAAGTGACCGCGAAGTGAATGAAATGTATTTTCGACCATTGATGTAAGACCCGTATCCTAGACCGTACCGTTCCATAGGCTTCCACGGTCTTCCCGGTCGAATTTCGGCAACCTTCGACCCTTAATCGGCGTTTGTGTGACCCTGATTCACACGTCGTTAACCCGAGTCGACTCAACCTAAGACCTGTACCAGTGTGACCGCGCCGTCGCCGCGTCTCGCGCGTCGAGACGATACCTAGGCTAGGAGATGTGGGACCGCGTTCAGTTTGAGAAAAACGCCGCGTGTTACAAACACCAAGGGAATCTCTACGACACATCACATCACTCCATCAATCAATGCCAAGTACAACCACCCCTCTCTTAAAGTTAATTCTCTCTTACAACTAAGTACATTCACTCATCACTCACCATCCCTCTCTCCATCACTCACATCACCTCCCTCTCTCTCTCTCATTCCAAGCAACCCCCATGAGAGGTGGACGTCCATGGCTCCATAAAAAAAAAAAAACTAGGTATGGCCCACTTCCTATCTCCCATCCCCACCCTCTAAAACCAATCTTAACCGTTGAAATGCATTCTGTGAAGCTCTAGATTGCATCAGTGGAAGGAGGAGTTCAAGATCTTGAAGTGGGTGCTTCTCTCTCTCTTTCTCAATTTTGTGTGATGTGTGGCCCACTTGGATGGACCCCACCTTGATGTGCGCGTTGTATATGCACAGCCGCCCACTTGATGCTACCATGTGGGTGTCAACCGTGATATATAGGTCTTATCTTCACCGTCCAGTTCTCTGGAACTGGACGGTGGTACCCACCCAATGTATATTTTGTACATCCAGACTATCTGTCTGCCGCCTGCAGCAGATAGCTACTGTATTGTCATCAGCAGGTGAACTGAGCATGAGGCCTGTGTTATATCCTCGCCATCCATCTGAACGTGAGGCATATCCAAATATCTGGTGGGCCATGTGTGTGGGAACCCACTTTGTATATATGTATTTTTCCCACATCGTCCATGCCTTGGAAGAGGAGCCCACTTGATGTTTTTGTTTCATCCACACCGTCCAGATGATCTGGACGGTGCTGGACAGTTTGCACGGTGGTGTAGTGGGCCACCCTGATGTACATGTTGGTCCAGCCGTCCATCTGTGTGGGACCCACCTTACACGTGGGTCTGAGATGGAAGCAGATTGGCAGGAGTACCTCACACCAGCCATTAACTGCTGTTCAACGTCAGCAGTATGGGTTCCACCTGAGGTAGGTGCTGGATGCACCTGATATTTACGTGCCATCCACCACCGTCCAGCAAGGGACGGTGGGGCCTGATATGATATATGTGCCTTGTCCACGGACGGTGGACTGCCTTGATATATGTATCCTATATGCACCGTCCAGATGTGCTGGACGGTGGATCACTTTGAAATATGTATTGTATACATACCGTCCATTCCTTTTCCCTATGATGTGGAGACCACCCACACGTGTGACACGTGTGGGGTGGGACCCTTGATGTATGCGTTTAAATTCACACCGTCCGTCCATTTTCTAGACGGTGGGCCCACTGCTGTAACGTCAGCAGTGCTGTGGGACGCACTGCGATGTAGGTGTTTCAACCATGCTGCCATCCCTTTTTTAGCATGGACCCACCTCACACGTGCTGCACGTGTGAGGGTGGGGCCCGCCTTGAGATGTGTATAGATCCATTCCGTCCACATAGGACCCACCAGATGTAAGTAATTCACCCATCCCATCCACCGTCCAGTGGATTGGACAGTGGATAACCCACCACCATGTAAGTGTTTTATCTATGTTCCATCCACAGCCGTGGACCTCACCTGATGTACGTGTCATGTCCTTGCCATCCTGATGTGTAGGATGGTGGAACCCACCTGACGCATGTATTTCTTCTTCACGCAATCCAGACCGTCCGTCCTTGTTGGACGATGTTTGGACGGTGCTGTGGACCGCACCATGTCGTATGTCTTTCATCCACACCGTCCACAATGTCTGGACGGTGTTGGGTAGAGTTTTGGACGGTGCTGTGGACCGCACCATGTTGTATGTATTTCATCCACACTGTCCACAATGTCTGGACGGTGCTGGGTAGAGTTTTTGACAGTGCTGTGGGGCCTCGCAATGATGTATGTGTTGATCTACACCGTCCGTCCAAGGGGCCCCACGTGGGACCCACCCATCGTGAACGGATTGGTTGGTCTATCGCACATCAGCTATATAGCTGCTGTGTGCAGCGTATGGGTTTGATCCACACCGCCTATCTTCGCGGCCCACCTTAATGATGTATATATTTTACCTGTACCGTCCAGCTGGCACGGTGCTGACTCACCTTATATATGACTTCCATCCACACCATTGCGTCCATGTGCATGGGACCCACCTTGATATGTTGTAAATCCACACCGTCCAGACCTCTAGACGGTGGGCTGGTCATGAGGTATGTGTTATATCTAAACCGTCCATCCACTAAATGAGGTAGATCTATCAGGTGGACCACACTGCAGAAAATAGTGGAAAGTTGAACGCATACCATTGAAACCCCTTAGGGATTTCAGAAGTTCTAGATCAATATGATATTTGTTATTTCCTCTTGATCCAGGTCCTTGTGATTGTATGATTCGATTAGATGGAAAATAAATGTTATGGTGGGCCTGTGAACTGTTTAAACGGCGAAATCGTTATCTCCACTACTATTTGTGGTGCGGTCTAGATGATATTTCGATGGGCCCACTTGTTGTGTATACGTGGCCCTTGAATAAGGCCCATTGTGTTGTATATTAGGCCGTTGTGTGAGGCCGTGAGCCCATTATATGATTGGCTCTATGAGGGTCATTCCCTGTGGACAATGTTGGTTAAATGTCCACATTGTCTAGGCCGGTTGTTGATGCCAGTTATTGATACCGATTATGAGTATGTGATAGCATAACATCATGATACATGCCCATACGCATCATCTGCATGTTTGTTATGAGATGTGGTTGATCATTGCATATGTCATTGAGCATGTTGTTATGAGACTCCCTGATAAGCGGAGGTTATCTCACATGAGCGCATGGTATGCGTAGGATTGATGCATGACTGGATTGTATGACTCATGCATCTTGCATTGTGTGCTGTGATTACTGTAAACCCTATCGACATCAGGGTCGTAGCCTCCATAGACATATCGTGGATGGCCAGATGGGACACCAGAAATCTGTTCTACATGGGGTGCTATAGATATCCCTGGGTGAAAGTCCATAAACCCTCTTGGTTCCAGAGGTTGCTCTAATGTCTAAACCGAGTAGATGTATGAGCACATGAGGGCCGTATACCGTTAGGCCGCGTCTCCCACTGTGTCGTGGTCAGTTGGAAGGGGGTACGGCCTTACCTGCCCGAGAGGAGGGGGCAATGCTAGGCAGAGTCTGACCAGCTTGAGGAATGGGTGCGCTATCGACGAGCCGGGCCCGATATTGGCAGGCGGATAGTGAGGTCTCTTTCACTCACCTTGTTACGCACGATGAGGCGGCAATCTGGTTTGGAGTGTAATAGACCCCGGTGATTTCCCAGAGAATAACCGTACTGATATGTGGACTTATTGAGTAGGAGTTATATACTCATGCATTCATTTCATTCACTATCCACTCGGGCTGGTGGTGTGCAACTAATTGTTGTGTACCTTCGCATGGCCAGGATTTCAGTTGGGCGTGCGACTAACCTGAGATCAGGAGTTTACCACATTGAGTCTGACTATCCAAATTTAGGTATGAGACTGGCTTGGATAGAAGTCCCTTTTGATGGACCCCATAGCCTGCGATACTACGTACTATCATCCCGACTTCACACCCCGGCATGGTCATTTCATTCGTACCGTATATTACATTGCATCCGTAGTACTTAGCATTTTGGGTTGCCATGTTTCTGTATTGATATGACCATTAGCATTCATGCCTTGCATCGCATAGCCTTTGTATGGCTGAAGGCACTCATAGACTTATCAGTATATTTCTGCTTATTTTGATATCGTATGATTTATGACATTTTGATGGACCCCATAGCCTGCGATACTACGTACTATCATCCCGACTTCACACCCCGGCATGGTCATTTCATTCGTACCGTATATTACATTGCATCCGTAGTACTTAGCATTTTGGGTTGCCATGTTTCTGTATTGATATGACCATTAGCATTCATGCCTTGCATCGCATAGCCTTTGTATGGCTGAAGGCACTCATAGACTTATCAGTATATTTCTGTTTATTTTGATATCGTATGATTTATGACATTGCATCCTCGACATCTAATATTTGGCTTTCTTTGACTCCTCATTTGTATAGCTGATTTGCATCGCATACCCTGATATTGTATGACTCACGGACTGTCAATATTTCTGCTTACTCTGATATTGCTTACATGGCGCTTACCTTGTGCATGCACTTTCACCACCCACTAAGCTTTCTATAAGCTTATGCACGATAGATGGGTGCAGGTGACGTTAGGTTGTAGCAGCATTGAGCTTGGAGCGTGCAGCGGACTTATGGAGTTTTGATTTTTGTCATATGTATTTCCCTTTCAGCATTGTATTCAAATGATTATATTAGTGGATATGTGATGATGATGTTGGCTTTATGATTTGGGTATACTTGTGGTTATGCTTATTACAAGTTAAATGTACAAAAAAAAAATCCTCCTTGTAGGATCCCAGGATCGGAATCTGGCGTATGAACGCTAGGAGCCAAGAATGGGGTACTACGGAGGCTGTCGGCAGCGGATTTGGCGATCGGGATTCCTGTGAATCCGATCTTCGAGTTTGGAACGTGACAATCGACTTGATGGAATCTTAGAAAATAACTAGGTTGGCTGGCTGGCTAAAGTAGCTTCTCCTACCCCAAAATCATATGTGGTACGTCAAGTAACTAATTTTAGTTTAGAAGATATTCTTGTTAAATGAATAAAGAAAGAAATGAAAAAAAAAAAAAGAGAGAGAGAGAAAATTGTTGTTATATGCATATTGAGCGATGGACTCGCAAGCTTCCAAGAAACTTCAGAAGCCATGCAGATTGAGTAATGAAAGACAAGCTTCATTATCCCAGTCTTTCACACCTAAATGTAAAATCTTGTTGAAGCTATGAATAAACCAAGGGCTTCTCACTGTAGATATAGTGTCTCATGCTGGACTAAATTTTTTGTAAGGATATCTTAGGATCACTGGAAGGACTGACGTTTTGGATAGAAAAGCACCTGTCTTAAACGAAATGAGGAAATCTCCATTCGTAGTTGTGCCCTTTGCAGTTGGAAATGGAAATAATCAACCATGGTCCATAATGATGCAAAGAAGCACACCGGCGTTCAATTTGCTTAACTTCATGTTCATTTCCATGCATTTCACGGTCAATTTCGACGATTCCGTTTAGATTCACGGTCATTTCGATGCACTTCACGGTTAATTCCCTTCACTTTACGGTCATTTCCATGCATTTGACGGTAAATCCTGACGATTCCATTTCCAAGTTTTATCGGGTTGGTGTTTGTATGGCCCAACCCCAAGACCAAACCCGATACATCCTGCCCAAGCCTAACCCAAATGTCTGGTGGGTCACAGGTTGGTCGGGTTGAATCCGCCCAACTTTCAGCCCTAAAATCATATATGGTACGTCAAGTAACTAATTTTGGTTTAGAAGATATTCTTATTATATAAATAAAGAAAGAAATGAAAAAAGGAGAGAAATTTTATTTTTATGCTTATATATACATATTTATATAAATATGTGTTAGAAAAAAAATGTAGGTAGAATAAAATTCTAAATGTAAAAAAAAAAAAAAAAAAAAAAAAATATTAAAAAGAAAAGTGCACAAGATATGGCTATAGCTACGGCTATAGCTACGGTTATAATCCGTAGCCATATCCTTTTGTTTGAATCGGGGATCAATCGCCGATTCCGCAATCCATCCCCAAATCATACAGCGAGCTACGGTGGAATCCGCGATTAATCGCCGATTCTGTTTTTTTTTTTTTTTTTTTTTTTTTTTTTTTTTTTTTTTTTTTTTTCTGTGAAATTTTCGTTGCTTTTATGGGCCCCATCATGAGGTCTGTGTTTATATCCAAATCGTCCATCTATTTGGCGAGCTCATATTAAGGCTTGAGACGAAAAATAAGACAGATCTAACTATCAAGTGAACCACACCGTAAAAGGCAGTGGGGAATTGAATGTCTACCATTGAAACCCTTTTAGGGGTTACAAAAGTTTTGAATCATTATGAAATTTGTTTTTCCTCTTCATCCAGGCCTTTGTGACCTTATGAATAGATTGGATGGAAAATAAATGTTATGGTGGGCCTTACAGAATTTTTAACGGTGAAAATCAATTTCCCCGCTAGTCTTTGTGGTGTGGTCCAGTTGATCTTCGTATATGATTTTTTTTTGGATTATGCTCCGAAATGATCTCGAAATATGGATGAACGTTGTGGATATAATAAATACATAGCTGTGGGGCCATGTAGCTTTGATCTCTTCTAAGCCGTTCGTACATCTCTCAGTTGGAGGAGCGTCAGCGCTCGTCTTCGCAGTGAAAAGGAGGGGTAGTTTCGTCCTTAGAGCCGCCGTCCGCACGTGCTGGTAATTAAAGTTCGTAATTCTTCACAAAAATCGCTGGATAAAAGGTTTTTGTCAGTGGTCATTTTCTCCGGAACCACAGAACCCTGACCGGAGTGTCTTTTCATATTATTTTAGCCATGGTCCGAAAAATGAAGCAGACTCAGGTGAATCTTAACCATTAAAAACTTTTTGTGGGCCACAAAAGTTTTATATCAAGCTCAAATTTATTGTTTTTCTTATGTAAAGGTCTGCGTGACCTTTTCAACAGGTTGGATGGTCAATAAACATTAGGGTTGACCCTAGAAATATTTTTAACGGTGGACGATCAATGACAACTGTTTCGGTAGCGTGGTCTACCTGAAACTTATATCTGCTTTAATTTTTTGGAACATACATTAAAATAATATGGAAAATACGATGGACATCGTGGATATACAATTCATACATTATACATTAAGGTAGGACCTACGGTCAGGCTCGCACCCACATCGCTGGTTCCGGGTCAGCCAAGTCGCGCTCGCCTTTTTTTTACTTAAATCATCTGCTACATCTTGCGTACATAATACCTGCCTCTTGAACTACACGAACCAGGGATAGAGGGACTGGATAACGCCTTCCCCATCATCGGTTCGAGAATCATGCATACAAGATGGTTCTAACCACTGATTCTCTCAATGATGAATGATCACAGTTGCTATTTTTATTTACAACCGTCCAGTTATAGGATTCTGTACTTAACGATAAGACCATCGTATTTTCGTGTACATTAAACTTTAGGCGCATCAATGTTAGTTTCAACTGAACGAACGGTCGTGATCAACGTTCCAACCACTCTGTGAATGATGAATCGTAGGGTGTATAGGAGGGATTTCATAGATGACGATGTACTGAATGATTTCAAAATCATGGCAGGAACATGTCTTCGGGTGGATAAGGTCAAGTCTTTGCCTCAGTCGGAAGTGGATTCGTCCTACCTCTGTGGGAGCCACCTTGGTGTGAAGGTCTTATCCACGCCGTTCATACCTATTAAAAGATAATTTGATGGGATGATCCAAAAAATTAAGCAGGTCCAGATCTTCAGTGGATCACACCAAAGGAAGAAGTGATTATAATGATACCCACCATTGAAACCTCTCTCAGGGCTACTGTGATGTTTTGTTTTTTTTTCTTACAATCCAACATATTCATAAGGTCATGTGGACCTGGATGAAGTGCAAAAAGAAATATCAGCTTGATCCGAAACTTCTGCAGCTCCAAAGTAGTTTTTAATGGTTGGCCTTTAATACTCAATTTGTGTCCCACTTAAGCCTTGGTTCTACCTCATTTATGAACCTGTAGTGTATAATGATCTGTAAATAGGAATGAACGGCATGCATAACAATGTTGACATCACGGTGGCCCCACAGAGCTCTGCCCGGGCGGGGGTAGGACGCAATCCGCTTCCGCCTCAGTCACGATTTAGAATGCACCGTGTACCGCGGGTTGGTGTGTCCACATGCTGAAGCAGACAAATGTTTGAACTGTTCATATTTGTGTCACTGTTATAAATAAGCTATTTTTCCATGATAACACTTTAATGATTACCATACCCTTTGATTTTAGAGTTGAAAAGAGCCATTGAAAAATTTAGGATTATTTCCTACAGTGGCCCATTTAACATAGGTTCCACAATATGGACGGTACCGCTCATCAGACCAGGCGGCATCTGGGTCCCGGATATTGAGCCATGAGTGATGCAAAACAACCTCCCATGGACGATGGACTATAGAGAAGTCTGTTTTTGTTAACATGGCACACAATGATCATCATTTGTCCCCGGAATAATGCCTAATGAGAAGATGGTCGGATGATCAGCACCGTCCATGTTTGGGCCCCAACAAAGATAAGACAAGGAATAGATGTTGGAAAATATTTCACAAATAATATTAGAAATTGAAAATAAAAATAAAATTAACACCAGTATGAATCACGTATGTAATTCGCTATCCTTAAAGCTCGATTCACCCATTTCTCGATTGAAATTGAGACTGCCAGTAGGTTATAAGCAAATTGCTTTTAGGATAAGACGAGCATTTTTTTAAGGTCTTGTGTGGTTGCAATCATGAAAAGACCTGCTCGGGTACTCAATTACGTAATTCAAAACTCTAACAGAATTGTTGAATGATCGAGCTCATGTTAGATTATTTGAATAAGGAATAGGTCCATGGATTTAGCTGTGCATAAGACATGGTAATCAAGGGGTCGGATAGCTTACCTAGCTGTGACGCCATAAATGCCAGATAGAAATACCAGAATACCAGTGTTGTAGTCTTCCTTTCCTTCACACCAATATACAGAATAGTAGATGGGACTTAGGTTCTGTCGTTGTGTTGGATTGGGGACCCACATCTTCTCTTATATAGAATATGGGAGATGAGAGTTTGAATCCTATCATAACTCTCTCCCCTGCTCCACATTGTTGTATCCTAACTCAACTCAAATAGCCCTGCGTAAGGCTATAACATTCCAACCCTAATACGCACTGTTGCGTAGCCTACCTGCGCAGCGTATCACCTAAAGTAGGGCCCACTGGTTTACTCAATCCTATAGTCCAATTGATAGGACAATCCAGACCGTTGTTCAGTAAGGCCGACCATATGGAGTTCTTAAATTCTTCCACTTGGGCCTCATTGAGCAATGTCATTGATTATCATATAGAATAATGTCAAAAACAAGATTTAATTTTAAGAAAACATCCAAATGGTTAACCAATGAAATTGTTGGACTATATGAGTAATGCTATTCAATCTGGTCCATCAAGATTGTCAGCATTGAAACGTGATAGTCGTCACAACATTTAATTTGGGTGAAGTGAGGCTAAGCGCGATCACAAGTATCTTCAATCTTAACGACATAGATTAGGAACTAGAAAATGTGGTATAAGGATTACACACTTAGTGTGATGATATGTGTCTATCCTTAAGAGGTCCTGAAGCTTTTACATGTCTCCAATGAGACATGACTGTAGTTCTACTTACTCGAAATTTGCGCATATATATAGAGAAGTATAAATAAAATTTTATATCAAAATCATCCAAAATAAACTGTATAAAATGAGATCTCTATATGTCTGTGAAAATCAAAGTACGCTCAAATCCCACTAACTGAAGACATCTGTGGGATCAATGACTCCGCATGGATGTTACATGCTCCTGAAATGACGTGATAGGGAGCCCTTTAGTGAGCGGATCTATAATCATCTGCTTAGTGCCGATGAATTCCACGGACACTTGATGATTCTGAACTCTTTCCTTTACAACAAGATACTTGATGTCGATATGCCTCGACGTTGACGAATGCTTGTTGTTACTAGAGAAGGAAATAACAGCCGAATTGTTGCAAAATATTTTCAATGGTTTTAGGATATGCTCCAGTACCCGCAAACCTGAGAAGAAACTCATAACCATAGTGTCTGATTAAATGCCTCATGACAGACAATAAATTCAGCTTCCATAGTGGATGAGGCTATGGTAGATTATTTCACGCTTTTCCATGACACAGCTCCTCCCACCATCATGAAGATGTATCCTGAAGTAGACTTCTTAGTATCAACGCAACCAACATAATCTGCGTCTGAGTATCTAACCTACTCCGAATGGTTATATCCCTTGTATGTGAGTTCGAAGTCATTTTATTCTTTGCAGATACCGTAATACTATCTTTGCAGCTATCCAATGTTGCATTTCTGAATTAGATAGGTATCTCCCTAACATTCCAACGATAAAGGAAATATCCGGTCACGTACAGACTTGAGCATATATGATGCTCCCTACTACTGATGCGTACTGAAATTTTTTCATTCGATTCTTTTCGAAATCATTCTTTGGACACTGAAATAGACCAAATTTGTCGCCCTCACAATGGGCGACTGTCCGGAAGCACAATTTTGCATGTCATACCTTTCGAGTACCCTAGTAATATAGGCCCTCTATGATAGGCTGAGCAGTCCAAGTGTTCTATCACGACCAATCCCAATGCTGATGACGTAAGAAGCTTCACCAAGATCTTTCATTTCAAATATTTAAGATAAGAATTTCTTGGTGTCGCTCAACATCCTGGTATCACTGCTAGCCAACAGAATGTCCTCAACATACAAAATCATCATAACAAACTTACTCCCACTGGTTTTAATGTAGATGCATTCATCTGCAGTGTTTTCTACAAAGCCATATGAGAAAATTACTTCATGAAACTTAAGGTACCACTGTTGCGATGCCTGTTTCAACCCATATGAAGTTCCTCGGTCACGTAGTGACGAGGGAGGGTGTCGTTATGGACCCCTCAAAGATATATGCAATGCGTTAGTGGGGCCATCCCAAGAACGCGTCCGAGATCTGTAGTTTTTTTGGTCTGGCGGGATATTATCAGCGATTTATTGAGGGATTCTCTCACATTGTAGCACCGCTGACCAGGTTGACTCGAAAGGGCGCCGAGTTCGTTTGGAATGACACCAGTGAGTAGGCATTTATGGAGCTGAAGGACCGCCTCACGTCCGCTCTTGTCGTCACTCTTCCCTTTGAGAGTGATGAATTTGTTGTTTTTACTGAAGCCTCGAGAGTTGGATTGGGTGCTGTCCTGATGCAGCATGGGAAACCAGTGGCTTATGCATCGCTTCAGCTCAAGGTCCATGAGCTGAACTACCCTACGCATGATCTCGAGTAAGTAGCAGTTGTGTTCGCACTGAAGGTGTGGAGGCACTATCTTTATGGGGTTAGGTTCGAGCTCTTCTATGACCACAAGAGCCTGAAGTATCTATTTTCTCAGTCGGAGCTGAATATGAGACAGAGGCGCTATGAAGCTCCTGAAGGACTACGATTTTGACCTTCAGTACCACCCGAGCAAGGCGAACGTGGTGGCAGATGCGCTCAGCTGTCAGCCACGAGGTTTGGTGGCACAGATGATGGTCCGGGAGTGGAAGATGCTCGAGGATGTAGCAGAGTACGACTTCGAGTTTGGTCTGCAGTCTTCTATTGTTCAACTATCGAGCCTGTCGATTCAATCCTCTCTTGTCACAAGGGTAATCGAGGCTCAGCAAATAGACGAGTTGTTACAGGGTTACTGAACAGAGGCCGCATCCGTGGAGCAGTCAGATTGACAGATTGGTTCCAATGGTGGACTTCGATTCAAGGGCCAATTGTGTGTTGCGGACGTGCCAGAGTTGCGTAGAGATCTGATAACCGAGGCACACCGATAGCGACTTACTATCCACTTGGGCTCTACGAAGATGTATCGCGACATGAGGAGGAAGTATTTTTGGTGGGGGATGAAGCGCCGGATTGCCAGCTTTGTCGTTGAGTGTGACACGTGTTAACGTGTCAAGACCGATCACCAAAGACCCTATGGTCCCTTGCAGCCATTGAGTGTTCCATTGTGGAAGTGGGAGCACGTATCCATTGATTTTATCATGGGCTTGCCAAGGACTCAACGTAGTCATGACACATCTGGGTTGTTGTCGATCGTCTAACGAAGTCGACGCATTTTATTCCGATTCGTGCACCTAACCATTGGATCGGCTTACGAGGATATTCATCGAGGAGATTGTGAGACTGCACGACATTCTCGTTTCGATCGTTTCTAACCGAGACCCAAAATTCACGTCTCAGTTTTGGAGGAGCTTCCCGTCAGCAATGGGGTCTATTTTGCAGCTCAGCACCGCGTATCATCCGCAGACCGAGAGGGTCAACCAGATTCTTAAGGATATGCTCAGAGCCTGTGTGATCGACTTCACGGGTAGTTGAGATGAGCATTTGCACCTGACCAATTTCACGTACAACAACAGCTATCAGGCAACCATTGGCATGACTCCTTTTGAGGCATTATATGGCAGACCATGCAGATCTCCTAGTTGTTGGACCGAGGTTAGAGAGCGGCGTCTCCTAGGTCCCGAGCTTATGCAGCAGTCATGAGATGTAATCGACATCATCAGGTAGAGGACGCGCACAACTCAGAGCAGGCAGAAGAGTTTTACTGATCGTCAGCGCGTCCCCTGGAGTTTGCAGTTGGGGACAGGGTGTATCTCAAGGTCTTGCCCATGAAGGGCGTGGTTCGATTTGGAGCAAAGGGCAAGCTTGCCCCGAGATTCATAGGACCTTTCGAGATCACTGGGCGCGTGAGCGCTATGGCCTACAGGCTTGCCTTACCTTCTGAGTTGTCTGGTATCCACAATGTTTTCCATGTTTCGATGTTGTGGAAGTGTGGATTAGACATTATTCATGTGATTGATTGGCAGCCTCTTGAGGTCTATGAGGATGCTTCTTATATTGAGGAGCCGATTCGCATCCTTGATCGGAAGGAGCAGGTTATCCGAACCAAGGTCATTCCTCTAGTGAAGGTTCAGTGGGGTCACCATTCTAAGGCGGAGGCGTCTTTGGAGCGCGAAGTTGAGATTAGAGAGCGCTATCCCCATTTGTTTGTTGAGTGATTGATTATATTGTGCCATGTATTGCCTTGTATTGATTGCTATATATGTGATGATGTTTTGTTTTCTTCCTTTGTTTTGTCCTGGTTATAGTAAATTTTGAGGATAAAATTTTTTGTTAGGAGAGGAGAGATGTCAGACCCATAACCCAGTATCCATTCTATTCTGTTAGGTCTCGTAGTCCTTTCGGTCGAATTCCGGTGACCCGCGACCTGTATGTAGCATTTGCAATCATCCCTAAGTTCCGCTCTGTAAACTCGAACCGATTCGACCCAAAACCTATGCCTTTGCGACTGCATCGTCGCCGTGGTTCCAACGCCGTGTCTCGTGTGCCAATCCGAGGTGTAGATCAAAAGATGTACCCCGCACAATATTTGGACCGTTGATCATGATGTGGGACCCACCTTGTTGCTTGTGCACATTTTCCTAGATGGGTGACCTCACCCTAGTTTCATCATTACATATAGCTACCTAACCTACCTATGTTAGCTACCTAGCTTATTACCTATAGCCCTAGCCTAGCAATCTCATTATGGGTTTTCTTCCCAAAGCCATCATTGGATTCTCTACCCCATGTGCTATGATGGGTTCTCTTACCTTCTACAACTCTCTATCTTTCTCTCCTTTCTCCTTCATTTCATTCTCTTCCTCCTTTGCTAGAGAGGAGAAAATGTCCCACCTCCCTCCATTTTCTAGCCCTCTCTTCTCTAGAATCCCACCTAATCCAGCCCTTGTAATCCCATCTCAACCATAGATCCTTCTTCCTTGGAGTTAGAGGAGCATAGTGTAGAAGAAAGAAGAAGATCCTTAAGGTGGGTGTTCTCCTAGGGTAGATTTTCTGATTTTTCTTCCTTAGATCTTCATCTTTCCTTCATGGGAGTGTGTAGGACCCACCAATCAATGGTGGAGATCCTACATGACTCCATGAGTGTGGCCAATGGCCCACTTTGTGCATGCATGTCGCCATGATAGGGCTATTCTCCATGGACCCCATAATGATGTTTTTCCTATGATCTATAGTTTGTTGGGTCATCTAAACCCTAGATCCATGGTGGGGATGGTATCTCCACCTCAGATTTTTTATTGTAGGGCCCATGCATGCATGAGACCCATATGTATTTAATCGTATGGTTGTGATTGCTTGAGGAGGACTCATAGTGGTGGAGCCCTCCCTATGGCCAAGATCTCCTTTCTCTCTCCTTTTCTCTCTCTTCTTTCTCTTGTTTTCTGATGTGTGTGGCCCACCTGATGTGTCCATGCATCCAGACCATCTAGCTGTAGGGACATCCAGGCCAAGCTGCTGGACGTCCAGGCCCATCATTGTTTCCCAATTTAGTTTGCATTGTTTGGATGGCCATTAGGCCTGATTGTATGGTTTTTTTGAATGGGGCTTGGGTCTGGAGTATGTGTGACCCATCTAGGTGGACCCCACCTTGATGAATTTGAGATAAATCCCCCAATCAACCGCATTATGGGCTAGAATGGACAACAACATGTTGCTATCCAGATTTCTGGCCCTTGCTGTATGATTTTGTATGGAGTTTAAGCCCTGTTTATAGCTCTTTTCTCCCTAATTTTTTTTGGATATTCCTCTGAGGTGTGGACCTCACCTTATAGTGTGATGAAACCCTTTACATCCACCCTTGATTGGAGCCCCATAGAGCAGGCCCAAGTGGGCTGGACAGTCCAGAAATCTGGACCGTCTAGCAGGCCTATATGTTGGGAAAAGACAAATATCAGTTGGGTTTTGGGGATGGTGGGCCACTCATGTGGACCCCACTTGTTGTTCATCTATGGTTGCATGTAATCCACCCATTTTCCCCTTGATTGGGCAGGCCTGGGCCCACTCCATTAGGTGTACAAGATGGGGACAACAACATTCCAGCAGCAAATTTTATTTAAAAACCTTGCTATTTAGATTTTTAATTCCTGTTTGTATGTATTTATGGTTTCTCCCCTTACCTTCCTTGTGGCCCACTTTGCTGGGACCCACCTCAGGTGTATGTGGACCATCCGGACTGCCCATTTTTGGGGGTTACTGTAGCTAGGCCAACAGCTCACCTGCTGGATGTTCCAGCTAGGCTGACGTCCAGCAGGGGCTGGCCATTCCCCCATGTGGCTCACCTTGATTATGTGTGTTGTCCACGCTGTCCTCCCCTTTGTGTGGCCCACTTGGACGTGGTCCACCTCCCTAGTGGGACGTTCACAAGTGGGGCCCACCTTGGGTATTTGTAGGGCCAGCCGTCCAACCCCATTGGGACGTCCAGACCATTTGGGGTGCTGCTGGACTTGCATTCCAGTAGCAGGCCCACTTTGAATTATGTGTTGTATTGTCATCTTCCATCTAGTGGGGCCCACTGTGATAGTTACGGGCCATCATGAAGTTTATGTTCACTCAGAATTACCATCTGCTGGACCCCAGCAGGTCCAGGAAGTTGGGTGGGCTGGATGTCCAGTAAAGGCCTTAAAAAAATTCTGTATGTAGTTGGAAGCCGTGATGTCATGAGGCCCACCAGATTGAGGGTGCTGTGTACTCACTCTATGTAGGTATTTTCCTGTGATTATTAGACCCCATTAGTGCCTTGTGAGGCCCACCATTTATCTGATTAATTAGAGACCATCAGTCCAGATTTTTGGATGTCCAGCCTTGAGCCCAATTTTATATATGGGCTGCTTACCTATTGTGCTGGACCTTGTGGGCTGACATGTTGCATGTAATTGGATCCTTGTTGCCCATTTATCTTGCCCAGTCTTGGGCTGAATTGTAAGGCCCATCTTGGCGAATCTTTAATATTCCTTACCTATGTATTTGGGCATATGGGCTACCCATGAGGCCCATCATAATGCATGCATTTGTTGGCCATGGTACTTGGGCCATGGTTTGCCCCATTGAGCCCACGTTGATGTATGTAGGCTCTGGGCCGTTTCTTGAGGCCCATCATGTGGTATGAGATGTTATGGATTGCTGCCCATTTTCTTTTCATAGTTGTATCCGGGTCATGGGCCTTATTTTAGCTAGATTCCTTGTTGGGCTGCCTTTTAGGGAACAATGGTGGTTAAATGTCCACATTGTAAACCCCTCTAGGCCCTTCGTTAGTCCCAATTAGGCCCATTCTCATCTATTGGGCCCATAGTATTGCTTACCTAGACTTTGTGAGCTACCCCAAACCGTTGGGCCCCCACTATTGGTTATGCTTCTTCCATACCCTGTAGAATCATCTAATTACTCCATACCATGTAGAATCGTCTAAGTACCTAGACCCGACTTTGCTAAGAGGAGAGTAGATCATCACCGCATGTTATGCTTAGTTATCTTCATGGTTCATTCCCATGTGCATCATATGTATGCTTTGTTGAGGAGTGATTGATTATGGTATGTGCCATTGGGCAGGTTGTTTATAGGACTCCCTGAGTGATGGAGTTGCCCTACATGAGCGCGTTATATGCGCAGGACTGATGCATGATTGATTGGTATGATTCATGCATCTTGCATTTGCATGACACGATTATTATTCGCCCTAGCGTCATCAGGGCCGTAGCCTCCACAGGCACATCATGGATGACCAGATTTGGACACTGAAAATGCTTGGTTCTAGCATTATGAGCACGCAGGATCTCCTTGGGTGAAAGTCCCAAAACCTCTTTGGTACTAGGAGATGCTCCAACGTCTAGGCCGAGTGAAAACATGAGCGCCGGTGCCGAATACCATTAGGCCACGTCTCCCACTATATTGTGGTCAGTTGAAAGGGGGTGTGGCCTTATCCACCCGAGTGAGGGGGCTGTAAGCTAGGTTGAGTTTGACCAGCTTGCAAATGGGTCCGCTATCGACGAGCCGAGTAGGTATTGGCAGACTACAGGCGGGTAGTGAGGTATCTTCCACTCGCTGGGCTGTGCGGCTAGGGAGGCGGCAGTCAGTATGGAGTGTATTTGACCCCGGTGATTTCCTAGAGAGGAACTGTACCAATATGTGGACTTGATATGAGGACTGCCATGATCGCATTGCATATTGCATATGACATTTGGCTATATAGGCCCCGCATCGCATAGCCCTGGTATGGTTAACAGCATTCATGCTTGGTGTAGCATAGCCTTGGGATGGCTGATGGCACTCCTGCCTTGTATTGCATAGCCTTTGTATACCTGATGGCATTCCTGCCTTGTATTGTATAGCATCGTTACGACTGGTGGTATTCATGGTCTTGCCAGCATATTCTGCATACTCTGATATTGCATACTTGACACCTGTCCTGCACACACTTACACCACCCTCTAAGCTTTCTATAAGCTTATACACGATTGATGCATGTAAGTGACGCTAGGTCGTAGCTGAGCAGGAGAAGGAGAGTGCCGCGGAGGTTTTAGAGTTTTATTATAGTCATTGTATCTTTCCCTTTATGAGTCTTGTATTGTAAAATTTTTTATTTTTAGTGGATTTTGTGATAATGTTCCTGTGGTTATTATTTGTGGGTTATGATCTTGGATATGCTGATTATGAAACAAACTTACGTTATAGAAATTCTCCTTGTAAAATCCCAGGATCAGAACCTGGTATATGGGTGCCAGGAGCCGAGAATGGGTACTACGGAGGCTGTCGGCACCGGATTCGATGATCGAGAATTTTGTGAGCCCAGTTTTCAAGTTTGGAGCGTGACACCAGGCACGTCTCTAGAGAGTTAGAGGATAAGGTCAGAAGTGCTCTATCTTCCACGAAAGAATCAACCAGGTTAATATCATGGGAATTGTCTCCATCCTCTAATTGTTTGCCTGTGTTGAAAAAGATATTAAACTCCAATGTCATATTCTCGAAAGACATACTCATGACTCCATTCCTGCAATTAATGATTACATTTGAAGTGGCAAGGAGTGGGCAGCAAAGAATGAACGGGAATTTGAGTGCTCATGTCCATGATGGGTTGAGTATCTAGGACGATAAAATCTATTGGGTAGTAGAATTTGTTAACCTCAACCAACACATCCTCAATTATCCCTCTCGGTACTGGAACTGAGTGATCGGCAAGTTGTAATGTGGTTTGGGTGGGTTTTAATTCACTTAGACCCAGTTGTTCATAGACCGAGTATGAGATCAAATTTACGCTCGCTCCTAAATTAAGAAGTGCGTGCTTAATGCCGTAATTCCCAATTACACAAGTGTCGGTTGGGCTACCGGGATCTTTGTATTTCTGTGGCACATCTTGCTTTAGGATGGCACTCACTTTTTCTTTTAAAAATATTTTCTTTTGAATATTTTGCCATCTTTTGGTCGTACAAAAGTCTTTCAGAAATTTGGCATATGAAGGTATTTGTTTGACCGCATTCAGTAGAGGGATGTTGACCTTTACTTCTTTCAGCACCTCTAGAATGTCTTGAGAGTTAGAGAGAGGTTTTGGTGCAACCAACCATTGGGGAAATGGAGCAATTGGTTTGCCTTGAAGTTTCGGTTCTAATTCTTGTGGAGCAGTGTTAAGTCTATCAGTTTCATCTACTTCCGGGTCCTTAGACTTCTCAGCCCTTACTGGAATAGATTTGTCAATTATCTTCCCACTCTTAAGAGTGGTGATAGACTTAGCTTGCTCAATTTGATTTGAAGAGCTTGGATCACTTATTCCGTATTGCGGTTTAGGATTGGGGAGAGGTTGAGCGGGAAGAATACCTTTCTCCCCAATTGTTAAGTGTGACTTTATCCTTTGAATAGACAACACAAGTGTTTCTAATGCTGATCTGATATCCTGGAATGCTTGTGCCGAATTCCGATTAAGTAGCTCTTGGTCTTGAATATTTTTTAGAACCAGATCCTCTTAAGGTTTCCCTTGATTTGGACTTTAATTAAGGAATCCATGAGGAGTAGTAGTTGGTTCATTCCTCCAACTGAAGTTTGGATGATTTCTCCAACTAGGATTGTATGTAATTGGAGGTAGGTCCATTGAAAGGTCTTTGGTAATTATTCATGGCATTAGATTGCTCATTCAGCACCTCTTGAAAGGTAGGTATTGTTGGACAATTTTTAGTTGTGTGAACATTGCAAGCACAAATACTGCAAACAGTTTCCTTAACCTTATCATTCTTTAGTTTCATGGCCTCGAATTACCATATGAGATTAAACACTTTAGCATTGATATCATCATCCTCTTTCAGAAGGTATAATCCACCCCTCTCCTTTCATTGAGTGGGCTTAGAAGTGGTGCTTGATTTTGGGGAGGTTTCCCATGATTGTGCGTTTTCAACAAGTCTGTCCAAGTAGTCCCACACATCATTGACATTTTTATTCATGAATTCCCCATTGCACATTGTCTCAACCAATTGTCACATGGAAGATGTCAGATCATCATAGAAAAGTGTGTAATGCGCAACGTTTCAAAATTGTGTTGTGGGCATGAACTAACAAGATCCTTGAACCGCTTCCAACATTGGAAGAATGTTTCATCCTCCTTTTGGGCGAAGTTCTTGATTAACTTTCTGAGGGTGTTCGTTTTATGATGTGAAAAAAATTTCTTTATGAACTCCCTTATCATGTCATTCCATGTGCCAATAGATCGGGGACGTAGTGAATGCAACCACATTTTAGCTTTCTCTTTCAAAGAAAAGGAAAAGAGTTTCAGTCTGACCGTGTCCTCAGACACATTAGGAAAATATAAAGTGGCTATAATCTTGTCATACTCTTTCAAGTGCAAATATAGACTTTCAGATTCTAGTCCATAGAATTTTAGGAGTTAGATCACCCCTGGCTTAATATCCATATGTCCCGTATTTTCTGGAAAAACTATGCATGAGGTGTGGTCACCCCTGCCTGTTGTAAATAGTCTCACAAAGTATGAGGCAGGGGTGCTTGATGCACCTCATTCTCATCTTGGACTTCCTCAACCCGAGGTTGAGGTTGTCTTCCCGGTTGATTGGCAGCCATCACTTCAATTGACTCTGAGGATCTCGAGTGGTGTCTAATCCTGTGATGGATAGATAACCCCTCAACCAATCCTCCTTCACTCAAAAGACGTTGAGTGTTGTCACGGACCCGCTTGTCCATGAAACACTCTCAGCCCTCAATTTCAGATTCCAACTTAAACCTAAAGAAAGAAGAAAATAGAAATCTAGAAATAGAAAGGGGGAGAATTAAAAAGAAGTTACCAAATTAGAAGTTCCTAAATTAAGATCCTGCAGAACAAAACAAAACAAGTCAGTTTCTAAAAACAGAAATTCTAAAATTAGAAAGTTTCTAAAAATAAAAATAAAAAGATGAGTTAGTTTCTAAAAACAAATTAGGAAAACAAACTAGTTTCTAAAAAGGAAACATTCTAAAAACAGAAAATAGAAAGTTTCTAAAAATAGAAAAGGAAAATTTCTAAACCTAGAAATAGAAAGCTAAGTTAGTTTCTAAAATAAAACAAAAAAAACCCTAATATTAACCTAATTCCAAAACTCGCTAATCTCAGAAAAATACAACCGTTAGTCCCTGACAATGGCGCCAAAAACTTGTTCACAACCCAAGTGCAGGGTCACGATGTAATAATAATTCGGTGAGACCGAGGTCGAATCCACAGGGACTATTCTTATGTGTATTCTGAAAGCGACTAGAATTAGAAGTAGACTGAGATCTAAACCTGAATCTGCAATAAAAGAGTAATGGTGAGTGATTATGAGAACTATCAATTCAAAGTAGGAACTAGGGTGCCAAGGATCCACTTGTAGGTTCTCAGGATGCTACCTTGCTTGATTCAAGGATCACAATTGGAATTGGAGTCCTATCCTATCCAATTGGAAAAGAGAGATAATCAAATCTCTGAACATCTCATGAATCTAGTCTCAACGGATGAGAGTTATGAGGTTTGGAAGTGATTCCATCACCTAACCATGCCCAGGAGACAATGATAAACAATAAGATATACCAATCTCACAATCAAACATAAGAGAATTGGGAAGATTATGAAGGATTCCATCACTCGACCATGCCCATGGGACAATGGTGAACAACAAGATTTCCTAACTTCTCAATCTCAAAAGAGGAAAATGAGATACTCAAAGCTATCGCAGATCCCTTGTAATTTAAGTCATGACAAACCATTAAAAACTAAAAGTATTCCTTAATAAAGAACTAGAATCCATGAGGTTCAATAAAAAAATGCATCAAAGCAAAGAAAACATCCTAATCACGCTACAAGCTTCATCCTTTAGCCCTAGCTAAAGGATTTAGTCAACCATGGATATGATTGGAATTAAAACCCTAAAAGAAAGCATTAAAAATAAACTAGGAAAGAAGAAAAACTCTTGGAAGGCTTCTCCACCCCTTGGCTTAGTTCCTTGAAACCCTCAATATCCTAAAAATCGCATAAAAACCCCTATTTATAGCCTTTCATCTGTAAAATCAAAAAACTGCCTCGAATTTACGCACTCAGCGTAAAATCTGCCTAACCCTCGATTGGTCAAAGACCACCTTCGATTGGTCGAGGGTTACCTTTGACTAGTCGAGGAGCACCTTCGACTGGTCGAAGATCGTGCCAATTAAAAAGATCACGTTGCTTGAGTTCGAGTCGAAGTTTCCTCGACCAGTCGAGCAGGAGCTTAGATGAGTTGAATCTTTGACTACTCGAGCCAGAGCTAAGACCAGTTGAAGCATATGCAAATTCACTTTAAATCTTCGATTTTCTTCATTCTTTACCTGGTTTCCTTGGATCTTGAGGTCTTGAAATCTTCAATCTTGGTCTCCTAAGATCCACCCCTTGCCTTGGTGATTCTTGAGCATTAATTCCATGCTTTTAACATTCTTTTCAATTCAAGCTCTCATATTCACCTTACAACACAAACATGTATAAAATATAACATTAAGCAGCATCATGTTCATAAAACCAAGATATAAATGGGGGAAAATATGTAATATTTGACACTCAACAACAGTCAAATGCTTCAATCATCAAAATGGGATTCAGAGGCATCATATTTCGACGGGACAACGCTCCCAATTTTTGATAACGCTCACAAGCTTTGCAGAACTCGTGAGTGTAAATTGGGCCAATAAAAGCCGCATTTCAGAATTTTGGCTGTGGTCTTTTGTAACACCTTGATTCTCAAAACCCGAGGATAGTCGCTCCTCATTGAGAACCCGAGTATTACATTATGAAGTGGACTAACATGCATCTAATTAATAGCAAATCTTAAAATCACTCAAGTAAATAACAAGGCAGTTTAATACAAGTAAATAGAAGCAAAATGAAATCCCACAGCAGGGAAATTTTTATTACAATTCAAATATAACGCAAAGTCTGAAACATGAAAAATATGTAAATTCTAAAATATTAGTGAGCTCCAACGGCTCAACTACATTCACATAGAGTTCTTCCTCGCCTAAACTCCACCTCGGCCATCCCTGGAAACCCATCGTAGAGGTGTCCACCTGTTCTCATTCCTGCATCTATTTGGTGCAACCGCATGATTGGGTGAGTGAAAACTCAGTGGAAATTTTCCTCACGGATTCATACATATCATGTCATTCCAAAATAGTTTAAATCAACATATTTAAATCACAAGGAGACTAATCATGAGATTATAAATGAATGTATGAGTGTATGAATGTATGTTCAAGTCACGGATCTGGAGATGCACCTCCACCTGTCAAAATAAAGGGTCGCCCAAGGAGAACTAGTCACCCAGAAAAATACTCAAAGGTACGCCCAAGGAGAACTACTCGCCAGAAAAATACCATGCAGACCGCTCGCGATAGATTATCTACCTAGAAAAAGCCATGTAAGTAAGTGCGCCCAAGGATGTCTAACCTCCTCGAAAAATACACGGGGTACGCCCGAGGAGGTTCTAAAATCCCGGAAAAGCCTCAGGTAAAGAAAAGCGCCCAAAGTGACCCAAATGCACAGGTTCTGTGAGTGAAACTAAAGTGTTAGAACTTTCAATAAATCGAACAGAGTGTGGCTTACATTGAGCACTCGAAAAAGCTCATATGTCATGCGTGAATGTCATGTACCATGATGCCCATACACATTCCATAGGATTAACAAGATTACTCTTATAATCATGATCAAGACTTGTGGTCTTTTAATAGAGTATCTAGCAATTAAATATGAGCCCAATATAAATACATTTACTTTCCCAAGGTCCAAAGGAGGGGCCAAATATGACATTTCAAACATATTAGGATAGTAACAGGATTTCTACACATCTTAAGAAAAGAGATATTCATTGTACATCTTGTGAGATAGAAGGAATATAGGCACCACGATTCTTTTCTCCATTAATAAAACTATATACAAAATTGAGAAATTGCTGGGATAGCATAAAGAATGAAATCCTAAGTCCTAGTCACATAATTATTAATCATAGGACTTGAGTGATAGAAGTTAATGAAATAACTCATGTTCACCGCATCCAAATGAGAAACTAAGGAACCAAGTTATTATTTGTAATATTCTAATACATCATTAACTTCAATTTAAAACTAATCGAGCATATATATGGAATTAATGGAGCAACCTCATCGTGGAAACAAGATCCGTTACCTCTTAGTGCAGATAGTAGAAGTATACGTGTACGTAAGCAATTTCAAATGTGGCATAATGTGCGTACTACAATCCTTATAAGATGGATTAAAACAACAAGATTCAAAACAATCCCACATGATTATCAATGTCAATTCAAGATTAAAGGGAGCAAAATTAACATATACACAATTAAAATATCTTTATACTTTTAGGATGAACTATCTTAGAATTCAATGAAATGAGGAAGCCATGTGGGATATCCCTCACCTTGAATAGATGTCTCTCTTTGTTTTAAGTCTTGAGTTTATGAGTTCCTAGTTCAATGTAAATGAACATCAAATACCATTCTAGTTCCTCCATGGACTATGGGTGATTTGAGATTTTCTTCACTTATTTGATTTGAAACTGATAGAAGGTAAGTATCTGTCAGGCCCGTATCCTAGACCATACCATTCCGTAGGCTTCCGCGGTCCTCCCGGTCGAATTCCGGTGACCCGCGACGCATAGATAGCAATTGCGTGCAACCCTGAGTCGTATCTCGTATTTCAAAGTAGGCTCAACCCGATACTTGTACCCTACCGACAGTACCATCACCGCGGTTCTGACGCCACGTCCCATGCGGCAAGGCGATACCCTGGCCATGAGATATGGGCCCGCGTTCAATTTTAGGAAAATACTACACTTTGCAAAACCCAAGAAAACATGTCAAATCAATCAATCAATCACATCAATCAAGTATACATCACTAGTTAAGTACATATCCCATCACTCCCTTACCAAAGCAACCCCAAAGACAAAGCAACCCATCCCTTACATGTCAAGTACACATCACTCACTCACCCATCACCCATCACCCATCCCTCCCTCTCTCCTTACAACCCTCTCTCTCTCTCTCTCATTTCTCTACCCATCTTCCAAGCCACCATGAGAGCAATCGTCCAAGCTCCCCAAAGAAGCTAGGTGTGGCCCACCTTTCTACCACCCAATGCAACTCTTAGATCATCATCTCCACCATTGAAGGATCTTCTTAGGAGCCTTGGAGCACTAGGGAGGAAGAAGAAGGAAAGGTGGGTGTTCATAGCATTAAATTTTTAAAATTTTGATGATTTGAGGGCCCACATATGGTGGGACCCACTTAATGTATGGTTTGTATCGCCTAAAGGGGCCCATAGTGGTGGGGTCCTTCCATCACCATCCAATCTCTCTCTCTCTCTCTCTCTCTCTCTCTCTCTCTCTCTCTCTCTGTGTGGCCCACCCGATGTTGAATGTGTTTTATCCATGTCGTCCGTAATACACGATTATATATAGCCATTCTATTTCCAGATGCTTCCACGACTAATCAGATGGGTTAATGCACTTTGAACGAAAGAGGTGCTAAGAAACCCATCATCAACCGTCTCTCTATGACTGGATGTGTGGATGGGTTTATACATTCGTCCCTGATGGACTTTAAATGGGGTGGGCCGCATGATAGATGGCTTGGATTTGAGAATGGGTCAGGTCTATAGAAGGTCGAATCGCTGGTCAGATTAGAGAAGATGACCCGTGGTTAATGGCAATTTTGCAATGGTCCATTGATAACTCGATCGGAGACGTTTAGATGATTTGGATTATACCCAAAAAGCTTGTGGGGTCCATCATATGGTGACGGATGGGCCGTTGGTTATATTTCTTGCTAATAGCTGTGACTCGTCAAAATCTCGGCTTCCTTACGAGATTTTCCGGACAGACCTAATCTCAACGCCCTGGATTAGCTCGAGAGAAGCTTTCAGAGGCCAACGATTGGTCGAGATGGTTCTTTCCTACAAGCGGAAAGATTCTTTCCGCTTTCAGCTATGGGAGGAGCTGTTTCCGTAAATAGGTGGCATCACGGGGACTCTCTCGCTTGCGTGGTGGCAACCGACCATTCCAAATGGTTGGATTCACCAGCAACGAGGGGACGTGGATTTTCTCTCCCCGTCAGCACCCCTATGTGCAAAAGAAGGATCAGATCTTGATTGAGCTCGCGCAGGTGTGTGTCGTCCTAGGATTTCGTCATGGTTATGGTCGGTGGACCACCAGGATCCCGATGGACGGTCCAGATCATAGGGAAAGGGTCCCTGATGGTGGGCCATCATCAGCAACAGACGATAGGTCTGTTTGAATGCAAGACGGGCGGGAGATAACGCTGAAATCGCTGGAATTTGGTATTCTATCGGGTCAAAGCATGTTTGACCCGATACTTAAGTTCTGTGCACAGCGTGTGCACACTATCTGTGCACACGCACAGATCAGATGTGGGGTCCACGTGATGATCTGTGCTGATCCGCACCGTCCATTTGTCTTGGGAGGTCCACTAACGGTTACAGATTAAAGGTTGGTAAGTCCTAAGGGTTAGGTGTTTATCATCTTAAGCATTTATTGTCAGTAAATGTGGATTATTGTGGTCCTGATCGCTCATAAGTGTAATCTGAGTCGTCTGTTTTTCTTACAAGGTTTGTTAACTGCTCTAGATTGAGGACCAATCTATCTTTATTCTTATAAAGGGTCCTACATGTGGATTTATCCTTGGTGAGTGTTGATTATTTCCATTGGGTTGTTAGTTTCTATTTTCAGTGTGTAAGTTAGTAATCCTGAGGTGTGTTTAAAGGGAGATAGAATCTTTCTTATGACTAGGATCTCTCTACCGGGTTTATGTTATTTCATAGTGTCGGAAAGTGGGGTGGTTGATTCTATTTTCAAGTTGAAATTTGTGATAAAAATTGAGGGTTGTTACAATCGACCCCCCTTAAAGAAAATCTCATCCTCGAGATTTAATAATGTAAATCGTATTTAACACCACTACAAGTAGTAAAATCATCCTACGGTACATCTCATCTTGGATCCTTTCATATGTACAATTACGACTTAAATTTCTAAGAATTTATATCTATTTCTGTCACAATTCTTGAGTCTCTAGTCTAAGAGATTAACTAATGTATATGGATCTCGCTAAAGGTTAGAAACATGCACAGTACTACTCAAAACAATGGAGATTTGTTTTAACGCTCATCACCATCTCGATTTCTAATGATATTTATTAGGATTATAAGTTCATTTCGGTGACAATTAACGATAGTTCCCTGCCATCTAAAGTACAATGCAATTTTCTATCTTCAGTGTTCGGGCTATTACGAACAGATGGTTGTAATAGGTTTGAGTCCGATACCTCGATCCTCTGCTTTCACAGAACAGTGGATTTACTTGTATCATTTCCTAATCCTGAAAATTTTTGATCTTCTGCTTGATCAAGGCATTGAGATCATTGAAAATTTTCTAGGATATAGAATTTGAATCAAACCGCATATGCTTTGCTTAAAATATGATTCTATCGATTCGTGGTCCTAATTAATTCAGACTCTTGGGGGAATATTATGAATTTTTTTTTTTTTCTACAATAAAGTGTAAACGAAATCTACGTGAACTAGACCTAGATGACCTTCACTCTTTCATCGTGCATTCAAATTTCGTAACGCATTACCTGAAAACTTCAGGACTACAATTTCTATATGAAATTTGAACTTGAAATTTTTTTAAATTTATTTAGACTTTCAAATTTTGTCCTCTATATGCCCAGTCTATGGCTGAAAGCAGCTCAACATTTTATAATCCCACCTCTAATTACTTTAAGCGCTAGAATTAGTAAGAAATATTATCTCTAACTAGAGATATGTATTAGGAAAATCAAATTGTAATTCCTATTACGTTTTCAAAGTCGAGGGAATGCTTAACTTTGATCTAATGCACAATGTGATGGGTAAAGATCTTCCTATGATGCTTAAGTTCGTTTCACTCACTGAGTGTGGTGACAATGTTATTTCATTGAAGGAAAATCATGGGTACAGTTCAGATCTTAGATTTACACAAACGTTCATTGTGTGTCTAATCCAAGGAATGTTCTTATTTGATCTAATGTACACCATAGTGGTTTGCTCATTATCTCGTGGTACCTAAATTTAGTTTTTAAGATTTAAATAACTACATCTATAAGTTTCCAAGGAGCCTAAAATTTTGTGTCTTTATATTCAAAATTTTCCTTAGTTCTAAGGGGGTTCTAAATGTATTCGAATGGCTTTTCTAATAATTTTCTAAGGGGACTTAGTGTTTGGTTTTTGAGTTCAGACAATTAATAGTTCATAATGGGAATCTAAATTGAATTTATACGTTCAAACAACTAAATTTGAACTTTCCTACGGGCCCTAAAGTCTTGTGTCTCTATGTTCACAATTCTCATAATTCCTAAGTAATTCCAACCAAGTTTGAATGGCTAATCTAATGATTTCAAGGGAACCTAGGTTTGGTTATCTACATTCTCAAACTTTCCAAATTCTAAGGGAATTCCACATACATCCAAATGGTTAAATAATTTCAAATGGGACCTAAGTTTAGGTTTCTACGTTCTCAAAATTTCCTTAAGTCTAGGAGAGATTCACCTAAGTTCCAACGTCTAATTCCAACATCCTAACTTAAGGCATTTAAGGTTGGTATAAGATTGTTTCCCAAAGGCAAGGTTTGTCTAAACTCTCTCTCTCTCTGATACCATCTTGTAACACCCTGATTCTCAAAACCTGAGGATAATCGCTCCTCATTAAGAACCCGAGTATTACGTTATGAAGTGGACTAACATGCATCTAATTAATAGCAAATCTCAAAATCATTCAAGTAAATAACAAGGCAGTTTAATACAAGTAAATAGAAGCAAAATGAAATCCCATGGCAGGGAAATTTTTATTACAATTCAAATATAACGCAAAGTCTGAAACATGAAAAATATGTAAATCCTAGAATATCCGTGAGCCCCAACGGCTCAACCACAGTCACATAGAGTTCTTCCTCGCCTAAACTCCACCTCGGCCATCCCTGAAAACCAATCGTAGAGGCATCCACCTTTCCTCATTCCTGCATCTATTTGGTGCAACCGTACGATTGGGTGAGTGAAAACTCAGTGGGAAATTTTCACATGGATTCATACATATCATGTCATTCCAAAATAGTTTAAATCAACATATTCAAATTACAAGGAGACTAATCATGAGATTATAAATGAATGTATGTTCAAGTCACGGATCTGGAGATGCACATCCAGCTGTCAAAATAAAGGGTTGCCCAGGGAAAACTAGTCATCCGGAAAAATACTCAAAGGTACACCTAAGGAGAACTAGTCGCCCGAAAAGACCATGCAGACCGCTCGCGGAAAATTATTTACCTGAAAAAAGCCATGTAAGTGAGTGCGCCCAAGGATGTCTAACCTCTTAGAAAAATACATGGGGTAGCCTGAGGAGGTTCTAAAATCTCGGAAAAGCCTCACGTAAAGAAAAGCGCCCAAAGTGACCCAAATGCACAGGTTTTGTGAGTTAAACTAAAGTGTTAGAACTTTCAGTAAATCGAACAAGTGTGACTTACATTAAGCACTCGAAAAAGCTCATATGTCATGTGTGAATGTCATGTAACATGATGCCCATACACATTCCAGAGGATTAACAAGATTGCTCTTATAATCATGATCAAGACTTGTGGTCTTTTAATAGGATATCTAGCATTTAAATATGATCCCAATATAAATACATTTACTTTCCCAAGGTCCAAAGGAGGGCCCAAATATGACATTTCAAACATATTAGGATAGTAACAGGATTTCTACACATCTTAAGAAAAGAGATATTCATTGTACATCTTATGAGATAGAAGGAATATAGGCATCACGATTCTTTTCTCCACTAATAAAACTATATACAAAATTGAGAAAGTGCTAGGATAACATAAAGAATGAAATCCTAAGTCTTTAGTCAGATAATTATTAATCATAGGACTTGAGTGATAGAAGTTAATGACATAACTCATGTTCACCGCACCCAAATGAGAAACTAAGGAACCAAGTTATTATTTGTAATATTCTAATACATCATTAACTTCAATTTAAAACTAATCTAACATATATATGGAATTAATGGAGCAACCTCATCGTGGAAATAAGATCCATTACCTCTTAGTGCAGATAGTAGATGTATACATATACGTAAGCAATTTCAAATGCGGCATAATGTGCGTACTATAATCCTTATAAGATGGATTAAAACAACAAGATTCAAAACATTCCCACATGATTATCAAAGTCAATTCAAGATTAAAGGGAGCAAAATTAACATATACACAATTAAAATATCTTTATACTTTTAGGCTTAACTATCTTAGAATTCAATGAAATGAGGAAGCCATGTGGGATATCCCTCACCTTGAATGGATGTCTCTATTTGTTTTAATCTTGAGTTTATGAGTTCCTAATTCAAGGTAAATGAACATCAAATACCATTCTAGTTCCTCCATGGACTATGGGTGATTTTAGATTTTCTTCACTTATTTGATTTGAAACGGATAGAAGGTAAGTATTTATCAGGCCCGTATCCTAGACCATACCATTTCGTAGGCTTCCGCGGTTCTCCCAGACCAATTCTAGCGACCCTCGACGCGTAGATAGCAGTTGCGCGCGACCCTGAGTCGTATCCCATATTCCAGAGTCAGCTCAACCCGATACTTATACCCTAGCGACCGCGTGCCGAGGCAATACCCTAACTAGGAGATGTGGGCCCACCTTCAGTTCAAGGAAAACATCGCGCTTTGCAAAATCCAAGAGAACATGTCAAATCAATCAATCAAGTACACATCATTAGTCAAGTACATATCCCATCACTCCCTTACCAAAGTAACCCCAAAGACAAAACAACCCATCCCTTACATGTCAAGTACACATCACTCACTCACCCATCACTCCATCACCCATCCCTCTCTCTCCTTACAACCCTCTCTCTCTCTCTCTCTCTGATTTCTCTACCGTCTTCCAAGCCACCATGAGAGCAATCGTCCAAGCTCTCCAAAGAAGCTAGGTGTGGCCCGCCTTCCAACCACCCAATCCAACTCTTAGATCATCATCTCTACCATTGAAGGAGCTTCTTAGGAGCCTTGGAGCACTAGGGAGGAAGAAGAAGGAAAGGTGAGTGTTCATAGTATTATTAATTTTTTATTATTTTGATGATTTGAGGGACCACATATGGTGGGATCCACTTGATGTATGGTTTGTATCTCCTAAAGGTCCATAGTGGCGGGGTCCCTCCATCACCATCCGATCACTCTCTCTCTCTCTCTCTCTCTCTCTCTCGATGTGTGGCCCACCCGATGTTGAATGTATTTTATCCATGTTGTCCGATCGTGGACCCACCTCACTGCTGCCCGTTTTTGGACAGATCCCAGGTGAAGGAAAATTATAAATATCAGTTTGGTCCGGCTGATGGACCACCCACGTGGGACCACCTGATGTAGGTGTTTTACCACCGTCCACACGTGGGACACCCTGATGTATGTTTTAATCCACACTGTCCACTGCGTGGGACAGGGTGACCCACTGTGATATGTGTTAAATGCACATAGTGCATCCAGGGGCCCACATGATGTATATGTTTACATCTAGGCCATCCAACGTGGACCCACCTGATGCAGGTGTTTATCCTGGCCGTACCTCCTGGACAGACCTCAGATGAAGGGAAATATCAAATATCATCTTTGTTTCAAGCTGAGGTGGGCCACACGTGTGGACCCACCTCATGCTTGCGTTTTATCTGGACCGTCCATACGGCCAGCAGCTGAGAGCTACTTTGACGCCAACTAGTTTCGGGGGTCTGATCACGAGGTAGTATCCAGACAGCCCGTCCATTTTTCTGACTGGTGTGACACACCCACACGTGTAACACATGTGGGGTGGGGCCCACCTTTGAGTTATGTATTTTGTATCCCTGTCGTCCGTCCATTTTATAAGACGGTGGGTCCCACTACTTACTAACGTCAGCAATTTCTGTGGGCCACACCATGATGTATTTGTTTCATCCACACCGTTCAGACCATCTGGACGGTGCTGCATAGTTTGGACGTTGCTGCATGGGCCACCCCATGATGTATGCGTTGATCCACACCGTCCGTACTTGGGCGGTGGTGTAGCCCACCATGATATATGTACCTTATCCCTGCCGTCCTCCATTGTTGGATGTGTGGGGGTCCACCCCACACGTGTGGCACACGTGTGGGTGGGACCCACCCTGATGTATTTATTTTATATCCACACCGTTCATATGCCAGGACGGTGGGACCCCTGTGATGTATGTGCTTTCTTCACACCGTCCATGGCCTGGCCATACACACCTGCTATATAGTTGTTGCATGGGTCCCACCTTATTTGTATGTATTCTACCTACTCCATCCAGTGGCAGTGGGGTCCACACGATGTGTTTCATCCATGTGATCCAGTAACAGCAGGCCCACTATGATGTATTTTATCCATGTTGCCCAACAGAAGTGGACCCCGCCGTGATGCATTTTATCTACATCGTCCAGATCTGTGGGACCCCACCTTTGATGTATGTTTTATATGCACATAGTCTAGGTCGTTGGCAGGCCCATTTTGATGTTTATGAGGCCCACTATGTATGTGTGTGGGCCACCTGTTGTGTGTGAAGCCCACTGTAGTATGTGAGGCCCATCTGAAGTATATGGGGCCCATTTGTTATGTGTGAGGCCCACTGTGTATGTGTGTAAATGTGTGATGTATGTATTAACTGTGCATCTTGTGAGGCCTGTTGAGATTGTACATGAGGCCCTGTTGTGTGGCCCATTATGATGTATATAAGGCCCATGGGATAGTGCCCATTGTGATGTAATTGCGGCCCATGTAATGAGGTCCATTGTGATGTTTGTTGGGCCCAAGTGACAAGGCCCATGTGATGCATTTGAGGGCCAAGCAATGAGGCCCATCGTGACGTATGTGCGGCCCATGAGTGAGGTCTGATGTGAGGTATTTATGGCCCATGTACCGAGGCCCACTATGATTCATTTGAGGCCCATTGTTGTGGCCCATTACGATGTATATGAGGCCCTAAGATGTGGCCCATTGTGATGTATATGCTGTCCACGAGTGAGGCCCGATGGGATGTAATTATGGCCCATGTGCCGAGACCCATTGTGATGTATATATGACCCATGAGTGAGGCCCATAGTGATGTGTATTAGGTCCTTGTGTGAGGCCATGGGCCTACGATACGTTTGGCTCTATGTTGGTCACTCCTTGGGAGTAATGATGGTTAAATGTCCACATTGATGGGCGATGATGGTCAAATATCCACATGGTGACTTCCCTTAGGCCCTTTGTTAGGACGATTACTGATTCTGATTGTCAAGGCTGATTCTGATTATTGAGGTCGATTCCGATTGTCGATTCTGATTGTTGAGGCAGATTCCGATTGTCGATTCTGATTGTCGAGGCCGATTCCGATTGTCGAGGCCGATTCCGATTGCCGAGTGTCAAGGCCGATTATCGATACTGATTATGAGTATGTGACAGCATAACATCATGATAACTACACCTTAGAGCCCACCTTGTGTATATATTGGGCCCCATAAGGAAGTCCAGTTTATTGCGCGATAGAGGGGGTAACGAAGCCCACTTATTGTACTTAGACTCAGCTCTGCCCTCGGTGGGGGATATTGTGACGCTCCGTCACTGTTGCACACGTGGGCGGACACACGTGGGCAAACACTGATTAGGCTAGGCCTGAGAGCCTGTGCAAGCTACCAGTGATTGGCAGGTTACTGTGCATACAGTGAAGACAGAACTTTGTCCCACATCAGAAATATTGTTCGATGTTGTGGTGGCTATAAGTTGGATTCCTTTCTTAACTGTCGTGACATGTTTTAAATAAGTGAGCTTCGGCAAAATAGTCTATATCACCCCTTGTCGTAGACGGAAGGATATATAGTATCAGGTTTTGGTATATCCACTGTTAAGAGTCTATCTTGATATCTGGACTAGATCCGTCGTCCTTCTGTGGACCCCATCATTTGTATTTGTATTGTGAGGGATGATTGATAAAGCATATGCCATTGTGTTGAGCTGTTTATGAGACTCCTTATGAGACGGAGTTTCTCTACATGATCGCGCAATACGCGCAAGTTTGATGCATGGCCTAGATACGGCTGACGGTATTTGTGGACTCATCAGGATTTGTATATTGCATTACTTTCCTTAGCATATGATATTGGCTTATTATGTTTTTGCATCGCATAGCCTGGATAAGGCTGATGATATTTATAGACTTACTAGCATATTTCTGCATTACTCTTATATTGTACGATTTATGGATTGCCAGTATTTCCACTTGCTCTGATATTTATATGCTTAGCACGTACATCGTACACACTTTCACCACCCTCTAAGCTTTCTATAAGCTTACGCACGATAGATGCGTGCAGGTGGCGTTAGGTCGCAGCAACATTGAGCTTGGAGTGTGTAGCTATCTTCTGGAGCTTTGATTTCTGATATATGTATTTTCCCTTTCAACATTGTATTCAACTGTTTATATTAGTGGATATGTGATGATGTCGTTGCCTTTGTGATTTCGGTAAACTTGTGGTTATGCTTCTTATGAGATAAATGTATGATGGAAAATCCTCCTTGTAAGATTTGAGGATCGAAATCTGGCGTATGTGCGCTGGGAGCTAAGAATGGGGTACTGTGGAGGCTGTCGGCGTCAGATTCGGCGATCAAGAATTTTGTGAACTCAGTTTTCGAGTTTGGGGCGTGACAGAAGTTGGTATCAGAGCATTACTTGGGTATACCTGAAGATAACATCACATATCTGCTGATAGCTACCCTACACTCTATGATTGTTGAGGACTTAGAATGATTAGGTCCCCAAGTTTGAATAACTTAGAGACTTTCTAATATAGCTCAATACTGTTGAGATCATGAGGCTGTATAGCATTCCAATTTTGATCATCTCTGATCTGGGGTCCGAGGTTCAGTAGGATCACCATAGTGTTGATGATGCGTCTAGGGAGGGCAAGGTTGAGATTAGAGAGTGCTATCTTTATCCTTTTGTAGATTGATTGTGCCTTGACATAAATACTTTATGATGTTTCCTCTTCTCTTGTCTGTTCTGTAAATTTTGAGGATGAAATTTTTATTATGAGGGGAGAGCTGTCATGCCCGTATCCTAGATCGTACCATTCCGTAGGCTTTCGCGGTCCTCCCGGTGGAATTTTGGCAACCTGCAACACATAAATAGTTGTTGCCCGTGACCCTCAGGTCGTATCCTGTATTTCAAAGTCGGCTCGACCCGATACTTATACCCTATCGACCGCGCCATCGCTGCGGTTCTAACGCCACATCCCGCACGCCGAGTCAATACCCTGGTCAAGAGATGTCGGCCCACGTTCAGTTCGAGAAAACGTCACGCTTTGCAAAATCTAAGAGAACATGTCAAATCAATCAATCAATCACATCAATTAAGTACACATCACTAGTCAAGTACATATCCATCACACCCTTACCAAAGCAACCCCAAAGAAAAAGCAACCCATCCCTTACATGTCAAGTACACATCACTCACTCACCCATCACTCCATCACCCATCCCTCTCTCTCCTTACAACCCTCTCTCTCTCATTTCTCTACCCATCTTCCAAGCCACCATGAGAGCAATCTAAAAGTGCCTTGGTTTGTCAATTAACGCGAGTGTCGAGTTAGCTAGACTGCAGAGCCTCATAGGCAGATCAATTCAAAGCATCTTCCTCAACCGGATGTATGCAAGCTCACCACAGGTAAATCTAAACCTCACATCCCATGTCCCAAAACACCAGGTATATAAAACCCTTAAAACAAACTAGAACATCTTAGGGTTTTAAGTTAAGAAAACTTTTTTCAAAATAGAAAAATTCTCTAAGTTTTCTTGCTTTGTCGATTTTATCGATACACATATCGATATGATCGACCTGCGCTGTCGATGTCCTCGAAACCTAAACGATATCATCGATGTGAGGACAAAATACGTCCAACAACCACATACTCATCTGGACGGAATTATCGATACATCGATATACTATCGATATCATCAATACTTAAATCTTGAGTCCATCGAAGGTGACTCGATAATATCGACAGGCAGATCTCCGGCGCCCCTGTTTTTCCTTAAGAATATCAATGTGCATCGATATATCGAAGCCTCCTTGATACCATCGAAATTCAAATCTCGATGATATCGGAAGGCTCTCAATGATATCGGTCACGGGCGTCAAGTTCTTCCAGTAAAATATTTCAGGATTGTTTATCTATGATCGGGGGTCACTCGATAGAATCGATATTCAAATATCGATGATATCAGTATTGTTTCGTGGCATCGAACAAGGACAAAGACTGTCCAGTAAGCTTAATGAGAAATCCTTTGGATTTATCGATGCCTCGCACAGTTATCGATATCATCGAAATTCAAATTCTAATGATCTCGAAGGTCCCTCGATCATTCTTGTAAAACTGAAATATTTCAAGTCAAGTCTCTCTCATTTTCAAATGTCGATGAATCGACACTAGTATCGATAGAATCGGAGTTCGAAATCCGATGACATCAACACCTGTTTCGATTTCATCGACCAGCTGGCAAGAGGTTTCAAAAGCGTATGACATTTGAGTTTGTGTCATCGAGCAGACCATCGATGCTATCGAGAGTATACGCTCGATGATATCGAACCCACTCGATGATATCAAACTCTATCATAAATGTGACCGTTTTATATCCGTTGGAACCTTTTGCCTATATAAAGAGGACTTGTCTATTGTTGCTGGTAGAGAAAGAAGAGAGTTTTTTTAGTGTTTTACCTTAGATCATATACCCAAAGCCCTTTCTCTCAGGGAAGTTCATCCTCCAATCCACCCTCATCATTGATATTCAATAGAGTGGATTGGGGAATGAACTTCCGCATTCAAGGATCCTCCAGCTATTACCTTAATGGCAAATCATTAAGCTGAGATGCCTTGAATGCATAATCGGAATCACTCTCTCTTCCTTATAGGAAAACATTTTATAGAGTAGGATTCTGTCTTAACCTTGACCCAACCCGAAGCCTCGTATTGGTACATCATCTGTGTTGCGGATCAAGGAAGTCGAAGATTCTTCATCAACAAGGAGGAGATCTTCGTCAACGTGCTGAATGGGACTCATCCACTTATTTGTAAGTTATTAGAGTCCAGAGGACACTTGTGATCATTCCTTTTTAGGATTGGGTCTTAGGTGTTTCTCACCCTTGCAAGCCCTCGTAGGAGGCCTCTGGCGGGAGTGTACGTGGTGGGTACGTAGTGTTGACCCTTGTTCTGTGGAAAGCATAAACTTCCGATTGAAGGTGAACCTGTCTAAAACCTTAGGTTCGAGGTGATCAGTGTAAAACCTCAGTTAGGGTCTTATAGAAGATCCTTGGCCAGTGTGGTTAAAAGTGGGTGTGTTATGTTGACCCTTGCTCGTGAGAGCATAAACAGTTAGCCTCAGTTAGGTTGTAAAGGTTGAAGGTGAACCTGATTTAAAACCTTAGGTTTGAGGTGAACCGCTGTGAAACCTCCTTGTGAAATCCGGTACACTCAAAGGTTGAGTGCGGTTACCGGGAGTGGAGTAGACAAGTAGTTGAACCACTATAAAAATGACTGTGTTTGAGATTGCTATTCTTCTGTTTGTGTGATTTACTTAAATATTTTCATATCTAAATATCTGAGATCACACCTCACACACATACACAGTCATATCCATCATTAACTAGTTTGCATATGGTTCACTTCTTAAATAGTTTGTGATTGGATCCTCTACCGGGCTTAGAAGCCAGTAGAGTTACTTTTGAGTAATCCTAATATGTGCGCGTTATTAGGATTAGTGTAATAGGATTTTAAATAAACCATAAAAACTTTAAAAAATCCTATTCACCCCTCTCTAGGACATATTGGCATATTCCTACTTCAACTAAAGCGGTCTTCACCGCTATTTTAATTGGTATCAGAGTGGGTCTCTCTTTAAGGGCTTCATCGCCTAGAGAGTGATCTTGACTGAAGTTGGGAATATGGCCAAAGGAGAGGGCTCATCAGTCACTAGACCTCCAGTATTTGATGGATCAAATTATGCATACTGGAAGGCTAGGATGCACTACTTTTTGAGATCTTTGGATCACAATGTTTGGGATATAGTTGAAAGTGGATATGTGCCACCAACTGAACAAATTGTACTTGACAGTGGCACAACCATCACAAAACCCAAACCCAAAGAAAAGTGGACGATGTTCGATAAAGAAAAACAGACTGTTGAAGCTAAAGCTATGAACGCCATCTACTGTGCTGTGTCAAAAGATATTTTCAATCAAATAAGTATGTGTGGGACATCCAAAGAAGCATGGGATCTATTGGAAACAACCCATGAAGGCACAAGCACTGTGAAGAGATCTAAACTTTAATTCCTGACCTCACAGTTCGAAAGTCTCAGAATGGAAGAACATGAGACCTTTATGGAGTTTTTCACAAAGTTAAATATCATTTGCAACTCCATGGGTGGATTGGGAGAAAAGGTTCCGGTTCCTAAAATCTGTAGGAAAATACTTAGATCACTACCGGAATGGTTTAATCCCAAAGTAACAACTATTGAAGAGTGTAGGAATATTGATGAAATGAAAGTAGAAGAACTAGTAGGTTCCCTACAAACTTTTGAACTACACTTCAAACAAACTCCTAAATCCAAAACAAATGTCCTAAAACCTTCAAAGAAAACTACAAATGAGAACATTGGAAGTGAAAAAGAAGATGATGAAGATGAGGAAGTGACTTTACTGGCACAAAGACTCAGGAAATTCTTTTAGAAGAATCGTGGTCGTCCTACCAGAGGAAGGAAAATGGACAACAGACCTTCTACAGGAAAATTTGGTAAAAAGACCAAAGAACCACAATGTTATGCCTGTCATGGACATCTGTCTACTGAATGCCCAAACAGAAAAACTAAGGGCAAGGCGATGGCCGCCACATGGCATGATACAGATGAGTCAAACTCAGAATTTAGTGACTTAGAGACTGATGGAGACCAGAAATCCTTGAAAATTCTTATGATCTCCACTACTCAAATCATTCCCAGTGAATCTGAGAACGAGAAAGAACAACTAGCCACTGAATCATTTACATGTGATAATGAGGAAACTGGAGGAGAAGAAGAGGAAAAACAAAACAAGCTACAAGATGCTTATAATCAACTTTATATCCATAGCATCAAAGTGGTTAAAAGACTTGGAATATCTGAGAACAAAAAGGAATTGCTGCAAAAAGATTTGGATAAAATTCTAGAAATTAATACACATCTAATCAATGATTTACAGCAATATCACTCAGATAATGATAGACTCGAGAGAATTAACTCCTTCCTTAAATCCGAGTCCGAAAAAATAAACAAATAGGTTGAGCAATTAAAAGACAAAAATATGCTCCTTCAAAATGAAAATCATACACTCATGTTTGATCTAGAAGAGTCCAAAAGAATTTCCAAGCTAAACTGTAAGTTTTCCTAGAATGGTGAGAAGTTAGAAAGACTTTTAGGTATGGGAAAATCTAAAAAGGATAAAAATGGCTTAGGATATGAACAAGTTAAAGCAAAAACTGGATATGGAGCACAAATAGAAAAATCTGATGCTGCCAAAATGTAACACCCCGAACTTTTCAATACCCGAGTATTGAAAGTCCTCGAGTGTTACCATGAAGTTTAACTTGATACGTACATGTATACGACATCAACCTAGCTATCCTAACCCTACATCCATTCCCCAACAAGAATTGAACCATTGGGAATGGTCTTCTTTCATGGATCAAGCCATCTAACCGTAGACTTCAATGTAAGACTCTCTGTCATGAGATCTAACATACATGACTTCCCTTAAAGGAATTGACGAATAACTCCCTATCCATAACAATTTGGATATACATTCTTTTCTAAGAATTGCTTAGAAGCACGCCTAAAACCATGTGGAGCCATTAGATTTCACAAAACCCTCATATCATTAATAATTATGAAAACGCCATTGCCTAGGCCACTTGATTCTAGATCACATGGTTTTCACTATCCGTTTAGTACAAAATTTTATACCATGCCTAATTATCAGAAATTAACCGTACACGTCAAATTTCAGCCCTTATATCATAGTAAATCAGCTAGTTGACCTCTACATCCGTTCGAATACTTATCAGATCGAGATTCTGATCCGTCCATCTTGTTCACACCATATGAATATGCTTAACCTACTATTAGAATCAGGATCTGAGAAATTGCACGTGTAAGAAATTCACTTGAATCTAATGTTATATCAGCCCTACCCCTAATCACTCCATAAACTTATTTTGTATCCATCCGTTTACGAAACTGACCGTACATTGTCACGCCTCAAACTCGAAAAATAGGCTCACAAAATTCCCGATCGCCGAATCCGGCGCCGACAGTCTCCGTAGTACCCCATTCTCGTCTCCTAGCGCCCATATGCCAGATTCCGATCCTGGGATCCTACAAGGAGGATTTTCAGTATGATTTTTTTTTTTGTATAATGGAGCATAATCACAAGCATAACTAAGTCATAAAACAACATCACCACATATCCACTATATCAAAACTTTAAGTACAATGCATCTGAAAGGGAAATACAATATAATGAAAGTAACAGAATCTCCAGAGGCTCGGCCGCACGCTCCAAGCTCAACACTGCTGCAACCTAACGCCACCTGCACGCATCTATCATGCATAAGCTTATAGAAAGCTTAGAGGGTGGTGAAAGTGTGTGTAAGGCGAGTGCCAAGTATACAAGATCAGAGTAATGCGAAAATATGCGGTAAGTCCATGAATGTTATCAGCTATACTAAAGCTATGTGATGCAAGGCATGAATGCTATCGGTCATACCAAGGCCATGCGATGCGAGGCCTATGTAGCCAAATGTCATATGCGAGATGCAAAGCAAGCGTCCCAGTACTCATCAAGTACACATATCAGTACAGTTCCTCTCTGGATATCACCGGGGTCTAATACACCTCGCACTGACTGCCTCCTCCCTAGCTACACAGTCAAGCAAGTGGAAGAAACCACACTATCCGCCTGACCAGTAGTCTGTCAATACCTACCCGGCTCGTCGATAGTGGACACATTTGCGATCTGGTCAAACTCAGCCTAGCTTATAGCCCCTTCACTCAAGCGGATAAGGCCACACCCCCTACCAACCGACCACGACACAGTGAGAGACGCAACCTACTGGTATTCGGCACTCGGGCGCTCGTGTATCCACTCGGTCTAGACGTTGGAGCATCCCCTGGTACCAAAAAGGTTCTGGGATTTTCACCCAAGGACATCCTAAGTGCCCACAACGCTAGAGCCAATATTTCTGGTATCCGTTACGACCATCCACGATGTATCTGTGGAGGTCACGGCCCTGATGTCGCTAGGGCGTGCAGTGATCAAGTCACACATATGCGAGATGCATGAGTCACACCTTTCAAACATGCAACAATCTCGCGAGTACCACGCGCTCATGTTGGGCACTCCGTCTCATACGGAGTCCCGTAAATGTCTCAGCCCAACGGCTTATGCTATGATCAAACATTCCTCATATCAAGCATACATATGATGCGTATGGGCATGAATCATGGAGTTATACTAAGCATTTTATAAAGTAATGAATTATCCTTACAATGCAAATGGGCCTAGACGGCCTACACACAACAAGTATGGGCCTATCAATGGGCCCTAAGGAGAGTCATAATGCGGACATTTAACTAACATTATTCTACAATGTGGACGTCAAACCAACATTGCTCCCAAGGCATGGCCCGCCATAAAATATCAATACACAAATCATGGGGAATCACACATTGCAATGAACCTATATACGTCTCATTAGGCCTTGACCCATAGGCCTTAGATACATCAAATGGGTCACCTCATATGGGCCTTATATAAATCAAGTGGGCCACATCAATGAGCCTTATGTACATTGCAATGGGCCATACCCCATGGGCCTTTGAATACATCACCATGGATCGCATAACATGGGCCTTATATACATCAAGGTGGGCCTCAATGGACGACCATAAATAAATCAGGATGGGCCTCAACCACATACCAAGGTGGGGGTCCGCTTGAACGATGGATCTGTCTTATTTTTAGTCTCAAACCCTTAAGATAAGCTCGCCAAGTGGTTGGACAGATTGGATGTAACACATGCATCATGGTGGGGGTCCACATGAAGGCCCACCATCCTATATATATTATATATAATATAATATATAATTCATATATAGTATACATATACAATACTATATATATAATATAATATAATATAATATATATACACACACACACACACACACACACACCCACATGCACACATACACGCACACACGCACATACACGCACACACACATGCACACACACGCACACACCCACACACATCACAGTGGGCTCCACCGTCCGTCTGGACGGTGGGGATGAAACACAAACATCACGGTGGTCTCCACCGTCCGCCTGGATGGTGGGAGACAAACACATACATCACTGTGGGTCCCATGTGGGGCCCACCACAACGGTTATTTGAAATCCAACCCGTTGGTAAGGTCACACGGGCCTGGAAGAAGAGGAAAAACCAAATTTCATCTTGATCCAAAACTTCTGTGGACCCAAAAAGTGGGTTTCAATGGCAGTCACTCAATCACACTGTTTCCAATGATGTGGACCACCTGAGTCCTAGATCAGGTTGATTTTTGGAGTGGGTCCACTTCAGGGAGCGGCCCACCCGATGAACGGTGTGGATATTAAATATACATCATGGTGGGGTCCACAGCAGGGGACCCGTGGGCTCTCTGTTCGTCCGCATAACGTGCGCAGGCGCTGCTTGCGCCTCTGGCAGCAGCAGCGCCTGTTGCATTACCCTTTTTTTTTTAATCGCATTTTCTTACGGTTTTAAGCATGTGCGGCCCGCATCTGATGAATCCACTCTAGCCATTGTGTTTCATGGCTCAATACTAACCAAACAAGCCCAATATACAGGGTGTTTTAACGTATAGGAAATATTAGGGGTATTTTAATGGTGAAAATTGCTATTTGTTATGCTATGGCCCGCCCGAACCTCGGATTGGCTCCATTTTTCGGCCCAATGCCTAAAATGGTTAGGGAAAGGGATGGACGGCATGGATTGAATACATACATCAAGGTGGGGCCTACACAAGTGGCTCACTTCCACTGCCTTGAAAAAGGCTAATATTTGTGTTTTGCTTTTACACATCCAGAGAGTCCCCGGACTCTCTCTCCCCTTTTTTTTTATTTGGGCGTGTAATGCCTTTAAGGTGGGCCCTTCGTAGGTGGGCCACCACATGGTGAGGTGGTGTGGTTACAATACATATGTAAGGTGGGCCCCACCTTTAGATGGTTTGGATCCCATACATGCTCCATTGTGGGGTCCATCCAAGTGGGCCATAAGGCCATAATATCACACATAAAATGATAAAATAAAAAGAGAGTGGGACACGCGTGATGGAGGGACCCCGACACTATGGGCCCTCCGTTTCAAGCATCCAATCATACATCAATGGGTCCCATTGCATATGTGCCCTCCAAATAAAAGATCAATGGTGGGGATCCCTCTCCACCCAAAATGAACAGTCTATACGATCTCTTTATGCAAGGAAATATAAACATCATGATGGGGTCCATGGAGAATGGCCCCATCATGGAATGATCATGAGGATCAAGGTGAGCCATCGGCCACACCTAGGGTCCCAAGTGAGATCCATACCATCAATTGGTAGGCCTCACTTAGACCTTCATCATAAAAGTGAAATCTACGCCTAGGGAAAACACCCACCTAGCGATCTCCTTCGTACGTTGGAAAGCCTATCTCCTTGTGCTTCTCTTTTATGGTGGAAGATGGGAGATGGATGACTAGGATGGGAGATCTTGGGAAGGGAAAGTGGGCCACACAAACTCTCTCTTCTCTCACTTGGAAGCTTGGACGTGGGGGTGCTCTTGCTTGGCTTGGGAATGTTGAGAAATGAGAGGGAGAGAGAGAGTTGTAAGGAGAGATGTGAGTGATGGGTGATGGAGTGATGGATGTGGTACTTGACATGTAAGGTGGTGTAAGAGAGAGGGTGAGAAAGAGTTGACTTTGGTGGTTGCTTGGGAATGGGGTGAAAGGTGATGTGTACTTGACATAAAGTGATTGATTGATTGATTGATGGGACATGCCGTAGAGATTCTCTCGGGATTATAAAAGCGCGGCGTTTCTTCGAAATAAACGTCGGCCCACATCTTCCGGCTTGGGTATCGGATCGGTGCGCGAGTCGCAGCTTTGGAACCGCGGCGATGGTACGGTCGCAATGATACAAGTCTCGGATTAAGCCAACTCAATTCTATAGGATACGACTTAGGGTCGATCGCAAACGTTGATTATACGTCGCAGGTTGCCGAAATTTGACGGGAAGGATCACGGAAGTCGACGGAACAGTACATACTAGGATACGGGTCTTACATACATCAACCCACATACATGGTCGGAGTGCATACCATCAAGTTCCCATATTTTTAACAAGTCATCTGACCACCCATCCTGATTCGATCTACCATACGGGCCATCCGAATATGAGAATAAATTGATTATCATGAAGATCTTAGGGTTTAGGTCCAAACTGCCGGGTAACTTGTCAATCAGAGGAGTACAAATATTATTTTAGAATATTGAAATATATTAGCCATTAAATGAGAATCTTAGTCATCCTTGAGAGATTAGAGCTCAAATTTGGGCAATAGAAAGACCGCGAAAAATAAAGATTACCTGTCAAATTTCGTCATATTTGGACGATAGACTCATAAGTTACGGATGACAGAAGTTTTAAAAAAAAAAAGGGGTAGAATGGTAAATATGGTAACACGACATGCATGACACTGTTTACAAGAGTTACAAATGAAGTTTTAACGGTGAGAATTCTCGCTACTCGGCGGGATCGTGTGGTCCACTTGATTAACTAAACTACTCTTTTTCCGATAGAGTGTCCTAAATTAATGTAACAAACCGGATAGACGGAATGGATCCTTGGAAGTCATCACAAGCGGACCCCACTGAATTTTTTTTCTAGCCGTTCATGAAAGTCAAGAATTTACGTGAAATCAATGCACGTAAATGAGTTCCCTGGTTCAACGTGAATACAGTCCCTAATTAAAGTGTGACCCACCTGAGCTGCAGATCGACCCCTATAACAAGCCCGAATACACCTTAGGATCATTAGAATCCTTTTAAGCATCGATGTTTAATTTCGAGGGATCTAACCATCAAACTAACCGGAATCTGCAATTATAGCTAAAAATAAGTAAAATTGGGAGTATGGCCCACCCAAGCTTCGGATTTCCCTCACCTTCGGCCAGCCAACCCAAATGGGCCCACAGAGAATCATGGATGGAGTGGATCTCTTAAAAACATCCCAGTGGACCCCACTTAATGGGATGTGTGCACACCAAGGGCATGCACCCGCAGTGCACCAGAATACAAAGCTGTTCAAACAGCGCTTGAACCCGCGAACTCTTAAAACCAAAGGATTTCTCTCTCCTCAGTTGCTGCAACCGACGGACGAGCGTCTGTTTTGCTGCGAATGTGGCCCACCATCGTACCCACGTGCACGATCCAAGTCATCCGTTTGGTAGAGGGTCTACGTGTATCCAAAATCCAACCTCTTCCACACGCGAAACACGTGTGCATGCGCACAGTTCTTGACACAAACAGCTCCTACAAACACAAAGTTTCGATAAACGGAAACTACTTTCCGTGCCCCAGCTTGGCGATCCGTGTGGGAGTGTTTGGGGTGATCTAGACCGTCCCAAAAGAGGCCATCCTGGCCGTCCATTCCCTTTTTAAAGGAGCTAAGGCCTTGGGAAGAAAACCTGCAACCAAGAACAACTCTCCTGTAGCCGTTTCTTCCCCATTCAAACCCACCATGAAAACGTCCACAAAACTTCGAAAAATTGCCTCCGCAAGCTCATGTGGACCAATCTAAGGTGTCCAGTAGAAGCAAAACAAAGAAAAACTCAATGCAGCAAGGTCTACCATTAACGACGGGTTTTCTTCTCCACCTCATTCGTCGGGCCATCAGGCGATTTTCGGTCAAGTGCAGAGTTCCATCTGGCCAGGGACATCTCCGGGAATGCAAGGAGAAGCTAGGTAATGCCAAACACACCCCTCCATTGTCCATTTCATTTGACTCAAATAAACTCCAAATTGGTTTCCCGACTCTGATTGAGTCTTGGACCAAAGCTAAGACCCCGTGGTGGTTGTGACATGGGCGCAGATAAGGTCAGATTAAGCAAATGTGATATTTAGAGCTAAAAATTCAGCTCAAAATGGGCTGAAACCTAGGCCAGAAACTGTCTCTGACCTGGGCCGAGAATCAGGCCTTGAATGAGCTGAAAAATGGGCCGGGAAGGTAGTAGCCATCACTAATGATCGGTTGCCGTTTTTGGCCTGCAAACAGGCCATTAAACAGCCTTAGTAAGACAATAAATGGGCCCAGCCCATTGTTAAAGGGGCCCGCCGTAAATGTATATGTTTTATATCTACACTGTCCATCTGGACGGTGCAATACTGTGGACCCTCCAATGTAAGTGTTCCATTCACACTGTCCATTTTCAGGGACGACAGCAAGTTCTGTGGGTCCCTCTAACGTATGTATTACATCCAAACAGTCCATCCATTTTTTGAAATTGTTTTGAGACTTGGGACTAAAAATTAGGCGGATCTGCCTATCAGGGGGACGACACCGCAGAAAAATGGTGGAGGATTGAAACATCCACCGTTGAGACGTTTGGGGTCAATGGGCCGCACCACCTCAAGATTGTGGGCCTCACTGTAAGGTACAGTGGGCCAGCCCCACTTGGACTTAGATTGGGTCTAATAATTAGGCTAAACAGGGCCCATTGCGGCCCAAAATTTTGGGCCATCTAGGGATAACAATTGTGGGCCCTGATGAGGCCCAAGTTGGGCTGCAACTGGGCAGCCAGGTCAGGCCCATTCTAGGCCTTGATTATTGGGCCAAGTTTGACTAAGGTCATGTGTAGGTGGGCCCTTACCAACTTACCCATTTACTAACTTATTGGCACGACTCTTATCTTGGGAATAATTTTAGGGAATCTATTATACGGTTTTGAACCGCTAGTTAGCTACAGAAAACTGAACTAAGGGGGGAGCTACACCCACTCAGGTGATGATTCTTTCCCTTGAGCTTTCCATCTTTCCATTAGCATAAGTTATAGTTTTTATTTAAATTTATAATTGACATCTCTCTCTTATAATCATATGCGTTAGCTGGTGAAAATTAAATTGCTATATTACATGCTTCATGTTTATCCTGCATATTTCTTCATGCCTGTGGAATATTTGTGGATTGCTTATGAAACTTAAACTGGTACACCGTGGGAAACCCCCACCTACATGTGTACACACATACTTGGGATGTAACCCGACTGGTTGTGATAGTAATAGACCTTCGGCTTAGTGGTTATTGAATGGTGGTTTAAATTAACCAGTGATGTGGGCCTACCATCCAGGGTTATTGTGTCCAACAGTTTGTAAGGATGGTCTTTTATCGCATGATTTTGATACTCGCCCTATGTGGCTTATTTGACGTTTGCCTTATGTGTCTTGTTTTGATATCGCTTATATGTCTTTGTCCTGGTATTCTCCCTATATGGGTTCGATGTTTTTATATCATGTAACCACACGAAGGTAAGCCTCATATATTGTAATATGATTGACCACTAGTCGACAGGTTTCCATTAAACATCCTAAGGTGGTAGTCTCATGAGCCGGAGATGGTGGTATGGGACACTATGCCCGAGCTGTCGGCCTACGCTGGGCTCTGAGCTCCCCGTAGTGACCTTGAGCTTACCTAAATTGGCTGATTGTAACTGGACTAATAACGGTTTGGTTAATCATGCATCCATAGCATGTTGGCGATGACGGCTGGCTAATCTGGATGTTGTAGCACGTGCCCTTAGGATCTTCGGGGTATCGTTTCGCTAGCTCATAGACCATCGACTATCGACCCCTGTCCAACTGGATGATTTCCCCAGGTCGATGATTTGCATGGGCAACGAGCCCAAGTCTGGCTGGATGTGCATCACCAGGCCGATGTGCATTCATGCATTCACGCAGTTAAAAAGACTGCATCATGTATTGTTTTGATTGCTTTGCTGTTTTATAACTATGCTTACCTAATGCAGCGGTGTGTAATCTTGAGGGGAATTCACACTGAGCTGGCCACTCATCCATCAAATATACAACCGTACAGGTAGAACAGGTGGCCCAGGTGATGTATATGATCAGATTTGATGAGGAGCTGTGCAGGTGTCATGGATGCATGACCGTATTGCTGAGAGGAGCTGCGTGGTCATGTGGCTTACATTTATATGCTTTCTGTTATTTCTTATGTATGTAAATCTTGTAATCGTTGATGTTGAGACATTGGTTTGTATAAGTCATTATGGGCAACCACTTGTATATTCTAAATGAAATGAAAATTTTCTTTTATGTTGATTTGTCCATTCTACACTCATTTGCTTACTCTGATAAATGAAAAAAAATACACATGAGTTTGACCATCCTTTAAGGTTAACACTCGGGTTTTTGGAAAACGAGTCATATACTCGGGTTCTGAAAACACGGGGCATTACAGTTGGTATCAGAGCATAGTTTGGATAAACTTGGCCTTGGGAAATGATCTTATACAAACTTTAAATGTCTCAAATTTGGATGTTTGATATTAGAAATTTGAACTTAGGTGAATCTTTCCTAGACTTAGAGAAATTTTAAATGATGTAGAAACCCAAACTTAGTTTCCCTTATAAATAATTAAGATAGTCAATTGAAATGATGTGGAATCCCTTATATGTAGAAGGAATTGAGAATACAAGAACCCAAAACCTTAGGCCCCCTAGAAACTTGTTTGGAGGACTGAAGAACTTAGGAATGAACTTAGGTCCCCCTTAGAAATTATTAGAACAATCATTGAAGCTTATGTGAAATCCCCGTGTAGCTAGGAGAAATTGAGAACATAAAAACTTGAGGTTCTAATTCCCTATAGAATTGTTTGTGGGGTCATACGACTTAGAAAAGAACTTCGGATCCATTGAAGTTTTCAGATTAGTTGATTGAAATTAGAAACTAAACCTTTAGACTTTAAACTCATGTAGGAAACCTTAGAAATTATTAGGTTGGCCTTTGAAACTTGTATGGATTTCCATTGGGATTAGGGGAGGTGGAGAACATAGGAACTTAAGACTTTAGGTTCCCTTGAAAATTTTAGATTTAGTCATTAAATTTAGAATTGAACTTTATTCCCTTGAACATTTTTAGCTTAGTCAGTTAAACTTAGAAACAGAAACTTTGGTTCCCTTGTAACCTACCAAAATGGTTGTTTGGACTTAGAAATTAAGTGTGTACCCAACACTCATTATGTTGTACACATGACTACCTAAGGATATTCTTTATACTTGACTTCTAAATGAAAAAAAAAAGAAGAAGTCAAATTCGAGTTTCAGGTAGAAATCCTACCCTTGAAATTTCCAAGAAGTGCATTAGATAATCAGAGTGCGCATTGAAAGCGTAGTAAGCCACATAGATTCATATGTTATGAAAATAAATTATCACATGAAATTTACCAAAAGAATAGAACAACCGGATGACGGAATGATGGAAACATGATTATGCGAAGTGTACGCGGTTTGACTCAAGTTCTAAGTCTTAGCGAATCTCAATGATCTTAATGCCCTGATCAAGCAAAAGATCGAGATTTAATAGGATTATGAATAGATACAAAAATCCTCTGTTCTGCAGGCAGATGATCGAGGTATCGAGCTCGAACCTACCATAACCATCCATTCGTGGCAACTCGAACAAAAAAAATAAAAAATCATGATGTACTTTAGACAGCAGGGAACTATCATCAAAAGTAAAGGGAAATAAAAATAAAATAAAAAAAAAAAACATTATTAGCCACCTAGACGAGCTTTGAAATTTTAGTAAATCTTAACATAAATTCTGATGTTAATAAGCATTAGGATAATTTCCTAAGTCGGTGGGTACTGGGATAGTTTCTAACCTTCAGTAGGATCTATACGCACCACTTGATCGACTAGACCAGAGACTGGAGGATTGCGGAAATTTTAGTTATGGTCGTTGCGATTTCACACATAGACGTATATGAGGCAATGTATGCCCCTAGCATAACCCTCCTATTTGTAACAGTAGTAACTAGAATGAGCGTTAACCAATCCCGATAGTAAAACTCTCTTTAAGGGGGGTAGATTACAATGACCCTTGTCCTAAGAGTAAGACACGAGTGCTTACATATATGAATGAACTTAGGGTGGAAAAGTAAGAAACGCGTGCGGATACCATAAGTTAGATCGTTGTCCACACTCATGGTCGAAGTGTTGAATCTCGAGGACAAGATTCTCTTTAAGGGGGGTAGATTGTAACACCCCGAACTTTTCAATACCCGAGTATTGAAAGTCCTCGAGTGTTACCATGAAGTTTAACTTGATACGTACATGTGTACGACACCAACCTAGCTATCATAACCCTACATCCATTCCCCAACAAGAATTGAACCATTGGGAATGGTCTTCATTCATAGATCAAGCCATCTAACCGTAGACTTCAAGGTAAGACTCTCCGTCATGAGATCTAACGTACGTGTCTTCCCATAAAGGAATTGACGAATAACTCCCTATCCATAACAAGTTGGATATACATTCTTTTCTAAGAATTGCTTAGAAGCACGCCAAAAACCATGTGAAGCCATTAGATTTCACAAAACCCTCATATCAGTAATAATTATGAAAATGTCATTGCCTAGGCCACTTGATTCTAGATCACGTGGTTTTCACTATCCATTTAATACAAAATTTTATACCATGCCTAATTATCAGAAATTAACCGTACACGTCAAATTTCAGCCCTTATATCATAGAAAATCAGCTAGTTGACCTCTACATCCGTTCGTACATTTATCAGATCGAGATTTCAATCCGTCCATCTTGTTCACACCATATGAATATGCTTAACTCACCATTAGAATCAGAATATGAGAAGTTTCACGTGTAAGAAAGTCACTTGAATCTAACATTATATTAGCCTTACCCCTAATCACTCCATAAACCTATTTTGTATCCATCCGTTTACGAAACTAACCGTACATCAACCCACATACATGGTCGGACTGCATACCATAAAGTTCCCATATTTTTAACAAGTCATTTGACCACCCATCCTGATTCGATCTGCCAAACGGGCCATCCGAATATGAGAATAAACTGATTATCAAGATGATCTTACGGTTTAGGTCCAAACTGCCCGGTAACCTGTCAATTAGAGGAGTACAAATATTATTTTAGAATTTTGAAATATATTAGCCATTAAATGAGAATCTTAGTCATCCTTGAGAGATTAGAGCTCAAATTTGGGCGATGGAAAGACCGCGAAAAATAAAGATTACCTGTCAAATTTCGTCATATTTGGACGATAGACTCATAAGTTACGGATGGCAGAAGTTTTAAAAAAGAAAAGGGGTAGAACGGTAAATATGGTAACACCACATGCATGACACTGTTTACAAGAGTTACAAATGAAGTTTTAACGGTGAGAATTCTCGCTACTCGGCGGGATCATGCGGTCCACTTGATTAACTAAACTACACCGTTTTCGACAGAGTGTCCTAAATTAATGTAACAAATCGGATAGACGGAATGGATCCTTGGAAGTCATCACAAGCGGACCCCACCGAAATTTTTTCCAGCCGTTCATGAAAGTCAAGAATTTACGTGAAATCAATGCACGTAAATGACTTCCCTGGTTCAACGTGAATACAGTCCTTGATTAAAGTGTGACCCACCTGAGCTGCAGATTGACCCCTATAACAAGCCCGAATACACCTTAGGATCATTAGAATCCTTTTAACCATCGATGTTTAATTTCGAGGTGATCTAACCATCAAACTAACCGGAATCTGCAATTAGAGCTAAAAATAAGTGAAATTGGGAGTATGGCCCACCCAAGCTTCAGATTTCCCTCATCTCCGGCCAGCCGACCCAAATGGGCCCATAGAGAATCATGGATGGAGTGGATTTCTCAAAAACATTCCAGTGGACCCCACTTAATGGGATGTGTGCACACCAAGGGCATGCACCCGCAGTGCACCAGAATACAAAGCTGTTCAAACAACGCTTGAACCCGCTAACTCCTTAAAACCAAAGGATTTCTCTCTCCTCAGTTGCTGCAACCGACGGACGAGCGTCCGTTTTGCTGCGAATGTGGCCTACCATCGTACCCACGTGCACGATCCAAGCCGTCCGTTTGGTAGAGGGTCTGCGTGTATCCAAAACCCAACCTCTTCCGCATGCGGAACACGTGTGCATGCGCACAGTTCTTGACACAAACAGCTCCTACAAACACAAAGTTTCCATAAACGAAAATTGTTTTTCGTGCGCCAGCTTGGCGATTCGCGTGGGAGTGTTTGGGGCGATCTAGACCATCCCAAAAGAGGCCATCCTAACCGTCCATTCCCTTTTTTAAGGAGCTAAGGCCTTGGGAAGAAAACCTGCAACCAAGAACAACTCTCCCATAGCCGTTTCTTCCCCATTCAAACCCACCATGAAAACGTCCACAAAACTTTGAAAAATCGCCTTCACAAGCTCATGTGGACCAATCTAAGGTGTCTAGTAGAAGCAAAACAAAGAAAAACTCAATGCAGCAAGGTCTGCCATTAACGACGGGTTTTCTTCTCCACCTCATTCGTCGGGCCATCAGGCGATTTCCGGTCAAGTGCAGAGTTCCATCTGGCCAGGGACATCTCCGGGAATGCAAGGAGAAGCCAGGTAACGCCAAACACACCCCTCCATTGTCCATTTCGTTTGACTCAAATAAACTCCAAATTGGTTTCCCGACTCTGATTGAGTCTTGGACCATACCTAAGACCCCGTGGTGGCTGTGACATGGGCGCAGATAAGGTCAGATCCAAGACTAACAAATGTGATATTTAGAGCTGAAAATCCAGCTCAAAATGGGCTGAAACCTAGGCTAGAAACTGTCTCTAACCCGGGCCGAGAATCAAGCCTTGAATGAGCTGAAAAATGGGTCGGGAAGGTAGTAGCCATCACCATTGATCGATTGCCATTTTTGGCCTATAAACAGGCCATTAAACAGCCTTAGCAATACCGTAAATGGGCCCAGCCCACTGTTAAAGGGGCCCGCTGTGAATGTATATGTTTTATATCTACACCGTCCATCTGGACGGTGTAATACTGTGGACCCTCCAATGTAAGTGTTCCATTCACACTGTCCATTTTCAGGGACGGCAGCAAGTTCTGTGGGTCCCTCTAACGTATGTATTACATCCAAACAGTCCATCCATTTTTTGAAATTGTTTTGAGACTTGGGACTAAAAATTAGGCAGATCTGCCTATCAGGTGGACGACACCGTAGAAAAACGGTGGAGGATTGAAACATCTACCATTGAGACGTTTGGGGTCAATGGGCCGCACCACCTCAAGATTGTAGGCCTCACTGTAAGGTACAGTGGGCTAGCCCCACTTGGACTTAGATTGGGTCCAATAATTAGGCTAAACAGGGCCTACTGCGGCCCAAAATTTTGGGCCATCTAGGGATAACAATTGTGGGCCCTGATGAGGCCCAAGTTGGGCTGCAACTGGGCAGCCAGGTCAGGCCCATTCTAGGCCTTGATTATTGGGCCAAGTTTGACTAAGGTCATGTGTAGGTGGGCCCTTACCAACTTACCCATTTACTAACTTATTGGCACGACTCTTATCTTGGGAATAATTTTAGGGAATCTATTATACGGTTTTGAACCGCTAGTTAGCTACAGGAAACTGAACTAAGGGGGGAGCTACACCCACTCAGGTGATGATTCTTCCCCTTGAGCTTTCCATCTTTCCATTAGCATAAGTTATAGTTTTTATTTAAATTTATAATTGACATCTCTCTTATAATCACATGCGTTAGCTGGTGAAAATTAAATTGCTATATTACATGCTTCATGTTTATCCTGCATATTTCTTCATGCCTGTGGAATATTTGTGGATTGCTATGGAACTTAAACTGGTACACCGTGGGAAACCCCCACCTACATGTGTACACACATACTTGGGATGTAACCCGACTGGTTGTGATAGTAATGGACCTTCGGCTTAGTGGTTATTGAATGGTGGTTTAAATTAACCAGTGATGTGGGCCTACCATCCAGGGTTATTGTGTCCAACGGTTTGCAAGGATGGTCTTTTATCGCATGATTTTGATACTCGCCCTATTTGGCTTATTTGACATTTGCCTTATGTGTCTTATTTTGATATCGCCTTATATGTCTGTCCTGGTATTCTCCCTATATGGTTCGTTGTTTTTATATCATGTAACCACGCGAAGGTAAGTCTTATATATTGTAATATGATTGACCACTAGTCGACAGGCTTCCATTAAACATCCTAAGGTGGTAGTCTCATGAGCCGGAGATGGTGGTATGGGACACTATGCCCGAGCTGTCGGCCTACGCTGGGCTCTGAGCTCCCCGTAGTGACCTTGAGCTTACCTAAATTGGCTGATTGTAACTGGACTAATACCAGTTTGGTTAATCATGCATTCATAGCATGTTGGCGATGACGGGTGGCTAATCTGGATGTTGTAGCATGTGCCCTTAGGATCTTCGGGGTATCGTTTCGCTAGCTCACAGACCATCGACTATCGACCCCTGTCTGATTGGATGATTTTCTCAGGTCGATGATTTGCATGGGCGACGAGCCCAAGTCCGGCTGGATGTGCATCCCCAGGCTAATGTGCATTCATGCATCCAAGCATTTAAAAAGACTGCATCATGTATTGTTTTGATTGCTTTGTTGTTTTATAACTATGCTTACCTAATGCGGCGGTGTGTAATCTTGAGGGGAATTCACACTGAGCTGGCCACTCATCCATCAAATATACAACCGTACAGGTAGAACAGGTGGCCCAGGTGATGTATATGATCAGATTTGATGAGGAGCTGTGCAGGTGCCATGGATGCACGACCGTATTGCTGAGAGGAGCTGCGTGGTCATGTGGCTTACATTTATATGCTTTCTGTTATTTCTTATGTATGTAAATCTTGTAATCGTTGTTGTTGAGACATTGGTTTGTATAAGTCATTATGGGCAACCACTTGTATATTCTAAATGAAATGAAAATTTTCTTTTATGTTGATTTGTCCATTCTACGCTCATCTGCTTAATCTGATAAATGAAAAAAAATACACATGAGTTTGACCATCCTTTAAGGTTAACACTCTGGTTTTTGGAAAATGAGTCATATACTCGGGTTCTGAAAACACCGGGCGTTATACAAAAGAAATACAAGAACTAACAGGATGAAGAAACAATTAAATCAAGTAGGTGAATCAAATGAGAAAGCTAAAACTACCACAACAAAAAATTCTGTTACAAAATGGGTAATTAAAGAAAAGAAAAATTGCCTTGCTACTCATACAAATCTTGTGACAGGTAAGAATACTAAGTGGTACTTAGACAGTGGCTGCTCAAGACATGCCACAGGTGACAAATCCCTTCCTTCAAACTATATGGATCTTTATAATGGGATAGTCACCTACGGAGACGGAACCACCACCAAAGTAATTGGACAAGGAATCATAAGAGGAATTAATTCGCTCAAAAATGAGAATGTTTTCTGCATAAAAGGATTGGCACATAATCTACTAAGCATATCTCAAATCTGTGATAATAAGCACGTGGTTACATTCAACAAAGACGAATGTGAAATCTTAGATCTATCAGGAAAAATAGTTATGAAGGGTTGTCGCACAAATAACCACTACTATGTCATCAAAGGCAAAGATAGGGCTGATTCATATGCCTAAAATGTCAAAACATGAAATGAACTAGTCCAGGTCATGCATCTAGGTCTGGATATTTGCTGAAATGATGTAAATTTTGCTAAGCTTCAACTGATATATTTGAGGTTCCTCACCTCCATCTTTTGTATATAAACATTCAAATGTTTATAAATTTGATGTTTACATTAATTGTACATAATTTTGCTAAGTATACTATTGATTCATAAAAATACTAAAAGTATACTTGAAAGGTCATCTGTATACTGAAAAGGAAAAATATTCATCTTCAATATATCCCTCGATAAGTCATTCTCGATTAATCGATTAAGCGTCGATCGCATAACGCCTCTTTGGAATGTAAAGAGCCATATGATCGAGAATGATATCAAAGATGGTCTCGATAACATCGGGGGAGCTACATCGATATCATCGGAACACTGATCGATGATATCAAAGACTGTCGCCGATAAAAGGTGGTCAAGTGGAAAAATTTTATTTTCTTTTTGAAAAAAGCTTTCCGTTTTCTTTTTGCTCAAATCCTCGGCCGGAAGTACATCGTGGGTCCCGAAAGCTCCTCGAGAACTGGTATTATCCTTCCACCCCTTCCATTCCAGAGTCTATTTTATCTTTTGGTCGGGTACTTTCAGTTTCTTTAAAAGAGGAACTTTGTCTGTTCTTCTAAAATCTATTGTTATAGGTAAAGACAAAGGAAAAGTATTCGGTCCGGGTGAGCCATCAAGGTCCACTCGACAAAAAGTGGTCGCTTCAAAAAGAAGTGCAAGGGCCCCGGAACGTGGGACCCCCATAAGGCAACGCACGGATATAGTGAGTCCCAGTCTGAGGCGTAGGCACCTCCACCGATGCAGGTCAATCTGGTCTTGGCAAAGTTCACTAGGAGAAAAGTTATTCCCAAGAGGAAAGTCAACAGAAGTTGTCTGATTCCATATAATCTGGAACCTCTATTTACTGCCATAGATTGGTTACTAGTTCTCGACTTTGGGGGACCATATCAACTCGAACGGATATATAATTTCTTTGGCGCCTGTTATTCTCCAATGTCCGACTCTCCGTCCATCACCGTGACCGTCGATGGTGATGATTTGCAGATCACTCTTGAGTCTATCGCAAGAATTTTCAATCTTACTCTATCACCTGTAGGACTCCCGGATATGGACATGGAAAGCATTGAGGTTCGGTCTGAGGTCACCAAATTCCTATGTCATGACCGTGATGTTCAATGGCACCAAGGGAATGCCCTAAAAGCCAGATTTATGGAACCACGCTATCGGGTCTTGCATGGTATCCTTGCTTCAAACATCTACTCTAGGGGTTCCAACAGGGCAGATCTCACGGGCTTCATGACTATGATAATCTATTCGATCGCCTCTGGGATTAAGATTTGTCTGCCTACCCTCATCGTGCATCAGTTGGTTTATGCTTTTCATACGGTGAGAGATGTCCACTTACCATATCCTTGGATCATACATACAATATGCAATGTCATAGCCTTTCCAACTACAAGTGATCATGTACTTCCTCTCCAAACCTTCAACAAAAGTAACATTCGAAAGATGGATTTGAAGTTTCATAAATATCCTAAGGATACACCTGAGGCAGGCATTCACATAAAGAGGGAAAGTGGTGCAGGTGTCGCTCCCACTGAAGGGACTGAAATGACCGGCGACGAACCCCCTGGACCTGATCCAGCAGCGTCAACGTCAACGCCCGGGTATGCCAAACGTTTCAAGCTGGACAGGATTGGAGCAATTCAGAGGGATATCCACTTGGTGCACGAGAGGCTTACCGTTTTGGAACGGTTGGTCCAAGGAGTGTAGCAGACAATACAACAGTTGGTTGAGCTGTTCACCTGTCGTCGTGATGATATGGCGCCATCTTCCTCGGCTCCATAAGTACTGGTCTCTGGATGCTATCACATACACTTCACTCTTATTATCGCGTATGAACATTAATATCTTTTTGGATGTTCTGTACTCTCATAAGTGTATGTGATAACTCGCTAACTTGCACAGTCTAAACAGTTTTTTTTTTTTTTTTTTTTTTTTTTTTTGTATGTGTTGCCCATGGATGGGCTAAAAACTAATGTTTGATTTTGATTGCCCATGAATGGGCTTGGTAGTTTTGTTGGGATGATTGTTAATCTACTGGTGTCTGGGGTAGTACATATTTTGGATATTTTATATAAGGATGAATGTAATTCTCATTTTTACTGCCATTCTCATGCCTTTAAGATCCCCTGGTTTATCTGATATGGAATGCATGTGATGTTCTTAATGATTATCCTATATACTATCTAATCTGCTATGCATACATACCTACTGCAAATGATGTCTGTTAATCAATTGTTTAAACATTTTACATCTATTTGTTATATGCATATTTCTCTGAATGACGGTTCTCCCACATTGCTTTAAACTTCAGTCAATATCAACTGTTATATCTTTGTCAATGACTGACAAAAAGGGGGAGAACAGTTCAAACACCCCGAACGGAAAATTGTATATCTACTTGAATGGTGTTGCAGGTGTTAGGGGGAGCAGCTGCACTAAGATAAGGGTAGTTAGCAGTCAGGGGGAGCAGATACTAGGTTGTGTACATGTCTTCACTAGAAATTGTAAAATTGTATAAAACGCATGTACACACAATTTAGGATGTGTTTGTCTAATACTATTCTAGGGTTTTTTCGTATTTTGTCACGTAATTGACAAAGGGGGAGATTGAAAGTGCCCTGGTTTGACAATTAGCATGAGTGTTGAGTCAACCAGACTGCAGAGCCTCATAGGAAGATCAATTCAAAGCGTCTGCCTCAACCAGATGTGTGCAAACTCACCACAGGTAAATCTAAGCCTCACATCCCATGTCCTAAAACACCAGGTATATAAAACCCTTAAAACAAACTAGAACATCTTAGGGTTTTAAGTTAAGAAAACTTTTTTCAAAATAGGAAAATTCTCTAAGTTTTCTTATTTTGTCGATTTTATCGATACATATCTCGATATGATCGACCTGCGCTGTTGATGTCCTCAATACCTAAACGATATCATCGATATAAGGACAAAATACGTCCAGCAACCACATACTCTTCTGGATGGAATTATCGATACATCGATATATTATCGATATCATCGATATTCTAATCTCGAGTCCATCAAAGGTGACTCGATAATATCGACAGGCAGATCTTCGGCGCCCCTATTTTTCCTTAAGAATATCATATGTGCATCAACATATTGAAGCCTCCTCGATACCATCGAAATTCAAATCTTGATGATATCGGAAGGCTCTCAATAATATCGATCATGGGCCCTAAGTTCTTCTAGCAAAATATTTCAGGATTTTTTATCTATGATCGAGGGTGATTCGATAGAATCGATATTCAAATATCGATGATATCGGTATTGTTTCAATGACATCGAACAAGGATAGAGACTATCCAACAAGCTTAATGAGAAATCCATCGGATTTATCGATGCCTCGACACAGTTATCGATATCATCGACATTCAAATTCCAATGATCTCGAAGGTCCCTCGATCATTCTTGTAAACCTAAAATATTTCAAGTCAAGTCTCTCTCATTTTCAAATGTCAATGAATCGACACTAGTATTGATAGAATCGGAGTTCGAAATCTGATGACATCGACACCTATTTTGATTCTATCGACCAGCTGGCAAGAGGTTTCAAAAGCGTATGACATTTGAGTTTGTGTCATCGAGTGGACCATCGATGCTATCGAGAGTATACGCTCGATGATATCGAACTCTGTCATAAATGTGACCGTTTTATATCCGTTGAAACCTTTTGCCTATATAAGGAGGACTTGTCTATTGTTGCTGGTAGAGAAATAAGAGAGTGTTTTTCTTAGATCCTATACCCAAAGCCCTTTCTCTCAGGGAAGTTCATCCTCCAATCCACCATCATCATTGATATTCAATAGAGTGGATTGGGGAATGAACTTCCACATTCAAGGATCCTCCAGCTACTATCTTAATGGCAAATTATTAAGCTGGGATGCCTTGAATGCATAATCGTAATCACTCTATCTTCTTTATAGGAAAATATTTTATAGAGTAGGATTTCGTCTTAACCTTGACCCAACTCGAAGCCTCATATTGGTACATCATCTGTGTTGCGGATAAGGAAGTCGAAAATTCTTCATCAACAAGGAGGAAATCTTCGTCAACGTGCTGAATGGGATTCATCCACTTATTTGTAAGTTATTAGAGACTAGAGGACACGTGTAATCATTCCTTTTTAGGATTGGGTCTTACGTGTTTCTCACCCTTGCAAGCCCTCGTAGGAGGCCTCCGGCGGGAGTGTACATGGTGGGTATGTAGTGTTGACCCTTGCTCTATGGAGAGCATAAACTTCTAGTTGAAGGTGAACTTATCTAAAACCTTAGGTTCGAGGTGATCAGTGTGAAACCTCAGTTGGGGTCTTATGAAAGATCCTTGGCTAGTGTGGTTAAAAGTGGGTGCGTTGTGTTGACCCTTGCTCGTGAGAGCATAAACAGTCAGCCTCAGTGTAGGTTGTAAAGGTTGAAGGTGAACCTGATTTAAAACCTTAGGTTTGAGGTGAACCACTGTGAAACCTCCTTGTGAAATCCGATACACTTAAGGGTTGAGTGCGTTTGCCGGGAGTGGAGTAGACAAGTAGTCGAACCACTATAAAAATGACTGTGTTTGAGATTGTTATTCTTCTGTTTATGTGATTTACTTTAATATTTTCATATATAAATATCTAAGATCACACCTCACACACATACACAGTCATATCCAACATAAACTAGTTTGCATATTGTTCACTTTTTAAATAGTTTGTGATTGGATCCTCTACCGGCCTTGGAAGCCAGTAGAGTTACTTTTGAGTAATCCTAATATGTGCGTGTTGTTAGGATTAGTGTAATAGGATTTTAAATAAACCATAAAAACTTTAAAAAGTCCTATTCACCCCCTCTAGGACATATTCACATATTCCTACTTCAACTAAAGTGGTCTTCACCACTTTTCACAATCATCCAAGCTCCCCAAAGAAGTTAAGTGTGGCCTACCTTCCAACCACCCAATCCAACTCTTAGATCATCATCTCCACCATTGAAGGAGCTTCTTAGGAGCCTTGGAGCACTAGGGAGGAAGAAGAAGGAAAGTTGGGTGTTCATAGTATTAATTTCTTTTATTTTGATGATTTGAGGGCCCACATATGGTGGGACCCACTTGATGTATGGTTTGTATTGCCTAGAGGGGCCCATAGTGGCAGGGTCCCTCCATCACCATCCAATCTCTCTCTCTCTCTCCCTCTCTCTCTCTCTCTCTCTCTCTCCCTCTTTTGATGTGTGGCCCACCCTATGTTGAATGTATTTTATCCATGTTGTCCGATCATGGACCCACCTCGTTACTGCCCATTTTTGGGCAGATCCTGGGTGAAGGAAAAATATAAATATCAGTTTGGTCCTGATGATGGGCCACCCATGTGGGACCACCTGATGTAGGTGTTTTACCCACCATCCACACGTGGGACACCCTAATGTATGTTTTAATCCACACCGTCCACTGCGTGGGATGGTGTGACCCACTGTGATATGTGTTAAATGCACACCATGCATCCAGGGGCCCACATGATGTATATGTTTACATCCAGGCCGTCCAACGTGGCCACACTTGATGCAGGTGTTTATCCTGGACGTCCCTCCTAGACAGACCTCAAATGAAGGGAAATATCAAATATCAACTTCGTTTCAAGCTGAGGTGGGCCACACTTGTGGACCCACCTCATGCATGTGTTTTATCTGGACCGTCCATACGGCCAGCAGCTGATAGCTGCTTTGACGCCAGCTAGTTCTAGGGGTTTGATCACGAGGTAGTATCTAGACAGCCCGTCCATTTTTCTGACGGGTGGGACCCACCCACACTTGTAGCACGTGTGGGGTGGGGCCCACCTTTGAGTTATGTATTTTGTATCCCTGTTGTCCTTCCATTTTACAGGACGGTGGGTCGCACTACTCACTGATGTCAGCAAGTTCTGTGGGCCACACCGTGATATATTTGTTTCATCCACATCATCCAGACCATCTGGACGGTGCTGGATAGTTTGGACGGTGTTGCATGGGCCACCCCATGATGTATGTGTTGATCCACACCATTCGTACTTGGACGGTGGTGTAGCCCACCATGATATATGTACCTTATCCTTGCTGTCCTCCATTGTTGGATGTGTGGGGGCCCACCCCACACGTGTGGCACACGTGTGGGTGGGACCCACCCTGATGTACTTATTCTATATCCACATTATCCATATGCCAGGACGGTGGGACCCCTATGATGTATGTCTTTATTCACGCCATCCATCTAGGTCGTCCATCTGGATGGGTCCCACCTTGTTTGTATGTAATCTACCTGTGCCATCCAGTGGCAATGGGGTCCACCCGATGTGTTTCATCCATGTGGTCCAGTGACAGCAGGCCCACTGTGATGTATTTTATCCATGCTACCCAACAGATGTGGACCCCGCCGTGATGCATTTTATCTACATCGTCCAGATCTATGGGACCCCACCTTTGATGTATGTTTTGTATGCACACAGTCTAGGCTATTGGCAGGCCCATGTTGATGTTTATGAGGCCCACTATGTATGTGTGAGGCCCACTGTAGTATGTGAGGCCCATTTGTTGTGTGTGAGGCCCACTGTGTATGTGTGTAAATGTGGGACTCATCGTGATGTATGTATTAACTGTCCATCTTGTGAGGCCCGTTGAGATTGTAGATGAGGCCCTGTTGTATGGCCCATTGTGATATATATAAGGCCCATGGGATAGTGTCCATTGTGATGTAATTGCGGCCCATGTAATGAGGCCCATTGTGATGTATGTTGGGCCCAAGTGATGAGGCCCATTGTGATGCATTTGAGGGTCAGGCGATGAGGCCCATTGTTATGTATGTGCGGCCCATGAGTGACGTCCGATGTGATGTATTTATGGCCCATGTGCCGAGACCCACTATGATTCAATTGAGGCCCATTGTTGTGGCCCATTGCGATGTATATGAGGCCTTAGATGTGGCCCATTGTGATGTATATGCGGCCCACGAGTGAGGCCCGATGTGATGTAATTATGGCCCATGTGCCGAGGCCCATTGCAATGTATATGCGGCCCATAAGTGAGGCCCATAGTGATGTGTATTAGGTCCTTGTGTGAGGCCATGGGCCCACGATATGTTTGGCTCTATGTGGACCACTCCTTGGGAGCAATGATAGTTAAATGTCCACATTAATGGGCGATGATGGTTAAATGTCCACATGGTGACCTTTCCTTAGGCCCTTTGTTAAGCCGATTACCGATTCTGATTATCGAGGACGATTTCGATTGTCGATTCCGATTGTCAAGACTGATTCTGATCGTCGAGGCCGATTCTGATTGTCGATTCCGATTATGGAGGCCGATTCCGATTGTGGAGGCCGATTCCGATTATCATGGTCGATTTCGATTGTCGAGGCCGATTCCGATTGCCGAGGCCAATTATCGAGGCCTATTATCGATACCGATTATTAGTATGTGATAGCATAGCATCATGATACCTACACCTTAGAGCCCACCTTGTGTATATATTGGGCCCCATAAGGAAGTCCAGTTTATTGTGCAATAAAGGGGGTAAGGAAGCCCACTTATTGTACTTAGACTTGGCTCTACCCTCGATGGGGGGATATTGTGACACTCCGTCACTATTGCACAAGTGGGTGGGTACACGTGGGCGGACATTAATGTGGGCGAGGCCTGAAAGCCTGTGCGAGCTACCAGTGATTGGCAGGCTACTGTGTACACAGTGAAGGTAAAACTTTGTCCCACATCGGAAGTATTGTCCGATGTTGTGGTGGCTATAAGTTGGATTCCTTCCTTAACTGTCATAACACGTTTTAAATAAGTGAGCTTCGGTAAAGCAGTCCATATCACCCCTTGTCGTAGACGGAAGGATATGTAGTATCAGGTTTTAGCATATCCGTTGTTTAAAGTCTATCTTGATATTTGGACTAAATCCGTCGTCCTTCTGTTGACCCCATCATTTATATGCATATTGTGAGGAATGATTGATAAAGCATATGTCATTGGGCTGAGATGTTTATGGGACTCATTGTGAGACGGAGTTGCCCCACATGATCGCGTGATAGGCGTAGGTTTGATGCTTGGCCTAGATACGGCTAGCGGTATTTATGGACTCGTCAGGATTTGTATATTGCATTACTTCCTCAGCATACGATATTGGCTTAATATGTTTTTGCATCGCATAGCCTGGATAAGGCTGATAATATTTATGAACTTACTAGCATGTTTCCATATTACTCTAATATTGTATGATTTATGGATTGCTAGTATTTCCACTTGCTCTGATATTTATATGCTTGGCATGTGCATCGCACACACTTTCACCACCCTTTGAGCTTTCTATAAGCTTATTCATGATAGATGCGTGTAGGTGGCATTAGGTCGCAACAGCGTTGAGCTTGGAGCGTGCAGTTGTCTTCTGAAGCTTTGATTTCTGATATATGTATTTTCCTTTTCAGCATTGTATTCAACTGTTTATATTAGTGGATATGTGATGATGTTGTTGCCTTTGTGATTTGGGTAAACTTGTGGTTATGCTTCTTACGAGATAAACGTACGTTGGAAAATCCTCCTTGTATGATCCCACGATCGAAATCTGGAGTATGTTATATAATTGCAGATAGCTAAAACAAATAACAACCTCAATTGCAATAGTATTGAGAGGTTGATACAAACGTTGTTCAAAGGACAACCTTACACAAAAAACCAAAGTTTATGGTAAGACAACCTGATTTCTTGAACTCAGTAAGGATCAAAAACTCAAACTAATACAAGAAGCAATTGAAACAAATCTAACTATTACAACATTCACCACAAGTACATGAAATAAATACAAGCATTCACTACACATAAATCACATACATCATCATCATCATCATCATCATCCACCAAACTCCAAGAATTATAGTGGTTCGGTGTGTACACCAACAGTTCTAAAACAGCCACACCTACTCCATTCCCAATAATCACAACCCGGGTGATATTGGTTATCACTATGAAAGAAGGTTTTTCAAGGTTCACCTTAAAACCTTTATAGTTGTGTTTTCAATGGGCTATCACAATTAAAAACCCCAAGCTAAGATTTTCTGGCTATCTCGGTCAAAACCACAATAGAGATTTTCTGGCAATCTCAAAACTAAAAGCTATAATTCAAAATACTTATCTGTAGATTCTGTTTTGATGTAGCCCAGAAGAACCGCTTCTTTTTTAAGATGAAGGTGTCGAATGTTCAAACACACAATTGGAAGGGTTCTAGGTCTAGATGAATTTTAAATTCATCCAACCTTGGGCTACTTTAATTCAATTTCTTGGATCTCAAAAGGGGTAGATCAGAATTCCCCCTTATCAAAGAAGATTGAGGTAGGAAGAGATCAAAAAATTAAAAGTCAAAAAGCTATAAAAAGAATCTTAAATTACTGTACAATAACTTGACAATCACGAGGACTTATCTCTCAGAGTAGTGGCTTGAATTGGCTTGGAATTAATGAAAAAACTGAGAAAAGTCCTCTATTTATAGGCTGAAAAATGGTTCCCTCGACTGGTCTAAGGTCAACTCGACTGGTCCTAGGAGTAACCAAATTTCAAAAATTCTGGCGCGATCGGATAAAAGTGACCCTCGACTGGTTGAGTGGGGCTTAAAATGGTTGCTGAAGTTCGAGTCGAGCCCTTCTCAACTGATCGAGACAGTCTCCACGACTGGTCGAGGACCTACCAGAAAATTCTGAAATTTTGAATTTAAATCTGGACTAGTCAAACATTGACTAGGACTAGTCGAAACAAAGCCTATAGTAAGCACAATGACCAAAATTAAATGTGCAATATGAATGACCTAAACCTAAGGACATTCTAGGGTCATTTTACCTGAAATGTTGAACATTGAACTTGTAGCTTTGATAGATCCGGTAGATCTTCTTCTTGAAGTATTTGAAGCTTGAACTTGTATACTTGAAACTTGATCTTTTTCTTGACTATGAAGTGTACTTGAACTTGATCTTGCATTTGAAGTAGCACTTGAACTTGATCTAGAACTTGAAGTCGATGTAGCACTTGAAGTTGATGTTGGACATGAAGTTAATGTAGATAGAACAGTCTTCATGGCTTGTATCACATCTTCGTATGAAGGTGAACATTCCATCACTCGAAGGTCACATGAAGGTGAACTTTCCATCATAAACAAGTCAATCATTCCAAAGTGGTTTGTCACTACAAAATTTGACAATACAGGGTGCTTGATATACAACATAGCACTTACAATCTCCCCCTTTGTCAAATTTGTGACAAAACCAACTTAGAAGATTTCAGAAGAATACACAAGTCCATAAACATCACAACTCCACTTCATGATATGACACTCTTTCAAAAAACAACACCCCCTCAATCTGAGCTTGGTGACTTGTAGAGTACCTATATTAACAAATACATATTTCTAAAAAAAAAAAAAATGCAACTCTTCACCATACACCATATAATCTCATGAACACAACCACAAAACTACTAAATTCTCTCCCTTTTTGTCACAACTTGACAAAGGAAGAAAAATAATAGAGGGCAAACATAGCTGTGATTATGATAATAACAGAGAGTAGTAGAAAAAGAGGTAAAGTTAAGAGCATAATTAAGCAGAGTATCAATATCAGCAAGTTATACATAATAAGTCCAAAAAGAAGTGAAAGTTTAAAGTTTAACATTAATACATGCCCAAAATATCAAGAAAAACTAGTCTGATCCAGATGAAGAAGGAGGTGGAATAGATGAATCAATCTGATGCAGTCCCTTAGTTACGTGTCAAAAATACTTACGCATATATTTCATTTGACTATCCTGGGATATTTTCAATGCATCCACCTTCTCCTCTAAAGCGCGAAGGCGCTCATCACACTCAGGTGACTGATAATCAGGATCAACCTCAAAATCATCTGATTCTAACTCATCAAAAATATCTTCCATCATGGTGTCGGTTGGTAGCGCATCTTTTTCTTAAACTTCCTCTGCTTCCCATCCCTTTGACCAGGATTAAGCTCAGGTTCATCTTATTTATATTTGAAGTATTGAATGGAAGAAGCGAAATAGGAGCCTCATCAGGCGGCAAGTAAGCAAATGGGATATAGTTGTGGCCCGAGTGAAGACGAAATTGAATAATAATGTAACAGATCAAAGAAGGAAGACAAATAGGAATACCCGACACAACGAAGTGAATAACACGAACCATAAATGATGTCAATTTAGCTTTGTTGCCAAATTAGGCATAGACATTTGAAATAAAAATGCGATGCAAAACCCTGTATTTAGGCAACATTTGGTTGGCCCGGAGCGCATTTCCCCCACTCCATTCTGAGTCATGTTACATAATTTGCACGTTAGTGTATGCTTTTCCGATTCATTCAATTTATCGGCTAAAGTTGGTATCGGAATACCATCATCATTGACATTAACATCAAGTAAGCCCGAAATTAAGTAATGATCGAATTTAAATGATCCTTCTCTAAAGACAATTGTGAAGGTCAATTCATTAAGATATACATCTCTTAATACAAGCGAACATTCCTTGCGCAATCAAGTGATATGCCGGTCTGCCCCAATTCAAGATGTTCTCCAAACCTATTGTCACGACCCAAATCTAAAAATCGGATTCACTAGAATCCCGATCACCGAATCTGGTGCCGACAGCCTCCGTAGTACCCCATTCTCGGCTCCTAGCGTCCATACGCCAGATTCCGATCCTGGGATCCTACAAGGAGGATTTTTCCAATGTACATTTAACTCATAATAAGCATAACCACAGGATTACCCAATTCACAAAGGCAACATCATCATCACATATCCACTAATATAATCATTTGAGTACAATGCTGAAAGGGAAATACATAAATCGAAAATCAAGCTCCAAGAGACCGCTATACGCTCCAAGTTCAACACTGCAACCTAACATCACCTGCACGCATCTATCGTGTATAAGCTTATAGAAAGCTGAGAGGGTGGTGTAAGTGTGTGCACAAGGTAAGTGTCAAGTATTCATTGCAATGTCATAATCATATAATGTCAAAATATTGGCAAGATAATAAATCATACGATATCAGAGTAAACGAAAATACTGACAAGTCCATGAGTCAAGCAATATTAGAATACGCGATACAGATCAACTATACAAATGAGGGGTCATAAAGAGTCAAATATCAGATGCCGTATCTAAACCATATAAATGCAAAAACACGGGTAACCCAAAATGTCATATGCCGCGAATGTAATGCAATATGCGGTGCAAATGGAATGACTATGCTGGAGTGTGAAGTCGGGATGATAATACGTAGTATCGCAGGCTATGGGGTCCATCACAAGGGACTTCTATCCAAACCAGTCCCATACCTAAATTTGGATAGTCAGACTCAATGTAGTAGACTCCTGATCTCAGGTTAGTCGTGCGCCCAACCGAAATCCTGGCCATGCGAAGGTAGACAACAGTTAGTTGCGCACCACCAGCCCAAGTGGATAGTGAATGAATGAATGAATGAATGAGTATGCAATTCCTGCCCAATAAATCCACATATCAGTACGGTTCCTCTCTGAAAAATCACCGGGGTCTATTACACTCCAAACCAGATCGCCGCCCATCGCGCGCAACAAGGTGAGTGGAAGAGACCTCACTATCCGCCTGCCAATATCGAGCCTGGCTCGTCGATAGTGGACCTATTCCTCAAGCTGGTTAGACTCAGCCTAGCATTGCCCCATCTTCTCGGGCAGGTAAGGCCGTACCCCCTCCAACCAACCACGACACAGTGAGAGACGCGACCTAATGGTATGTGGCCCTCATGCGCTCATACATCCACTCGGTCTAGACGTTGGAGCAACCTCTGGAACCAAGAGGGTTCTAAGACTTTCACCCAAGGATATCTATAGCACCCCATGAAGAACAGATTTTCGGTGTCCCGTCTGGCCATCCACGATGTGCCTGTGGAGGCTATGGCCCTGATGTCGTTAGGGCACATAATGCAAGATGCATGAGTCATACAATCCAGTCATGCATCAATCTTGCGCATATCGTGCGCTCATGTGAGATAACCTCCTCCTATCAGGGAGTCTCATAACAATCCACCCAATGACATATGCAATGGTTAACCACATCTCATAACAAACATGCAGATGATGCGTATGGGCATGTATCATGATGCTATGCAGTCACATACTCATAATCAGTATCAATAACTGGCATCAACAATCGGCCTCGATAATGTGGACATTTAACCAACATTACCTCCAAGGAATTGCCCACACAGAGCCAAACATATAATGGGCCCACGGCCTCATACAAAGGCCTAATATGCAACGCAATGGGCCTTACTCAAGGGTCACATATAACATGGGTGGACCCTGCCCATGGGCCTCAAATACATGACATGTGGGCCCTACACATGGGTCTCATATGCACCAAATGGGCCACGTATTGGGCCTTGAATGCATCAAATGGGCCATGCATCCTGGGCCTATTACATATCACAATGGGCCTTTCCCATAGGTCATGAATACATCACAATGGGCCTCAACTACGGGTCGCATATACATCATATAGGTCTCGATAATCGGCCTTAGTAATCAAAATCGGCCTCGACAATCAAAATCGGCCTATACAGTCAGCCTCGACAATTTGGAATCGGCCTATACAATCGGCCTCGACGAATCAAAATCGGCCTATACAATCGACCTCGATACCCGGGCATGACAATCGAGATCGATCGATAATCAGAATCGGCTAATCGGTTACGTCAATCAGAATTGGCAATCGGTCACGACAATCAGAATTGGCAATCGGTCACGACAATCAGAATCGGCAATCGATCACGATAATCAAAATCGGCAATCAGTCACGACAATCGGAATCGATCGATAATCAGAATCGACAAATCGGTCACGTCAATCGGAATCGACAGTCGGTCATGATAATCGACCATGATCGCTAATTAGCAATCGGCCACGACAATCAAAATCAATCGATAATTAGAATTGGCAAATCGGTCACGTCAATCGGAATCGACAAATCGGTCACGTCAATCGAAATCAACAATCGGCCACGACAATCAGAATAGACAATCGGTCATGATAATCGGCCTCGATCGCTAATCGGCAATCTGTTACGACAATCGGAATTAATCAATAATCAGAATTGGCAAATCGGTCACGTCAATCGAAATCGGCAATCAGCCACATCAATCGAAATCAACAGTCGGTCATGATAATCAGCCTCGATCGCTAATCTACAATCGGCTACGACAATCGGAATTAATCGATAATCAAAATTGATAAATCGGTCACGTCAATCAGAATTGACAAATCGGTTAGGTCAATCGAAATCGGTAATCGGCCATGACAATTGGAATTGACAATCGGTCATGATAATTAGCCTTGATCGCTAATCGGCAATCGGCTACGATAATCGAAATCGATCGATAATCAGAATTGGCAAATTGGTCACGTCAATCGGAATCGACAATCATTCACGATGATCAGAATCGGTAGGAATGGGCCTAACAGGGCCTAATGGAAGGTCACAATGTGGACATTCAACCATCATTGCCTATTAATGTGGCCATTTAACCAACATTGCTCCCAAGGAGTGACCCACATAGGGCCGAACATATAGTGGGCCCATGGCCACACATGCAAGGGCTAACATATATCATAAGGGGCCGCCCACACGGGCTTCATATACTTCACATCGGGCCTCAGTCATGGGTTCAATATACATCACAATGGGCCTTTGACACGGGCCTAATATACATCACAAAGGGCCACACCACATGGGTCTTTACAGCACATCGGGCCTCAAACATGTCGCAATGGGCCACATCATGGTGGGCCACATACATCACAATGGGCCGCACTAATGGGCCGCATATACATCAAGCGGGCTGCATCAATGGGCCGCACTAATGGGCCTCGTATACGTCAAGCGGGCTGCATCAATGGGCCGCACTAATGGGCCTTATGGATGGGTTATAAATATATCAAGGTGAGTCTCACAGATGGGCCACAAAATACATATGAAGTGGGTCTGACGAGTGGGCAAAAAAAATATATCATGGTGGTGTCCTTGCTGCAAAACAGGTGAACGGCTCGGGTAAAACACATATAAGGTGGGTCCACAATGGACGGACGGTTAGGATCTAATACATACATCGCGGGAGGCTCTTTCACATATGGACGGCAAGGTACAAAACATGCCACATGATGCGTCCCACACAACACACACGCACGATAGCAGGGGGTCTCACCGTCCCCAATCAGATGGACGACTAGGATGTAATGCACGTACATCAAGGTGGGTCCCATCCCACATGTGCAGTACATGTGGGGTGGGCCCCACACAATATGAAAATAGATGGACGGTGTGTGTGAAACACGTACATGATGTGGGTCCTGCATGGATGGACAGCACAGATAAAACACTTGCATCATGGTTGGAACCCACTGCATGCGGCAGGTGAGGTTGGAAATACAGACATCAAGGCCTCAATAGATCAGCTAATGTCCATCAAGATGGACGGTCTTGATATGACATGTTCATCACGGTGGAGTACCCCTGCACCATCCAAATATGCCCTAGCAAATCAGCACCATCTAAGCATTGGACGGTGTTAATAAGGCACATACAACAAGGTGGATCTCACCGTCCAGGTGATTGGACGGTGAGATATAACATATACATCAGGTATGCCCCACAGCTACTGGCAGTGTGGACGCAACACATACACGTGGGGTCCACAGCTGATGGCAGTGTGGATAAAACATACATCATGGTGAGCTCCATCCACATGGAAGGACGGCTCAGATAAAACACTTACACCATGGCGGGCCCACCCTCAAATGGACGGACGGTTGGATGTACAAAGAGGTGGGTCCCACAGAACCTGCTGACGCTACAGCAACAGCAGCTGCATGCTGCGCAGGGCTATAGATGAACGGTTTGGATATACATTACTTGGCCCCGCGTCCATGTGGAAGGGCTGGACGGTATGGATATACCTCATACATCATGATAGGGTCTCCATAGCCCGTCCAATGGACGGCGTGGAATACAAACATACAGCACGGTGGTGGCCCACGCAGCACTGTCTAGATGGACGGTGCACACACACGGCACGTGAATAAAGGGGGGGCCCACGCACCAGCGTCCAGATGGACGGTTGGGATAAACATACGTGCGTGGATCCCACATGGTGCGGCCCACCTAAGATATACATATATATATAATATTATTTTATTATTATTATTATTATTATTCTAAAACAAATCCCACCAGCGTCCAGATAGATGGACCGCTGGATGGAATACATACATGGGTGTGGCCCACTGTCCAAGCAATGGACGGCGGGGATCCACACGTGCAAACATGGTGAGGTCCACCGTGATATGAACGGTGTGGATGTGCACCATACATCATGGTCAGGGCCCACCTGGCCTGCTGACATTTGCAGCTGCCAGCTGCATGTACTGGCCACCGTACGTCCATTAAACAGATTGTCTGTATGAAAAACAGATGGACGGTGTGGGATTTCCAAAAGTGTAGGGTGGGACCTGCAAATGGACAGCGTGAAGTGCAGATACATCACGGTGGTTTCCACATGCGTGTGGGTCCCACATGCTACTGTGCAACATTAATAAAATGCATCTAACACGGCGTAATGCCACGTGGGTGGCCCACCAGCGTCCAACCCTAGTCCAGCAAGTGATGGACGGTTGGATATAAACATACTTCACAGTGGGACCACAAAGCTGTCGTCATCAACAGCTACAGCTGCTGATGGACGGTTGGATCACACACAGCGGCCGGTGGGACCACGGCTGTATAGAGTGGATATAAAATAAATACATCGAGGTGGGGCAGGGCGGCACCTGTACACGGTGTCCAGCACCATCCAGCGCCATTAGACGGTGTAGATGGAGGACCTACATCACAGTGGGTCTGTCCACTGGACGGTGTGGCTCTCACACGTACATCAAGGTGGGTCCACGTGGTGGCCCATCAAAGCCTTGGATCGGCTGATATTTGCAATTTTCTTTCATCCAGGCCCATCCCAATGGACGGGCAGCGAGGTGGGGCCCATCACATGGACGGCCCAAATCAGGTGGGTCACATTCTATCATAACAAAAAAAATAAAATAAAATAAAAATAATAACAATGTAGATCCAAGATCACCCACCTTTGATCTCTCCTTCCTTCTTCCGCCAATGCATGTTAGAGCTCCAAATGAACAATTTCAACGGTTGGGATCAAACTTGGATGGTGGAGATGGGAGATAGAAAGTGGGCCACAAAAGCCTCTCCCATGGAGAGCCATGGACGATTGGGTTCTTCTTTGGTTGCTTGGAAAAGAAGGGAGAAGATAAGAGAGAGAGAAGATGGGATGGAGTGATGGAGTGATGGGTGAGGTGAGTGATGGGTGTGTAAGAGCTTTATTGACTTTTGAGGTAATTTGTGTAAGAGGGGTATGGGTTGCCTTGACTTTTAGGGTTACTTTGGTAAGGGAGTGATGGGATATGTACTTGACATATGAAGTGATTGATGTGTACTTGATTGATGGGACATGTTGTAGAGATTCTCTTGTGATTGCAAACGCGCGGTGTTTCCTCGAACTGAACGCGGGCCCACATCTTCTGGCTTGGGTATCGCCTCACCGCGCGAGACGCGGCATCGGAACTGGGGCAACGGCGCGGTCGCTAGGGTACAAGTCTCGAGTCGATCCGACTCAGGAATACGGGATATGTCTCAGGATCGCGCGCAAATGCCGGTAACAAATCGCAGGTCGTCAAAATTCTACTGGAAGGACCGTGGAAGCCTACGAAATGGTATGGTTTAGGATACGGGCCTTACACCTACAACGGTAAGAGGGGAAGAATCTGAAATTGAGCAAGGTGATTTGAATTTACCAACCGTTGAACAATAACCTCGCGATAACGAAGATCTCGCATGTACTCGGGATCTTCTTCGGGACGACGAAGGGTTCGCACCCTAAGAGGTGTAGATCGAGAAGAGGAAGCTCTAATAGCTTTCTTCTTAGATTGTCCTTCCATTGTAAGATTAAAAGAAAGAAATATAACAATGGAAATAGGAATTTCAAACCCAACAGATTTTTAGCTAGAAATCCTTAGAAACTACGAGAAAAGCTCAAATCAACCCAAGAATCTCGCAATATATGATCCAAAGAACCCAAATATGAAAGGGAATAAAAAAAAATCGAGCACTTACCAAGCACTAATCGAAGATGGGTTAGACGGGTTGAAGAGGGGGCAAGTGAGGAAGATGATAAAATGGATGAAAAAGTGATTTTCTCACTCATAAAGGGGTCCCAACCACGTAACTCGACCAGTCGAGTACATACTCAACTCGTTGAGCCACGACTGGTCTAGTATGTGTTCGACCGGTCGTGCAACCTCTAAAAATTCAAATTTTTATTCAATTTTATTCAAAATTATTTGCATAAAAATATATAATAAAAAAATAAAACATGCAAACATGATAAACTTAGTTTGAATTACACATACCAATAGCCATTTTCAACTTAGAAAACCTATTCCGGTCAAGTGGTTTAGTAAATATGTCTGCAAGCTGACTTTCTGTTTGAACGTATTCCAATGAAATGATTTCATCTTCTATTAATTCCTTAATATAATGATACCGAATGTCAATATGTTTAGTACGGGAATGCTGGATGGGATTTTTAGAAATATTAATTGTGCTAGAGTTATCGCAATACAATATCATTGTATCTTGCACAATATCATAATCATTGAGCATTCTTTTATCCACACAAGCTGGGTACAAGCATTTTTGGCTGCAATATCTTCAGCCTCAGTTGTGAATAATGATAAGGAACTCTGTTTCTTACTGTGTTAGGACACTAAACAATTCTCAACATAATAATATCCATCATTGGTAGATTTTCTATCATCTATGTTCCCAGCCCAGTCAGCATCCGTATATCCAAGAAATTGAACATTGGTATCATGCGGATACCAGAGGCCTAGATTAGTCATACTTGCGACATATCTAATAATACGCATGACAGTAATAAGATGAGATTCCTTAGGATCTGATTGATATCTGCCACAAATACCTACACTAAATGTTATATCAGGTCGGCTTGCAGTTAAGTATAACAAACTACCAATCATACTACGATATAACTGAGGATGTATACTTTTACCTATTGTATCCTTTGAAAGCTTAAGAGTCGTACTCATAGGAGTATCAAATTTTTTGTATTCTCAAATCCAAATTTCTTTACCAGGTTTAAAGCATACTTGGTTTAAGAAATAAATATATCGTCTTCTAATTGTTTAACTTGTAAACCTAGAAAGTAGTTCAATTCTCCACCATACTCATTTTGAACTTGGATTTCATCAACTCTGCAAACTCAATGAATAGGTTAGAGTAAGTAGAACCATAGATAATATCATCAACGTAGATTTGTACTATTAGTATATGTTTATTGAATTTTTTAACAAAAAGAGTTTTATCAACACTCCCCATAACAAAATTATGACTTAGTAAGAACTTAGTCAACTTCTCATACCATGCCGTGGGAGCTTATTTCAAACCATAATGTGTTTTTTTAAGGTGATACACATGATTAGAGTGTTTAGGTCCTTAAAACCCTTAGGTTGTTCAACATAAACCCCTTCATGTAGATCACCATTTAGAAATGTACTTTTAACAGCAATTTGATAGATCTTAAACTTTTTAAAATATGCAATGAATATGAATAATCTAATGGATTAAAGACGAGCTACTGGGGCAAAGGTTTCATCATAATCGACTCCTTCTATCTTGAGTGTACCCTTGTACAACCAGTCTAGCCTTATTTCTGATTATATTCCCTAACTCATCAGATTTATTTTTGAAAATCCACTTGGTTATCAGATGGTCTTGGAACTAAATATCATACATCATTCCTAACAAATTGGTTTAGTTCATCTTACATGGCAACTATCCAATTTTCATTAGTGAGTGCCTCTTTTACGTTGGCTGGTTCGATTTGGGAAGTAAAACACACATAATTACATATGTTTTTCCAGTTGTTTTTGAGTACGCACACCAGTGAGAGGGTTACCTAGTATTTGATCAGTAGGATGGTCTTTAACTGATCATAGCTCAATATTGACTTGACAAGAATGAGGAGTCAGGTTATCAATTACAGTAACTTCATCATCTTCTGAACTAGATGTTGGTGTGTTCAGGTGATCATCAATAACAACATTTATAGACTTCTAAATAACACCAGTTCTCTTGTTAAGAACACGGTATGCTCGACTATTCAGAGCATAAACTAGGAATATCCCTTTATCACTCTTAATATCGAACTTCCCTAAATTTTCCCGGTCTCGTAAAATATAGCACTTACTTTCAAAAATTCAAAAATATTTAACTGTAGGTTTCTTATTAAACTACAATTCATAAGACATTTTATCTTTAGATATTCTAATGTAAACACGGTTTAGGATATAACATGCAGTATTAACAGCTTCGGCCCATAAATTTTTAGGTAACTTCATGCTATTTTACATTCATTAGCCATCTCTTGTAGCACTCTGTTTTTTCTTTCAACAACCTTATTTTGTTGAGGCGTCTTAGGAGCAAAAAACTCATGCGATATGCCATGATCGCTACAGACTTCTCAAAATTGCTATTTTCGAATTCCGATCCATGATCGCTTCGGATCTTAACAGCATTCATTTCTTTTTCAATCTGAATACGCTTGAGTATTCTTTTAACTTCATCGAGAGTTTCAGATTTTTCTCTCATGAATGCAACCCAAGTAAACCTGGTAAAGTCGTCCACAATTACCAAGAAATACTTCTTACCACCTCTACTCTTCGTTTTGGTTGGTCCAACAAGATCCATATGGAGAAGTTCAAGGGGTTTGGATGTGGCAGAGGAGTTCACTTTCTTGTGACTACTCCTTGTTTATTTTTCAATCTGACATGCGCCACATATTTTATCCATTTTCTTCAATTTGGGTAGACCTCTAACAAGATCGGCTTTGCTTAATCTATACAAATTTCGGTAGTTCACATGTCCAAGGCGTTTGTGTCATAATTCGTTATCATCGGTTTGGACCATGTAACAAGATAATTTAGATGAGCAAGATTCATTCACGATATAGTAATTCTCAGATGTTCTACAACCATTTAATATCACACAACCATTCTCATTTGAGATCTCGCATCCTTGATTTGTAAATTTAATATTACGCTTATTATCACAGATTTGAGATATGCTCAAAAGATTGTACTAAAGTCCTTCTACAAATAAAATATTTTCAAAAGGAGGAAGGTTAGAAATATGAACCGTACCTTGGCCGATTACCTTGCAATTGCTTCCATCACCAAAAGTGACTGAGCCATTAGTCATTTCCTTGTAGTTAGTGAACAAATCTCTGTCACCTGTCATGTGTCTTGAGCAACCACTGTCTACGTACGACTTTGATTGACTCGAAGCCTCGAAGGCGGTGTGGGCAACCAAATAAGTAACCTTAGGAACCCATTTCCTTGTAGGTTTGGGTTTTGAAGCACTGTTGGTTTTCCTTCGCTTGAAATTGTTATTAACTCTCATATTAGAGTTAAATTTGAGAAGCTCCTTGAGTAAGTCCACAATTTTTTTAGCTAAAGGATTAAAACATTGTTTTCTAAAGCTGACATTATTAGTATTAACTTTAGAAGCTTAAAAAGTTTTTTTCATTTTTAGAGTTGTTTTGATTATTATATTTCAAGTCATTTCCTTTTGAGTTAGAGGATTCTCCTTTGACAAATGTAGGAGATACACTCTTATTTTTCAGAGGCATGTATTTGTCATAGCCCAAACCCGATCTGTCTCCACATGTTCTAGATGTAGTTAGTAACTTTTCAAGTTTAGGGTCTCTGGGCATACCTCCATGTATCCTTTGAACTTAATAGGGAAGACACTTCACATTTTAGTCTCTCATTTTTTGTTCTTAATTTTTCAAGTTCAGATGTTTTGAAATTCAAATCACATTTTGCTTTTTCAAAACAATCATAAATATGTGATTTTTCTAAAATAGAATTTTTAAATTCCTCTTTTAATTTTAGAAATTTCTCTTTTTGAAGTTTTAACTTGACCGCAATCTTACAACTGTCCCTATATAGGGCATTATAGGCATCTTGAAGATCATCTTCATTATCATTTTCAGGGTCACTTCTCAGATTTTCATATTTAGTTGAACCGCAACTATCTGTGGAAATGACTCTGGCTAGAGTCATTAAAGCCTTGACTTCATTTGAAGTTTCGAGTTTAGATTCATCCGACTTAGAAGAACCATTCATCCCATGTGGCTAACATGCCTTTTCGCTTTGGCTTGTCCCTCTGTGGACATTTATTTACCAAATGCCCATATTTCTGGCAGTTGAAACACTGACTATCTTTTAGAGATTTCCATGATTTAGATTTACCTTTTTCTTCTCAGAGGTTTTTGAAAATCAACTCTTTTCTTACTTTTAAAAATCTTGTAAAACTTTTTAGCAAGTAAAGTCATATCATCCTCCTAGTTTTCACAATCAGAATTAACATTAATATCATGAGAAATAGATTTGGATGATTTAAGAGCTATAAACTTACCTTTTGGAGTTTTGAGATTTAACTCGTATGTTTAAAGTGAACCAACAAGTTCCTCAACCTTCATGTGATCTGTGTCTCTAAGTTCCTGAATGGCAGTCACCTTGGAATTAAATCTCTTAGGAAGTGATCGCAGTATTTTTGCACAAACTTTGTTTTGTGGGATACCATCTCCAAGACCTCAAATAGAGTTGCCTATATCATTTAGTTTCATATAGAAGTTCATGAAAGACTCATTTTTTCCATACGAATTTCCTCAAACCTAGTGGTGAAGATCTGAACTTTAGACATTTTTACAATAGATGTACCCTCATGTGTCATTTCAAGAATGTCCCAGGCTTGTTTAGCAGTATCACAAGAAATGATTCTTTTGAATTCATCAGGTGATAGTGCACAGGTGATTGCATTTAAAGCTGTAAGTGCTAAGGTTATTTGTTCCTTTGATTGTCAAAGTTTGTTGTGCCAAAACCACAGTCTATGTCTTGTGTAGCACATTGATATATATGTTCAAGGCAATGCATCACATGTATAAGGACAATGCTTCAAGTCAAGAACAAAGATCTACTTCAAGAAATGCAAGATCAAATACATTGTTCACTCCTTTAAGCTTCAAAGTTCAAAGTTTTAAAGCGACATTGAAAGAGAAGTCAACTATTCCTACTCAAGACTCAAGGTGAAGTACAACTCAAGTACTACAAATTCAAGCTTCAAAAGATCTCAAGTTTAAGCTCCATTATGTGTCAAGATCTCAAGCTTCATGAACTTCAAAGACCGTCTATCATTTAAAGAAAAGAAGGTTCAATGTTCATACATCATGTCTGAGGTATGGAAGACCATAGATTGACCTTAGGGTAGGTCATTTTGAATACATAATTCAAATTGAATTACTTTATAAGTGTTTGGTCTATTCTTCGACTAGTCCTAGACTCTGTTCGACTAGTCCTAGCACTGACTCAACCAGTCCAAGAAATTCTACGACCAGTCCTAAGTTTTTGCAAATTTTTAAAAATTTTTGGTTAAGCTACGACCAGTCTTGGAGACTGCTCGAACGATCATGTGAACAGTGCACGACTCGTTCACGACCAGTCCTGCAGCCACGACTCAAAGTCCAGCAACTGATTCAGCCTTCTCACAACCAGTCGTGGACATGTCACGACTAGTCGTGGAGACCACACGACCGGTCGTGCAAGGCCTACGACCAGTTGTGGAACGATTTTATCCGATCGCGCTTAAAATTTTAAAATGTTGTTGGTCCTACGACCAGTCGTAATGTCCTCACGACCAGTCGTGGATGCGATTTCTTAATCTATAAATAGAGCACGAATTTCAGAGTATTCCAATCTAATTCAAGTATAATCAAGTCATCACTTTGAGAGATAAGTTAGTATTCTTTTTAAGCTATATTGTGATCATTTAATATTCTCTTTTAATAGCTTTTAATATTTGATTTTGTATTATGCATTCCAATCTGATTTAAAAAAGGGATTGAAGAATTCCCACTTCTTAGAATCAAAATCAAATAGAGCTAGCCCAACTTGATTTAATTTAAAATCAATTTAGAATCTAGAACCATTTCATAAGTGAGTATTGGACATTGAACTTCTATTCGAACTTCTACTCCGATTTGGTTCTTTCCGGGCTGCAACAAAAGGAGAAATCCAGGTATTTTACATTTGTATAAATCTTCTGTTTTTTGTTTCTTTTGAGATTGAGCCAGAAAAATCTCATTCTTTTGATTATCTGAGGAGATCCAGAAAACTCAGAGTGTGGGGTTTTTAAATTGTGTGCCCACTTGAAAGACACAATTGTGAGGATTTTAGGTGAACTTGGAAAAACCTATTTTCATAGTGAACGTTAATATCCACTGTGTGAGGATATTAGGAGTGGAGTAGTTGTGTGGTTGTTGTTTAACAGTTGGTGTACACACAGGCGAACCACTATAATTCTTTGTGTTTTGTGGATGTGTGGTTTATTTACTATAGCTTTTATCATTCAATATTGTGGGATGTATTTGTAGATGTGAATGTTGTAATCTTTTATATTTCAAGCATTGTGGGGAATGTTATAATAGCTTAGATTTCCTTTCTTGTTATTTCCTTTTATTCCTATTCAGTTTGAGTTTTTGATACACAAATCGTTCTAGTAAGGTTGTCCTGCCATAAACCCTTGGTTTTTATGGTGCAAGGTTGTCCTTAAACAACATTTGTATCAATCTCTCAATACTAGAATTTTGAGGTTGCTTTACATTTCCGTATTGTGGTTTGTTTATAGTGTTATCTTTCTTTTAATTGATTATATTCCACTGTTATCATTTTAATTTGGCATTGTCCTATTCACCCCCCCCCCCCCCTCCCTCTCTAGGACATATAGCTCGGCCTTTTCAAGTGGTATTAGAGCCTAATAGCTCGTTTTAATTGTTATATTTTTTATATTTTGATTTATTTCCTGAGCTAATCGATCTGAGCTATTTATAAGATGTCAAATTTTGATAGTCTTTCAGTCACTAGGCCTCCATTTGATGGCTCCAATTATGCTTATTGGAAAGCCAAAATGAGGATTTTTTTAAAATTCATGGATGAGAGTGTGTGGCTAGCCACAATGACTGAATGGATCCCTCCTACCACCGAAGTAACTGGTATCGATGGATCTAAATCTATGAGAGTAACACCTTATTTTTCTTGGACCACTCTTCAGAAAAGTGAGAGTAGTGTCAATGCAAAAGCACTAAATGCAATCACTTGCACACTATCACCGGATGAATTTAAAAGAATTATATCTTGTGATTCTGCAAATCAAGCCTATGATATTTTAGAAATGACACACGAGGGAACATCAATTGTCAAGAAATCTAAAGACCAAATCCTCACAACCAAATTTGAGGAAATACATATGGAGGAAAATGAAATGTTCATGGACTTCTATACAAGATTAAATGATGTTGTGAATTCAATGTGGGGTCTTGGTGATAAAATCTCAGAACGTAAAGTCGGTGCAAAGATGCTACGCTCACTTCCTGAACGGTTCAATTCTAAGATAACTGCGATCCAGGAACTTCGTGATACGGATAATTGAGGGTAGAAGAATTAGTTGGCTCTTTACAAACCTATGACTTAAACTTTAAAGCTCCTAAAAGTAAATCTATCGCTCTTAAATCTTCTAAATGTAGTTTCTCAAGAAAATTCTGATTTAGAAAATTCCGAATATGATATGGCCCTTTTAGCTAAAAAGTTTTACAAAATTTTCAAAAGTAAAAAGAGGGTTGATTTTCAAAAATCTAATGATAAGAAAAAACTTAAATTTAAAACTTGGAAATCTTTAAAAGAGAGTCAATGTTACAATTGCCATGAATAGCAAATAAGTGTCCTAAAAAGGACAAACCTAAAATGAAAGGTATGTTGGCTACTTGGGATGAATCTTCTGGCACTGAAGCCTCTTCTGAATCAGAAGATTATGAAACCGAGTCGGGCAATGAAGTCAAAGCCCTTATGACTCTAGCCAAGTTCACTTTTTCAGATAATGATGATTCAACTAGCAAAGAAAATCTGAATAGTGATCATGAAAATGAAGATGATCTTCAAGATGCTTGTAATGCCCTTTACAAGGAAAGTTGTAAAATTGTTGTTAAATTAAAACTTCAAAAAGAAAAGTTTTTAAAGCTTAAAGAAAATTTTGATTCTCTTATTTTAGAAAAATCCCACATTTCATATTGTTTTGAAAAATCGAAATACGATTTAGATTTCAAAACCTCCCTGATTGAAAATCTACTATTGAAAATGAAAAACTTAAACTTGAAGTCTCTTCACTTTTTAGTTTAAAGGATACATGGAGGTATGCCCAAGGTGATCCAAAGTTAGAAAAACTTTTGTCTGGATCAAGAAAATGTGGCAACCGATCAGGTTTGGGCTACGACAGAAATATTCTTCCTAAACAGTAGAATACTCCTCCTAAGTTTGTAAAAGGAGAGTCTTCAAACTCAAAAGGGAATAGTCAAATCAAATTTTTTCTAAAAATACCAAAACTTTTCAATCTTTTAAATCTAAAAGCAACCATATCAACTATAAAAATCAAAACCGAAATCCTTTAGCTGAAAAAATAGTTGATTTACTTAAGGAGCTCTTAAAATCTAACTCAGTAGGTCATTCTTACAACAACTATAAATACAAGAAACCAACTATACTCCTAAACCCAAAACAGTTATGAAATGGGTTCCTAAGGTTACTAGCTTCGTTGCCCACACCGCTTTCAAAGCTTCAAGCCATTCAAAGTGGTACCTAGACAGTGGATGCTCCAGACACATGACTGGTGATAAAGGTCTGTTCACCAATCTTAAAGACATGACTGATGGTTCAGTCACATTTGGTGATGGTAGCAACTGCAGGATTATTGGCCAAGGTACGGTTCAACTTTCTAACCTCCTTTTATTTGATAATGTTTTATACGTTGAAGGGTTAAAACACAACCTGTTAGGCATATCTCAAATATGCGATAACAATCATAGCATAAAATTTACTAATCAACTTTGTGAAATTTTAAACAAAAAGGGTTTAGTAATATTAACTGGTCATAGAACTTCTGAAAACTGCTACGTTGTAAGTGATTCTAGCTCATCTAATCAATTGTGTTACATGGTCCATACCGATGAAACTGTGTTATGGCATAAACGCCTTGGACATGTACACTACCGCAATTTTAATAGATTGAGCAAAAGAGAATTGATAAGAGGTCTACCTAAGTTACAAAAAGTAGACAAAATATGTGGTGAATGCCAGATTAACAAGCAAACCAGGAGTGCTCACAAAAAAGTGGACACTAGTGCCACATCCAAACCGCTCGAACTTCTCCATATGGATCTTATAGGACCAACTAGGACGGAGAGTCGAGGTGGCAAAAAATACATATTGGTAGTCGTGGATGACTTTACCAGATTCACTTGGGTAGCCTTCTTAAGGGATAAATTAGAAACCCTTGATGAAGTAAAATGAGTTCTCAAACGGATCCAAAAGGAAAAAGGTTCTCAAGTCTGTAAGATTCGTAGTGATCATGGATCAGAATTTGAGAATAGCAGTTTTGAGAAATTCTGTTGCGATCAGGGGATATCACATGAATTCTCTGCGCTCAAAACACCACAACAAAATGGAATTGTTGAAAGGAAAAATAGAGTGCTTCAAGAAATGACAAATGTAATGTTGAATAGTATGAAGCTCTCTAAAAATCTTTAGGCTGAAGCAGTAAATACTGTCTACTATATAATTAACCGCATTTACACTAGTAAGTTAAATAATAAAACGGATTATGAAATGTGGTTTGATAAGAAGCCTACTGTCAAATACTTTCAAGTTTTTGGCAGCAAGTGCTATATTTTATGTGACCGTGAATAACTGGGTAAGTTTGATACCAAAAGTGATGAGGGGATCTTTTTAGGATATGCCTTAAACAGTTGAGCATATCGAGTACTGAATAAGAGGACCGGTATAATTCAAGAATTCATCAATGTGATCATTGTCGATCACTTGAATACACCTACCTCAAGTTCAGATAGTGATGAAGTTCTTCTAATTGACAAACCAGATACTTCATCAAGTCAAAATAACTCTGAACTAAGGACTATTAAAGATCATCCAACCACTCAGATTCTTAAAAACCCTCTCACTGGTGTGCGCACTCGTAAAAACTAGAAGATATATATAATTACGTGTGCTTTACATCTCAGATAGAACTGGCTAACGTAAAAGAAGCTCTTACTAACGAAAACTGGATTATTGCGATGCAAGAAGAACTTAATCAATTTGTTAGAAATGATGTTTGGTATCTTGTTCCTAGACCTAAAGATAAACATATTATCAGAACTAAGTGAATTTTAAAAAATAATTCTGATGAACTTGGTAATATAATTAGAAACAAGGCTAGACTGGTTGTACAAGGGTACACTCAAATTGAAGGCATTGATTATGATGAAACCTTTGCCCCAGTAGCTCATCTTAAATCAATCAGACTATTTATATCCATTGCTTGTTTTAGAAAGATCAAATTTTATTAAATGGATGTAAAGAGTGCCTTCTTGAATGGCAATTTGCATGAAGAAGTATATGTTGAATAACCAAAGGATTTTGAAGACCCTAAGAACACTAATCATTTCTATCACTTATAAAAGGCTCTCTACGGTTTGAAACAAGCTCCCAGGGCATGGTACGAAAAATTGACTAAGTTTCTGCTAAGTCATAATTTTCAAATGGGAAGTGTTTATAAAACTCTTTTTGTTAAGAAACATAACGATCATATCTTATTAGTGCAAATTTATGTTGATGATATTATTTATGTACTAACATGACTGTTGAGTTTGTAGATCTTATGAAATCTAAGTTTGAAATGAGCATGGTTGGGGAATTGAATTATTTCCTAGGGTTGCAAGTAAAACAACAACCTAATGGTATATTTATTTCTCAAACCAAATATGTCTGAACTTAGTGAAAAAGTTTAGATTTGAGAATGGAAAAATTTTTGATACTCCTATGAGTACAACATTAAGACTCTCAAAGGACTCTACAAGTAAAAGTGTGGATCCTAAATTATATCATAGTATGATTGGCAGTTTACTTTATTTAACTGCAATTAGACCTGATATTGTTTTTAGCGTTGGAATTTGCGCTAGATATCAATCTGACCCGAAAGAGTCACATTTAACTGTTGTTAAGCGGATTATGTTATATGTCGCAAGTACAGCAAATTTGGGTCTTTGGTATCCACATGATATTAGTGTTCAATTGGCTGGTTACACAGATGCTAATTGGGCTGGTAATATCGATGATAGGAAATCAATCAGTGGTGGTTGTTTCTATATTGAAAACTGTTTAGTTTCTTGGTTTAGCAAAAAGTAAAGCTCTGTATCGCTCTTAACTGCTGAGGATGAATACATCGTAGCTGGAAATACATGTACTCAGCTTGTATGGATGAATAGAATGTTAAGCAATTACGAAATTGCACAGGATTCAATAGTTTTATATTGTGATAATTCCAGTGCAATAAATATATCTAAAAACCCAATCCAGCATTCATGAACCAAGCACATTGACATTAAATATCACTACATTCATGAATTAGTGGAAGAAAATACAATTTCATTGGAATACATTCCAACCGAGACTCAACTTGCTGACATTTTTACTAAACCGCTCGACAAAAGCAGGTTTAATAAATTGAAATTTGATCTTGGTATGTACAATTTGAATTGATTATTTATGCTTGTATGTATCATAGTGTATATATTTGTTAAATTATTATTTTAAATTTCAAAATCATGTGGAAAATGCATATTTTTAACTGTGCATGACTAGTCGAGGATGTACTCGACCAGTCGTGTAGCGCGTTGGTGCTTTAATTTGGGGGAAAAGAATTTTCTTCCTCATTTGCTTTTCCTCTCCAACGAGTCTAAGCTCGACCGGTCGTACCCAACTTCTTGATTCTTCAAGGTTAGTGCGTTATTTCAGTTTTTCTTGTAGATTCAAGTGTTTATCACTTCATTTTCTTACTTGGGGTGATTTATTTCATATTTCCTTGAAGATTTTGGGGTTTTCTTCTCAAAAATTTGATTTTGAGAAAACTCACTCTACATCTTTTGCAACCTCTTGATTTCTTGTATTCCTAGTTGTAAATGGATGCTAGAGGCAAAAAGAAAAGTTCTCGTGGTCCTTCAACATCCAGATTGACACCTTTAACAAGGCACCACCTTCGGTCACCCGAAGATGATCCCTCCTATATGCGGGATTTACGATTGCGCACTGTTATTATTGAGCGACCTGTGTATATTGATCATATTACTCCATTTAAACTCCTTCCACTTCTCCAATCTGTAGGATGGGCTAACATTCTACATTGGGGTGAGCTGACATACCAGTCTATTACGCAGACTATGTTTGCATGTATTTCTGAATTTGACTGAGAATTTAACATTTTCAATAGCAACTAGAGAAGGTCCATTTGAAATAGACTGTCATTTAATTTCTGCTCTAATGGACATGCCTGTTAATGACGAGGGTATTCCTATTCACACACTAGTTGACAAACCGTCGGAATCAGAAAAACGTGTGCTAACTAGAGCTTTATGTAACATAGATGCTCAATGGACTCAAAATGGGAATGCGCTTGCTTCAAAGTACTTGTTACCCAGATACAAGGTTCTTCACAGAATATTTATTTCAAATTTGTATCCGCATTCTAATAAAAAAATCGAACTCACCGCTTTCATGGTTCGGATTTTGCATTCCATCATCTCTGGTACTAAAGTTTGTCTTCCTTCTTTGATCTGTCATTCTATCATTCAATTCCATCTTCATCCTGGACACAGTGATATTCCTTTTGCATATCTTATGACTGTGTTAGCCACTCATATGTTAGTAGCTATGCCTGTTGGAGAGGCTCCTATTCATCACCTTATTTTCAACAACTCAAATATAAACAAGATGAAATTGGGATTGACTCCTAGACAAGTGAATGTGGGTGGTGCTGGTGCCGAAGAAGTGAATGAAGAAGAAGGTGGTGATTTACCTCTAAATGATATAAACATGAATGATATCTTTAATGAGATTGAATCAGATTTTGAGGCTGACCCTGACTATCAGCCTTCTGATTTTAATAAGTGGTTACATTCCTTGAGGAACAGGTGGCTCAAATACGTGTAACCCAGGATTCTCAATTTACTTATATGCGCAAATATATGAGGCTCATGAACAAGGGTTTACACTAAATTGATCCATCTATTCCTACTCCCTCTTCTAGATTGGATTAAGTATTTTCTTATATGGCCTGTAATAACTCTTATAATACCTTATTTTCTTTCAATTTGTGAAACTGACTTTGAATGAACTTGGTTTATGTTGGTTACTTATATGAACTTGGTTTATGATGATTTATGTTGGATGAACACTATTTGCTTTTATCTTTCATATCTTGACTAGTTTGCTCCCTTATGCCTCTCTTGTTACCTTTCCTATTCCGTATCTTAATTGCTTCCTTTGTCTAATTATGACAAAAAGGGGGGAGAATATTTTGTTATGCTAATATGGATATGGATTGTGCTAATCAGGGGTATGGATTGTGCTACTCCGGGGGAGTAAGTAATGTTCTGGTTATTATAACTGGTGCATGATATGGATATGGATGTAATGCTTCTCTTATTTTTAATAACTGGTGCATGATTCTTTATTGAGCATATAATGCTACTCTTATTTTTAATGAAGTGTGTTTTGTCATAAATTTGATAAAGGGGGAGATTGTAAGTACTATGGTTATTTGTTCCTTTGATTGTCAAATTTTGTTGTGCCAAAACCACAGTCTCTGTCTTGTGTAGCACATTGATATATATGTTCAAGGCAATGCATCACACGTATAAGGACAATGCTTCAAGTCAAGAACAAAGATCTACTTCAAGAAATGCAAGATCAAGTACATTGTTCACTCCTTTAAGCTTCAAAGTTCAAAGTTATAAAGCGACATTGAAAGACAAGTCAACTGTTCTTACTCAAGACTCAAGTTGAAGTACAACTCAAGTACTACAAATTCAAGCTTCAAAAGATCTCAAGTTCAAGCTCCATTATGTGTCGAGATCTCAAGCTTCATGAACTTCAAAGACCGTCTATCATTTGAAGAAAAGAAGGTTCAATGTTCATACATCATGTCCGAGGTATGGAAGACCTTAGATTGACCTTAGGGTTGGTCATTTTGAATACATAATTCAAATTGAATTACTTTATAAGTGTTTGGTCTGTTCTTCGACTAGTCCTAGACTCTGTTTGACTAGTCCTAGCACTGGCTCGACCAGTCTAAGAAATTCCACGACCAGTCTTAAGTTATTACAATTTTCAGAATTTTTTGGTTAAGCTACGACCAGTCCTAGAGACTGCTTGACCGGTTGTGTGAACAATGCACGACACGTTCACGACCAGTCCTGCAGTCACGACTCAAAGTCCAGCAACTGATTCAGCCTTCTCACGACCATTCGTGGACATGTCACGACCAGTCGTGGTGACCACACGACCGGTCGTGCAAGGCCTACAACCAGTCGTGGAACGGTTTTATCCAATCACGCTTAAAATTTCAAAATGCTATTGGTCCTACGACCAGTCGTAGTGTCCTCACGACTAGTCGTGGACGCAATTTCTTCATCTATAAATAGCGCACGAATTTCAAAGTATTCCAATCCAATTCAAGTATAATCAAGTCATCACTCTGAGAGATAAGTTAGTTATTTTTTAAAGCTATATTGTGCTCATTTAATATTCTCTTTTAATAGCTTTTTATATTTGATTATGTATGCTGCATTCCAATCTGATTTGAAAGAGGGATTGAAGAATTCCCACTTCTTGGAATCAAAATCAAATAGAGCTAGCCTAAATTGATTTAATTTAAAATTAATTTAGAATCTAGAACCATTTCATAAGTGAGTATTGGACATTGAACTTCTATTTGAACTTCTACTTCGATTTGGTTCTTCCGTGCTGTAACAAAAGGAGAAATCCAGGTAGTTTACATTTGTGTAAATCTTCTGTTTTTGGTTTATTTTGAGATTGAGCCAGAAAAATCTCATTCTTTTGCTATCTAAGGAGATCCAGAAAACTCAGAGTGTGGGATTTTTGAATTGTGTAAGCCCACTTGAAAGACACAATTGTGAGGGTTTTAGGTGAACCTGGAAAAACCTATTTTCATAGTGAACGCTAATATCCACGATGTGAGGATATTAGGAGTGGAGTAGCTGTGTGGCTGTTGTTTAATAGTTGGTGTACACAGGCGAACCACTATAATTCTTTATGTTTTGTAGTTATGTGGTTTATTTTCTATATTTTTATCATTAATATTGTGGGATGTATTTGTGGATGTGAATGTTGTAATCTTTTACATTTCAAGCATTGTGGGGAATGTTGTAATATCTTAGATTTCTTTTCTTGTTATTTCCTTTTATTCCTCTTCAGTTTGAGTTTTTGATACACAAATCGTTCTGGTAAGGTTGTCCTGCCATAAACCCTTGATTTTTATGGTGCAAGGTTATCCTATAACAACATTTGTATCAACCTCTCAATACTAGAATTTTGAGGTTGCTTTACATTTCCATATTGTGGTTTGTTTATAGTGTTATCTTTTCTTTAATTGATTATATTCCGCTGCTATCATTTTAATTTGGCATTGTCCTATTCACCCCTCCCCCCTCTAGGACATATAGCTCGGCCTTTTCAAAAGCCTTACCATTCGCACTACTCTCATTTTCTTGAAGAGTGGTCCACATATAAAACGATGTTTCCTTTAGGGACTTGGTTCCATCACTGCCTAGAACTTCAGACATTGGCGATTCCATCTAGTCGTTGTGGCTTGCCACACGCTTTCATCAATGGATTTCAAAAATATCCTCATCCTGGCTTTCCAATAAGCATAGTCAGAGCCATCAAACGGTGGTGACTTAGTAATAGATAGGCTATCGAAATTTGACACTAAAAGCTCTAGATCGATAAGCTCAAGAAATAAATCCAATAAAATGAGTCACTTAGCTCTGATACCACTTGAAAAGGGAGAGCTCTCAGTCCTAGAGGGGGGGTGAATAGGACTATGCCAAATAAAAAATAAATGCAGAATATAATTGTAGATAGCTGAAACAAATAACAACCTCAATTGCAATAGTATTAAGAGGTTAATACAAACATTGTTCAAATGACAACCTTACACCAAAAACCAAAGTTTATGGTAGGACAACCTGATTTCTTGAACTCAGTAAGGATCAAAAACTCAAACTAATACAAGAAGCAATTGAAACAAATCTAGTTATTACAACATTCACCACAAGTACATGAAATAAATACAAACATTCACCACACATAAATCACATACATCATCATCATCCACCAAACTCCAAGAATTATAGTGGTTCGGTGTGTACACCAACTGTTCTAAAACAGCCACACTTACTCCACTCCTAATAATCACAACCCACGTGATATTGGCTTTCATTATGAAAGGCGATTTTCCAAGGTTCACCTTAAAACCTTTACAATTGTGTTTTCAATGGGCTATCACAATTAAAAACCCCATGCTGAGATTTTCTGGCTATCCCAGTCAAAACCACAATAAAGATTTTTTGGCAATCTCAAAAACCAAAAGCTGTAATTCAAAATACTTATCAATAGATTCTGTTTTGATGTAACCCGGAAGAACCGCTTCTTTTTTAATATGAAGGTGTCCAATGTTCAAACACACGATTGAAAGGGTTTTAGGTCTAAATGAATTTTAAATTAATCCAACCATGGGCTACTTTGATTCAATTTCTTGGATCTCGAAAGGGGTATACCAAATTTCATAGATCAGAATTCCCTTTTATCAAATAAGATTGAAGTAGCAAGAGATCAAGAAATTAGAAGTCAAAAAGCTATAAAAAGAATCTTAAATTATCATACAATAGCTTGACAATCACGGGGACTTATTTCTCAGAGTGGTGGCTTGAAATGAATGAAAAAACTCGAGAAAAGTCCTCTATTTATAGGCTGAAAAATGGTTCCCTCGACTGGTCTAAGGTCAGCCTCAACTGGTCCTGGGAGCAACCAAATTTCAAAAATTCTTGCACGATCGGATAAAACTGACCCTCGACTGGTAGAGTGGCCTGCTCGACTGGTCGAGTGGGGCTCAAAATAGTTGTTGAAGTTCGAGTCAAGCCCTGCTCGACTGGTCGAGCCAGTCTCCACGACTAGTCGAGCAGGGACTCCACGACCAGTCGAGCAGGGTGCTCGACTGGTCGAGGACCTACCAGAAAATTCTAAAATTTTGAATTTAAATCTGGACTGGTGAAGAAAAACCCTGGACTAATCGAACATTGACTAGGACTAGTCAAACCAAAGCCTATAATAACCATAATGACCCAAATTAAATGTGCAATATGAATGACCTAAACCTAAGGTCTTTCTAGGGTCGTTTATACCTAAAATGTTGAACATTGAACTTGTAGCTTTGGTAGATCCGGTAGATCTTCTTCTTGAAGTATTTGAAGCTTGAACTTGTATACTTGAAACTTGATCTTTTTCTTGACTATGAAGTGTACTTGAACTTGATCTTGCATTTGAAGTAGCACTTGAACTTGATCTAGAACTTGAAGTCGATGTAGCACTTGAAGTTGATGTTAGACATGAAGTTAATGTAGATAGAATAGTCTTTATGGCTTGTATCACATCTTCGTATGAAGGTGAACATTCCATCACTCAAAGGTCACTTGAAGGTGAACTTTCTATCATAAACAAGTCCATCAATCCAAAGTGGTTTGTCACTACAAAATTTGACAATACTGGGTGCTTGATATACAACATAGCACTTACAATCTCCCCATTTGTCAAATTTGTGACAAAACCAACTTAGAAGATTTCAGAAGAATACACGAGTCCATAAACATCACAACTCCACTTCATGATATGACACTCTTTCAAAAAAAAAAAAACTCCCCCTCAATCTGAGCTTGGTGACTTGTAGAGTACCTGTATTAACAAATACATATTTCCAAAAAAAAAATACAACTCTTCACCATACACCATATAATCTCATGAACACAACCACAGAACTACTAAATTCTCCCCCTTTTTGTCACAACTTGACAAAGGAAGAAAAATAATAGAGGGCAAACATAGCTGTGATTATGATAATAACAGAGAGTAGTAGAAAAAGAGGTAAAGGTAAGAGCATAATTAAGCAGAGTATCAATATCAGCAAGTTATAAATAACAAGTCCAAAAAGAAGTGAAAGTTTAAAGTTTATTAACATTAATACATGCCCAAAATATCAAGAAAAACTAGTCCGATCCAGATGAAGGAGGAGGTGGAATGGATGAATAAATCTGATGCAGTCCCTAAGTTATGCGTCGAAAATACTTACGCATATATTTCATTTGACTATCCTGGGATATTTTCAATGCATCCACCTTCTCCTCTAAAGCGCGAAGGCACTCATCATACTCAGGTGGCTGATAATCAGGATCAACCTCAAAATCATCTGATTCTAACTCATCAAAAATATCTTCCATCATGGTGTCGATTGGTAGCGCATCTTCTTCTTTAACTTCCTCTGCTTCCCCATCCCTTTGACTATGATTCAGCTTTAGGTTCATCTTGTTTATATTTGAATTATTGAACGGAAGAGGCGAAATAGAAACCTCACCATGCGGCATAACCACATTACAATGCAAAGCTAGGGAGGTCATCAAGTAAGCAAATGGGATATAGTTGTGGCCCGGGTGAAGATGAAATTGAATAATAATGTAATAGATCAAAGAAGAAAGACAAATAGGAATACCCGACACAACAAAGTGAATAATACGAACCATAAATGATGTCAATTCAGCTTTGTTGCCATATCGGGCATAGACATTTGAAATAAAAATCTGATGCAAAACCTGTATTTGGGCAACATATGGTTGGCCCGGAGCGAATTTCCCGCACTACATTCCGAGACCATGTTACATAATTTGTGGGCTAGTGTATGCTTTTCCGATTCATTCAATTTATTAGCTAAAGTTGGTATCAAAATACCGTCATCATTGACATTAACATCAATAAGCCTGAAATTAAGTAACGATTGACTTTAAATGATCCTTCTCTAAAGACAATTGTGAAGGTCAATTCATTAAGATATACATCGCTAATGCAAGCGAACATCCATTGCGCAATGGAGCGGTATGTCAGTCTGCCCTAATTCAAGATGTTCTCCCAACCTACAGCGGTAAGGAGGGGAAGAATCTAAATTGAGAAAGGTGATTTGAATTGACCGACCGCTCAACAATAACCTCGCGATAATGAAGATCCCGCACGTACTCAGGATCTTCTTCGAGAGGACGAAGGGTTCGCACCCAAAGAGGTGTGGATCGAGAAGAGGAAGCTCTAGTAGCTTTCTTCTTAAATCATCCTTCCATTGCAAGATTAAAAGAAAGAAATATAACAATGGAAATAGGAATTTCAGACCCAACAGATTTTTAGCTAGAAATCCCTAGAAACCACAAGAAAAGCTCAAATTAACCCAAGAATCTAGCAATATATGATCCAAAGAACGCAAATATGAAAGGAAATCAAAAAATTGAGCACTTACCAAGCATTAATCGAAGATGGGTTCGACAAGTCGGAGAGGGGACAAATGCGGAAGATGAGAAAATGGGTGAAAAACTGATTTTCTCACTCATAAAGGGATCCCAACCGCGCAACTCAACCAGTCGAGTACATGCTCAACTCGTCGAGCCACGACTGGTCAAGTATGTGCTCAACCGGTCGTGCAACCTCTAAAAATTCAAATTTTTATTCAATTTTATTCAAAATTATTTACATAAAAATATTTTAAAAAAAAAAAAAAAAAAAAACATGCAAACATGATAAGCTCAGTTTGAATTACACATACCAATATCCATTTTCAACTTAGAAAACCTATTCTTGTCAAGTGGTTTAGTAAATATGTCTGTAAGCTGATTTTCTGTTTAAACGTATTCCAATGAAATAATTTTATCTTCTACTAATTCTTGAATATAATGATACCGAATGTCAATATGTTTGGTACGGGAATGCTGGATGGGATTTTTAGAAATATTAATTGCTCTAGAGTTATCGCAATACAATATCATTGTATCTTGCGCAATACCATAATCATTGAGCATTCTTTTCATCCACACAAGCTGGGTACAAGCATTTTCGGTTGTAATATATTCAGCCTCAACTGTGGATAATGATACGGAACTCTATTTCTTGCTGTGCCAGGACACTGAACAATTCTCAACATAAAAACTTCCACCACTGGTAGATTTTCTATCATCTATGTTCCTAGCCCAGTCAGCATCCGTATATCTAGCTAACTGAACATTAGTATCATGCAGATCCCAGAGGCCTAGATTAGCCGTACTTGCGACATATCTAATAATACAGTTGACAACAATAAGATGATATTCCTTAGGATCTTATTGATATCTAGCTCAAATACCTACACTGAATGCTATATCAGGTTGGCTCGCAGTTAAGTATAGCAAACTACCAATCATACTACGATATAACCGAGGATCTATACTTTTACCTGTTGTAACCTTTGAAAGCATAACAATCGTACTCATAGGAGTATCGAATTTTTTGTCATTGTCAAATCCAAATTTCTTAACCAGCTTTAAAGCATACTTGGTTTGAGAAATGAAGATATCGTCTTCTAATTGTTTAACTTGTAAACCTAGAAAGTAGTTCAATTCTCCCACCATACTCATTTCGAACTTGGATTTCATCAACTCTACAAAATCAATGGACAGGTTAGAGCAAGTAGAACCATAGATAATATCATCAACGTAGATCTGTACTATTAGTATGTGTTCATTGAATTTTTTAATAAAAAGAGTTTTATCAACACTCCCCATAACAAAATTATGACTTAGTAAGAACTTAGTCAATTTCTCATACCATGCCCTGGGAGCTTGTTTCAAATCATAAAGTGCTTTTTTAAGGCGATACACATGATTAAAGTATTTAGGGTCCTCAAAACCCTTAGGTTGTTCAACATATACCTCTTCATGTAGATCACCATTTAGAAATACACTTTTAACATCAATTTGATAGATCTTTAACTTTTTAAAACATACAATGGATATAAATAATCTGATGGATTCAAGACGAGCTACTGGGGCAAAGGTTTCATCATAATCGACTCCTTCTATCTTAAGTGTACCCTTGTACAACCAGTCTAGCCTTGTTTCTGATTATATTCCCTAACTCATCAGATTTATTTTTGAAAATCCACTTGTTTCCAATTTATATGTTTATCAGATGGTCTTGGAACTAAATACCATACATCATTCCTAACAAATTAGTTTAGTTCATCTTGCATGGCAACTATCCAATTCTCATCGGTGAGTGCCTCTTTTACGTTGGCTGGTTTAATTTGGGAAGTAAAACACACATAATTACATATTTTTTCCTGTTGTTTTCGAGTACGCACACCAGTGAGAGGGTTACCTAGTATTTGATCAGTACAATGGTCTTTAACTGATCGTAGTTCAGTATTGACTTGACAAGATGAGGAGTCAAGTTATCAATTACAGTGACTTCATCATCTTCTGAACTAGATGTTGGTGTGTTCAGGTGATCATCAATAACAACATTTATAGACTCCTGAATAACACTAATTCTCTTGTTAGGAACACGGTATGCTCGACTATTTAGATCATAACCTAGGAATATCCCTTCATCACTCTTAGTATCTAACTTCCCTAAATTTTTCGGTCTCGTAAAATGTAGCACTTACTTCCAAAAATTTGAAAGTATTTAACTATAGGTTTCTTATTAAACCACAATTCATAAGTCATTTTATCATTAGATTTTCTAATGTAAACACGGTTTATGTTATAACATGCAGTATTAATAGCTTTGGCCCATAAATTTTTAGGTAACTTCATGCTATTTAACATTACATTAGCCATCTCTTGTAGCACTCTGTTTTTCCTTTCAACAACCTCATTTTGTTGAGGCGTCTTAGGAGCAGAAAACTCATGCGATATACCATGATCGCTATAGAACTTCTCAAAATTGCTATTTTCGAATTCCAATCCATGATCGCTTCGGATCTTAACAGCATTCTTTTTTTTCAATCTGAATACTCTTGAGTATTCTTTTAACTTCATTGAGAGTTTCAGATTTTTCTCCCATGAATGCAACCCAAGTAAACCTGATAAAATCATCCACAATTACCAAGAAATACTTCTTACCACCTCTACTCTCCGTTCCAGTTGGTCCAACAAGATCCATGCGGAGAAGTTCAAGGGGTTTGGATGTGGCAGAGGAGTTCACTTTCTTGTGACTACTCCTTGTTTGTTTTTCAATCTGGCATGCGCCACATATTTTATCCATTTTCTTCAATTTGGGTAGACCTCTAACAAGATCAGCTTTGCTCAATCTATACAAATTTCGGTAGTTCACATGTCCAAGGTGTTTGTGCCATAATTCGTTATCATCGATTTGGACCATGTAACAAGATAATTTAGATGAGCAAGATTCATTCATGATATAACAATTCTCAGATGTTCTATAACCATTTAATATCACACAACCATTCTCATTTGAGATCTCGCATCCTTGATTTGTAAATTTAACACTATGATTGTTATTGCGGATTTGAGATATGCTTAAAAGTTTGTGCTTAAGTCCTTCCACAAATAAAACATTTTCAAAAGGAGGAAGGTTAGAAATATGAACCGTACCTTGGCCAGTTATCTTGCAGTTGCTTCCATCACTAAAAGTGACAGAGCCATCAGTCATTTCTTTATAGTTGGTGAATAAATCTCTGTCACCCGTCATGTGTCTTGAGCAACCACTGTCTAGGTACCACTTTGATTGACTCGAAGCCTTAAAGGCGATGTGGGCAACCAAACAAGTAACTTTAGGAACCCATTTCATTGTAGGTTTGGGTTTTGGAGTACTGTTGGTTTTCCTTCGCTTGAAATTATTATTAACTCTCATATTAGAGTTAGATTTGAGAAGCTCCTTGAGTAAGTCCACAATTTTTTCAGCTAAAGGATTAAAACTAGGGGTGCACACAGGTCGATTCGGTGCGGTTCTGGGGTGAAACTGAAATCAAACCATTACTAACGATTCTACAATTTTTGGAACCGGAACCAAACCGTTAGCACCCTAGAACCGAACCGGAACTAGACCGTGGAAAACGGTTCGGTTCCACAGTTCTGGGCTTTTAAAAATCCAAGCCATTTAGATTATGTTCATAGAAGGAGACAATTCATATTCAAAGGTGATTTAAGTGATGGATGGCGTGGATGCCATACAAATATAACAGCGGGCACCACAGAGCTCTCCCTACAACGGAAAATGACAGAAAACAATGGAAAGAAATATCACCGGCAAAGCATGAATTGGGATGCATGCAGCCCGTGTAACCCAAAGCTCTGTGGGGCTCACAGAGATGTTCGTGTGACATCCACTTCGTCCATCAGTTTCTTCAACACATACAAAAACTGAGGATCAAACGCAGACCATAGAAAACTTCTTGGGACCCATTCAAGTTTTCGATCAGGCTTATATTTCTGGTTGAAAACATTGGCAGAGACGTAGACACGTGTTTTGAATTCAGACATATGTGTTCAATGGTGCAGTAATCTAGACCATTCATTTGTTGAATCCCCTCTATGGATGCAGAACACCCCAAAAATCTCAATTAAAAAAAACCTTATTCTTCACTTTCAAATACAACCCTTCATTCCTGCCCAAGCATCACATGTGTAAGCCATGAAGATTGATTGCGTAGCATGGAAATCGGACCAATCAACCCAATGCGTCATCTGACTATATTGATTTTGACATTGTACCCTTACCCATGAGTGAATCAGCCTGGTTTAGCAGCAGCTGAACTTCAAGGTGGGCCCACTTTTAGGGTTATTGCCTACATGCAGGCACCCAGGTACATGCATGATGCGATGGGATTTGATTATTTTTTACTATAGTCTACCACAATTAAATTCTCTTTGATCAACATTAGGACAGAGGTCGGTACTACTTATAAAGTATACCCAATTAATATTTATAATTATCTTGTAAAAATTATCAAAAATAAATAACTAGTAGCACCCTAGTATAATGTGGCCCAAGTTCTACAAGGCCTATTATAATAATGTATGTGTTCTATCCACTCTTTTTTTAATCTATGTTGCCAGCATAGTTTAAGGTATGACCTAAGAAAAAAAGTCAATCCAAAGCTCAAGTGGATGTTCGGATCCAATGTTTGGATCGACGGTTCGAGCCACAGTTTGGATCAACGGTTTAGATCTATGGTTCAGATCAACGGTTCGGTTCAGGTTCGGTTTGGTTCTACAGGGCCTTAAACCAAACCGATCCGTATTCAACGGTTCTCAAAATTTTGGAACTGAAACCGGTGCTATCTAAAACCGGACCAAACTGGACAGATCCAACGGTTCCGGTCCAGTTCCACGGTTCTACCGGTTAGATGTGCACCCCTAATTAAAACATTGTTTTCTAAAGATGACATTATTAGTATTGACTTTAGAAGCTTGAAATTTTTTTTCATTTTTAGAGTTGTTTTGATTATTATATTTCAAGCTCTTTCCTTTTGAGTTAGAGGATTCTCCTTTGACAAATGTAGGAGGTACACTCTTATCTTTCAAAGGCATGCATTTGTCATAGCCCAAACCCGATCTGTCTCCACATGTTCTAGATGCGGTTAGTAACTTTTCGAGTTTAAAGTCTCCCTGGGCATACCTTCATGTATCCTTTGAACTCAATAGGGAAGACACTTCACATTTTAGTCTCTCATTTTCTGTTCTTAATTTTTCAAGTTCAGATGTTTTGAAATTCAAATCACATTTTGCTTTTTCAAAACAATTAGAAATATGAGATTTTTCTAAAAAAGAATTTTCAACTTCCTCTTTTAATTTTAGAAATTTCTCTTTTCGAAGTTTTAACTTAACAGCAATCTTACAACTTTCCCTGTATAGGGCAATATAGGCATCTTGAAGATCATCTTCATTATCATTTTCAGGGTCACTTCTTAGATTTTCATATTCAGTTGAATCACAACTATCTGTGGAAGTGACTCTGGCTAGTCCTTAAAGCCTTGACTTCATTTGAAGTTTCGGGTTTACATTCATTCGACTCAGAAGAAGCATTCATCCCATGTGGCTAACATGCCTTTTTGCTTTGGCTTGTCCCTCTTTGGACACTTATTTGCCAAATGCCCATATTTATGGCAGTTGAAACATTGGCTATCTTTTAGAGATTTTCATGATTTAGATTTACCCTTTTTCTTCTCAAAGGGTTTATGAAAATCAACTCTTTTCTTACTTTTAAAAATCTTCTAAACTTTTTCACAAGTAAAGCCATATCATCCTCTGAGTTTTCACAATCAGAATTAACATTGATATCATGAGAAATAGATTTGGATGATTTAAGAGCTATAGACTTACCTTTTAGAGCATTGAAATTTAACTCGTATGTTTGAAGTGAACCAACAAGTTCCTCAACCTTCATGTGATCTGTGTCTCTAAGTTCCTGAATGGCAGTCACCTTGGAATTAAATCTCTCAGGAAGTGATCGCAGTATTTTTGTACAGACTTTGCTTTCTGGGATACCATCTCTAAGACCCCACATAGAGTTGACTATGTCATTTAGTTTCGTATAGAAGTCCATGAAAGACTCACTTTCTTCCATATGAATTTCCTCAAACCTAGTGGTGAGGATCTGAACTTTAGACTTTTTTACAATAGATGTACCCTCATGTGTCATTTCAAGAATGTCCCAGGCTTGTTTAGTAGTATCACAAGAAATGATTCTTTTGAATTCATCAGGTGATAGTGCACAAGTGATTGCATTTAAAGCCTTACCATTCGCACTGCTCTCATTTTTCTGAAGAATAGTCCACATATAAAATGGTGTTTCCTTTAGGGACTTGGTTCCATCACTACCTAGAACTTCAAACATTGGTGGATTGCATCTAGTCACTATGGCTTGCCACACACTTTCATCAATGGATTTCAGAAATATCCTCATCCTGGCTTTCCAATAAGCATAGTTGGAGCCATCAAACGATGGTGGCCTAGTAATAAATAGGCTATGAAAATTTGACATACTGAAAGCTCTAGATCGATAAGCTCAGGAAATAAATCCAATAGAATGAGCCACTTAGCTCTGATACCACTTGAAAAGGGCGAGCTCTCAGTCCTAGAGGGGGGGTGAATAGGACTATGTCAAATAAAAAATAAATGCGGAATATAATTATAAATAGCGGAAACAAATAACAACCTCAATTGCAATAGTATTGAGAGGTTAATACAAACGTTGTTCAAATGATAACCTTACACCAAAAACCAAAGTTTATGGTAGGACAACCTAATTTCTTGAACTCAGTAAGGATAAAAAAAACTCAAACTAATACAAGAAGGAATTGAAACAAATCTAGCTATTACAACATTCACCACAAGTACATGAAATAAATACAAGCATTCACCACACATAAATCACTTACATCATCATCAGCAGCAGCATCCACCAAACTCCAAGAATTATAGTGGTTCAGTGTGTACACCAATTGTTCTAAAACAGCCACACCTACTCCACTCCCAATAATCACAACCCACGTGATATTGGCTTTCACTATGAAAGAAGGTTTTTCAAGGTTCACCTTAAAACCTTTACAATTGTGTTTTCAATGGGCCATCACAATAAAAAACCCCACGCTGAGATTTTCTGGCTATCTTAGTGAAAACCACAATAGAGATTTTTTGGCAACCTCAAAAACCAAAAGCTATAATTCAAAATACTTATCCGTAAATTCTGTTTTGATGTAGCCCAGAAGAACCGCTTCTTTTTTAAGATGAAGGTGTCCAATGTTCAAACACACGATTGGAAGGGTTCTAGGTCTAGATGAATTTTAAATTAATCCAACCTTGGGCTACTTTGATTCAATTTCTTGGATCTCAAAAGGGGTAAATCAGAATTCCCTCTTATCAAATAAGATTGAAGTAGCAAGAGATCAACAAATTAGAAGTAAAAAGCTATAAAGAGAATCTTAAATTACCGTACAATAGCTTAACAATCTCGGGGACTTATCTCTCAGAGTGGTGGCTTGAATTGGCTTGGAATGAATGAAAAAAAACTTAGAAAAGTCCTCTATTTATAGGCTGAAAAAAGGTTCCCTCGACTGGTCCTGGAAGCAACTAAATTTAAAAAATTTCGGTGCGATCGGATAAAACTGACCCTCGACTGGTTGAGTGGCCTACTCGACTGGTCGAGTGGGGCTCAAAATGGTTGTTGGAGTTCGAATCGAGCCCTGCTCGACTGGTTGAGCTAGTCTCCACGACTGGTCGAGCATGGTACTCGACTGGTCGAGGACCTACCAGAAAATTCTGAAAATTTGAATTTAAATCTGGACTAATCGAGAAAAACCCTGGACTAGTCGAGTCAGAGCCTGGACTAGTCGAACAGTGACTAGGACTAGTCGAAGAAAAGCCTATAATAAGCACAATGACCCAAATTTAATGTGTAATATGAATGACCTAAACCTAAGGTCTTTCTAGATTATTTATACCTGAAATGTTGAACATAAAACTTGTAGCTTTGGCAGATCCGGTAGATCTTCTTCTTGAAGTATTTGAAGTTTGAACTTATATACTTGAAACTTGATCTTTTTCTTGACTATGAAGTGTACTTGAACTTGATCTTGCATTTGAAGTAGCACTTGAACTTTGTCTAGAACTTGAAGTCGATGTAGCACTTGAAGTTGATGTAGATAGAACTGTCTTCATGGCTTGTAACACATCTTCATATGAATGTGAACATTCCATCACTCGAAGGTCACTTGAAGGTGAACTTTCGATCATAAACAAGCCCATCATTCCAAAGTGGTTTGTCACTACAAAATTTGACAATACAGGGTGTTTGATATACAACATAACACTTACAGATAGATGTAAAGTGGGGCAGGGATGTAGACAAAAGTCGGCTCAGGAGGCTGATGGCGGGATAAGAAATTCATCAAATGTTGTCTTTCCCTTTGATATGCTTGTCTGTGAAGGTTGACTAAGAAAGCCATTCTACCCATCGGAGGAGTTGAGGATGGGGAAACATTTTCTATTCAAACTGCAACATTTTTGGGAAAGAAGACATGTCCATTTTAACTTGGAAATGATAGTCAATCAAGTGGAATTGGAATTTGGAAATGGCTTTTTAACAACAAGTATTTCTTTAAAAGTGAAGTGGTTATCTTTTTCTGCGTGGGAGAATGATCCACTTTTATATCCATAGAGTTTACGTTGGTCATTTATGTCTTCAAAGGTGGCAGCTCCCTAATAAAAATCATTAACATCAGTTTGCAAGACTCAAAGGCCAGCGGGGCTTGGTATGTGCAATGGTGATAGATTGGCATCTTGAGTCTTAATGTATTTAACTGTTTCTGTATGCTTCTGTGTCCATGGGGGAGCTTCTTTCTTGAGTTGTTTGAAAAGAAGATTACGATGTTGAGCAAGATGGGGAATGAAGTCAAAGACGTAGTTTAAAATACCCATGAATTTCTCAATTTACTTATGATTGGTAAGCTTATCTGGAAACTGATGCAAATGTTCTCCAATATGGGACTGCGGCTGATACTTTCCCTGTGAGAGCTTCATGCGAAGATACTCAATGGTATCAGTGCATAAAATCATCTTCCTCTGGGAGAGGATAATGTCATATTTCTGGACAAGCTAATAGAACTGATGGAGTAGTTGAATGTGGGCATCAACGGAGTCTGAAAATAGAAAAATGTTATCAATGTAAACAAGTGCATTTGTCAAGATCGCCTGAAAGATCTGGATCATGGCTTTCCAGAAGACACTGGAAGTAGTCTTTAAGCCGAAGGGAAGGACGGTCCATTGATAATGTGCATTAGGAATTGTGAAAGCAGTCTTGTGTCGATCTTCTGGATGGATACCAAGTTGCTGAAATCCTGCTTTAAGATCAATTTTTGAAAAAAAATGTGAGTATTATAAAGCTATTGAAACAAAGATGATCTATGAGGGATTGGAAACTTGTCATCAGCAAGGAAAGCATTGAGAAGCTAGTAGTTAATACCTAGTCTCAAATTTCCTCGAGCTTGCTCTACTCGTTTGTTGACATATAATGCTTGGGAAGCCCACTGAGAGGTAGTGGGTTCAGTAAGTTTTGGGCCAACAATTCAGCAATTTCTACATGAGCTGGATGGAGGTGCTCTGGCGACATTCTTGTATGAGATGCTTTTGTGGGATTTGCGTCTTCATTCATTTTGAAAGGGAATTGCATGAAGAAATTAGAAGAATGTCAGAGGGGATGAGGATGCTTGAATGCAGCATGAGAGTTTGAGCAACAGTTTGTTATGAGTTTCTATTTAATCTCTTTCAGGGAAGATTGAAGATGGTAAAGGATGGGGATGGAAGACTAGGGTAAGGTAACTTGTTTATGGACGAGGCCGTAGGGAGTCCATTGCGCATTGTAGAGCTGATGGAGAATGTCGAACCCAATGATGAGGTCTTTGCCAGTAAGGTTGGAGGATAGAAATTTATGGTGGAAATTGAGGTGAGGAAAGAGTTAAAGGTAATGGTGCGGGTAATTTGGGAGGTGTGGAATGTTTTCCCATCGACAACGCAAAATGCTTGGATTTAAGGTTTCCATATAGCAGGAGGGACGAGTTTAGGATTGAGAAGAAAGGCAGATGCACCAGTATCAAGAAGGGCAACAATAGGGATGGGTTGGCTATATGTTTCAGGTAGGATATGGACAGGAATAAGATGGGTTGGTTGAAGTATTAGAAATGCTTCAGGAAAGATGGTCAAAAGAGATTTAAAAACATCAAGAGATTCTTCATCATCGCTAAGTGGATTGGCTGGTGTACCACACACCACCGACCCGGCTAGTGTGTTGAAGTCACCAAGTTTTGTGGGTCCCATTATGAGGTATGTGTTATTTCCAAACCGTCTGTCCATTTGGCAAGCTTGTCGTAAGGCTTTAGCCAAAAAATAAGATAGATCCAAAGATAAATTGGACCACACTAGAGGTGTACAAGAACCGAGCTAGCTTGGTTTGCTCACTTGACTCAACTCGAAAAAGCTCGATTCGACTCGGTTCGAAGCTGAGTTCGAGCTGAGTCGAGCTGATTTTTTGAGCTCGAAAATGAGTTCGAGCCGAGTTCGAGTTGGCCCCAGCTCAACTCGGATCGAACCCAGCTCGAATCGAACTCGAATCAAACCAGTTCGGTGACTCAGTTACTTTGATATTGATGTTGCTCACCAAGTGTTTGATGAAATGACCCAACGAAGTGTGGCTGGTGGCAAGGAAGGTATGTATATGAAACCAATACCCTTTTTTTCTTGATTTTTATATTTCTTAGAAGGTGTTTGATAAAATACCTGTAAAACCATTGTTGTTGTCTTAAATACAGTGAGATTTTGAAGCTACAGTCCAGGTGTTTGTGAAAATGATGCACAAGCAAACTCGGCTCGATCTTGGCTCGAACTCGGCTCGAACTGGCCCGAGCTGCTAACCGAACCGAGCCGAGCTAGCTAGTTAGGCTCAAGGACCAAGCCTAGCCGAGTTCGAGCTGAGGTCAGCTAGTGGCCGAGCCGAGTCGAGCTGAGGCTAACTCGACTTGGTTCGACTCAATGTACACTCCTAGACCACATTCTAAAAAGCGGTTGGGGATTGAACGTCTACCATTAAAACCTTATTGGGGTCACAGATATTTTGGATCAATATGATTTTTTTCCTCTTCACCCAGGTCTGTGTGACCTTATGAACAGATTGGATGGAAAATAAACATTATGGTGGGCCCTATGAATGTTTTTATGGTGAGAATCATTATCCCACTACTATTTGTGGTGTGGTCCACTTGAGCTTTGGATATGACTCATTTTTGGGCTTATGCTCTAAAATGATCTCGACAAATTGATGAACAGTGTGGATTTAATTAATACATCATGGTGGGCCCTATGTAGCTTTGATATCCTTTAAATCGTTCGTACAACTTGTAGCTTGAGGAGCATCAACACTCGTCTTCACACGACACGTACCCACACCATCCAGGTCGGTGGTGTGTAGTACACTATCCAATCCGCTTCCACGAACTTCATGTGCCTCACTAACTGGAAGTTCCTACAGAGGAAGCTTTGTGGGGCCTACTGTGATATCGATTAGAAACCCACTCTATTCATCAAGTCGGCAAGCACACAGCAAGAGATGTGACAAAAAATGAGGCATATCCAAAACTCAAGTGGGCTAGGCCACACAAAACAGTGGAGATTGAATGTCCATCATTGGAAATTTCGCAGGAGACACAGAAATTTTGGATAAAGATAGTATTTGTGTTTTTATTTCATCTCAGCGGGAATAACCTCTCATTAACAATTTGGATGGTATATACACATCATGGTGGACTTTAGAAAGGTTTTAACAGTGGTCGTTTCATTTGGTTGAGACTTTTAGTTTAAAAATAAAAAGAAAATATTTTCAATTTTTAAAAAATTCCCATTTTTTTCCTTTAAAATACTTTTGAAAAGATCAAAGAAAAAGGGTTTTCTTTAGTCTCACATCGAATAAAGTGGGAGAAAACTTTTGGTTTATAAGTTATTGAGTGTTGAGTAATCTTACTTGGAAAATTGAGACAGAGATGCTCGTAGAATTGGAACACACACACGGACGAGCTCAGGCTCGAGTAGTGTGGTTGTAGTGGCACTAGTTGGCACACTTTACATTTCGCACATGCGCATCATGAATGACTAGTAGCCTTAATAGCAACAACAATCCGAAAATGGACGGCCAATGATGATCCAACGGTCAGATCGTTGATTTAATGGTATGAAACATTCAGAATTTAGTGTCAATGGTCATAAATGTTTCACAAACACTCCGAACCATTAATGACCACCTAGCAACAATCCACACCCCAGATGTTATATAAATAGGACCCTCTAGGTCCAAAATCATACAAGTCCAACCAAATAGATCAAAATCTAATCTGAGCTCTACAAATCATTTTCTTTTTTCAGATAACTCATAAATAAGCTGAGTTACTTGAATTTTGAGTCACTGAGTTCCAGCACTCAACGAGTCTACTAGAGATGTGAATTGTGTTAACGAGTTCCTGTAGAGGTCTCATCATGATTGCTGCACAAAAGACCTTATGAAGGCTTGTCGTATCCTGGAAGCAATTCGCTTGTAACCCTATCAACGATCTCAATTCAACAGGAGAGAGCAAATTAAGCTTTAAAGACAACGTTCATTTACATACTTCAACTTGGTGTAGTTTTTTAATTTTTGGTTTCTAAAATTATTTCTATGAAATAATCTCCAACAATCTTGAAGCTTAATTCATGGATGAAGCTTAATTCATGGATATTGAAAGTGTTGCATCAGTTAAACTGATGAACCAGGACCAGGCTGGACCTTTTTTACGGTTAAAACTTCACCCGATGGCAAGATAAGTTAAAATTTCTTCTTACCACCTTGAAGATATTTTTACGTTTTGGATCCCAACCTACAACCACTACCAGTGGCGACCAATAATGACATTCCATAAAGGATCGCTGCCATAGCCAAATGACAAGAAGACGAACTGGTGTGTCGCAATCACATTCTGAACGCTCTATCTGATTGTCTATAAAACCTATACATAGTAACAACTTCAGGAAAATAAACTTTGGACTACGTTGGAATATAAGTACAAGGCTAAAGAAGAATGAACACATAATTTTTTAATCGCAAGGTACTTTGATTTTATGATGGTAGACAATAAGCCTTTATTGTCTTAAATTCATGAGTTACAGTTGATTGTAAACAAAATAAAATCCTTAAAAATAAACCTACCTGAATCTTTCCAAGTCAGAGCTATTATAGTCAAACTGCCTCCAAGCTGAAAAAACTAGAGGAGTCCACCACCTTGGAACAAATCCAAAAACATCTTCGAATTGAGGAAGAGTCTTACAACCAATATAAAAGAGACAACACCAATGGTGCATCCTCGTCCAAGGTGAATGTTGTAAAAAAAAATCATCCCAAACCAATAACTCTAAGAAAAATGAATCCCTAAAACCCAACAAAAATCAAGGAAAATTCAAGAAGACCCAAAAAAATAAAAAAAAAAAAAGAATGGCAAATCCAAGGGTCCTTGCTATGTCTATGAGATGACCAAACACTTTGTTAAAATCTATAGTGACCGCAAGAAGTCTAAGATACTAATGCAGTGGACAATGACATTGTAGCAATGGTCACAGAAGTTAACATAGTTTAAGAGAAAGTCCCAGGTTGGTGGTATGATACAAACCTATGAGGATGTGGCCAACGGTCAAGATGTTCAAATAGAAAACGAAGGTCAGTCGAAGGTTGTCCATAAAGGAATCATAAAAATGGTATTTACCTCTAGAAAGAATGTAATCTTGACCAACATGCTGCACTTCCCAAACATAAGGAGGAGCTTAGTCTTAGGGGATCTTTTAGGCAAACTTGGGATCAGGTTTGTGTATGAATCTGACAAGTTAATATTGTTCAAAAATGAAAACTTTGTGGGAAAGGGATATATATGTAATGGGATGATTAAGTTTTCTCTGAATGAAAAGAATTATTTTGCTTATATGGTTGAGACTATAACCTTATGGCATGGTAGATTAACATATATAGGCTAAAGTACCATAAGACACATGGCTAAGAATGACTTAATCTCATACAATGAAAATAAGAATCATAAAATTGAAGTATGTATACGGTCTAAAATGACTAAGAAACTATTCCCTAGTGTTGACAGATTGTCTCAGATGTTAAACCTAGTGCATATTGACATATGTGAGCTTAATGACATTTTTACCCGAGGAGAAAAAATGTACTTCATAACATTCATATATGATTGTTTAAAATATGTATATGTGTACCTGCTAAAATCTAAAGATGAGGCATTTAATGCATTTAAGGTCTTCAAGTCAGAAATAGAAAATCAATTGGATAGGATGAGGAGAATACTTCTCTAATGATTTTTCTAGCATTGTGAAGAACACGACATAGTATACCAATGTACAACACCGTACACACCACAATAAGATGGTATAGCCAAGAAAAAAATTGAACTTTAGTTGAAATGGTCAACTCAATACTAATACAAGCAAAGTTGTTATTAAACTTATGGGGAGAAGAACTATTAGCAGCGTGTCATGTCCTAAATAGGATCTCGTCTAAGAAAACTAAGACATCTCCAAATGAGGTATGGAAAGGAAGAAAACTAAATCTAAGATATCTTAAAGTATGGGGGTGTCTCGCATATTGCATAACTCATGACCCTAGAAGAACAAAGTTGAGGCCGAGAGGTGCATTCTTTGTAAAGTATGCACAAAATAGTGAAGTTTATAACTCCTAGACTTAGAATTCAATGTTATCATAAAATCTAAAGATGTAGAGTTCTTTAAGAATTTCCTATCCATGAAAATAAAGGATACCGAGATCCTATCTTCTAGTGAAATAATAGAGGGAACTCGACAAGAAGTTAAAACTCCCAATGAACCTTGTAGGAGCTAAAGAGCATGGGTAGAGAAGAGTCTTGATCCTGATCAGATAGACTATCAACGTCTCTCATTTCATCTAGTTGAGGGTAATAGAGAGAAGGTCATTATAAAAATACATATGGTTTTGACTGTAGAATATGAACCTAAATCCTTTCATGAAGCTATGGCTTCAAGAGACTCCAACTTTTGGAAAAAGGTCATTAATGATGAGATATACTCTATTGTGTTAAATCAAATGTGGGAATTGATAGATTTACCTCTAGGTTCTAAACCTATAAGGTGTAAGTGAGTATTGAAAAAGAAATACCACACTGATGGTACAATTCAAACCTTTAAAGCTACTAATAGATTCTGTCAGAAAGAAAGAATCGTATTTTTATACATATTCGCTAGTGGCAAGAATAACATCGAATAAGATTTTATATGATGCTTAGCATCCATACATCATCTCCATATCCATCAAATGGATGTGAAAACAACATTCCTGAATGGTGACCTCGATGAGCAAGTATACATGGAGCAACTAGAAGGGTTTGTTCTGTCAGGAAATGAGAGTAAAGTATGAAGACTCATTAAATCTTTTTATGAATTAAAACAAGCACACAAACAGTGGCATGAAAAGTTTGATTCAAAGGTGTTATCTCATGGTTTCATACATAACATAGCTGATAAATGTATATATTGAAAGGACAAGCTATAGAAGTCCTAGAGGGGGAGTGAATATGACAATACAAAATATTTCGATATAATATGAAATATTAAAACAAATACTCTCAATTGCTTAGAGTAATGATATCTTGATTCTAAATAGTTCGTAAGACCACCTTTGCCTAAAAGATTTAGGCAGGACAACCTTATTTCACGACGCCATCAAGATCAAAAAACCAAACTTAGCAAGAGTCAATCAATCACAAGGAAAGCATATAAAGAATTAAACATTCGTCACAATGCACAAAGGAGTTATAGTAGTTCGGTGCTTAAACCCACACCTACTCCACTCCCAAAATTACTATCCTCGTAAGTTTGGCTTTCACTATTTTAAGGTTTTCGTAGGGTCACCTTAACAACCTTATATACTTCTTGTGATTTTCACGGGCTATCACAACGAAACCCACTTTGTGATTTTCACGGGATCACTACAAAACAACCCACTGAGATTTTCGAGAGATTTCCGGGCTATCTCAGAAAAATCCTGTGAATGCTGAGAATCGGCGCCCACGCTGATTTATGTTTTATGTTGGGATGATTTGGCTGATTTGGATTGGCGATGCAATGAAGACTTGGAGTCGCCACTAGCCACTTAACTCAAAATCTCGTAGTCGGCTAGAACCTGCAGAACATGTAAAGCTAGAGAATCTAAAGACTCTCTTACTTTAAGTTGACTCTGGATCTGTGATTTTAGAGATTCTGAGTAAGGGACCTCGGTTACAAAGAGGGAAGGTGTTAAGCACCCTCTCTACCCATACAAATGTACGATCTCTACTTGGTGCGGTAAGGAAATCTCAAGGGATGAATGTGTAGTCCAAGTATGACTAGGTACACGTGGATTTTTGATGCGGCAAGATCTGAGATTTCGGCAGCATACGTCCAACAATGTGTCTAGAAGATGGATGTGATGATGCTTATGCAAAAAGGTTAAGAAAAATGGACTAGATCATTAGGAATTTCTGATGCGACAGGATCCGATGTACGGCAAGTCACGGAGCATACGTTCACTAGAGATCTAGAGAAGCGGGGGGATTGAGAAGGGAAGAGATGTTATGATGAATGCTTGTATGCAAACAAAATGAAAGATCTTTGGCTCGATCTTGAGTAGGATAAGACATGGACCGCACCATGATCAATCCAGGCTAGGCTTGTGGGGTTGGGAAGATTGAGAGGAGGCTAAGGGGTAGCTATAAAATCTGAACTTGGAGGCTTGGGAGCTCCTTCTCACCCTCACTCTCTTCCTTTCTCTCCCTCTCTCCCTTGAAATGAGAAGAGTTTTTTTTCTCTCTCGCAATTGTTGTGTTGAAATGTGAAGAGGATAGGGCTATTTATAGCCTTTTCTTATAGGAATGTGGTAATTGTTGGGTTTATGAAGGGTAAAAGCTGACATGGTAACTTGGGATTGGTTGAGGAGAGAGGAATGCCATGTGGCGTGTTCTCATTGGCTCTTGGAGGTTGGTAAAATGGTAAATAAGGTAGGCTGGAGGGGTAAATCTATATGAAAGTTGACTTTGGGACAAGAGACAGTTGTTGCCGGAGGGGACAGCTATTCGTTTCTAGAGCGACAGTCGGATTACCACCCGCGATAGTCCAACTACCGCCCGGTCCTGGTTTGGCCCAGGATTTAGTCGATAGGCTTTGTTTAGTGCTCTAGCTCGTCCGATAGTCTTCTTTCGGGCTTTTGGGCTCAAATGGGTGTGTTTTGTATTGATTTGTATGTACGCTCCGGCTTTGACGATGGTTTAAGGTTTGGATTAGGGTTTAAGTTCTGGTTAGGGTTAGGCTAGGTTTAAGGCTAAGTTGGGTCTAAGGTTTGGTTTGGATTAGGGTTAGGTTTGGATCAGGGTTTGGTTCGAATCAGGGTTCAGTTCGGATTAGGGTTTGGTTCAGATCAGGGTTTAGTTCGAATCAGGCTTTGGTTCGGATATGATTATGGTTCTCGGATTGTCTTAGCTTTCTCAAGATATTAGCCTGGGTGGGGTGTCTACAGATGCCCCTCTTTAGCCGAGGTTACGAGCAACCGAGTGCCAAAGCGAATGGACACCCCACCCTTCTGACCAGAAAAGGTAGTGGTTCAAATCTGTTGCCCGTCATTGTATCATTGTCAATCGATTGTCAAGAGAAGAGATTACTTACACATGTCATAAGGGTTTGAGGAAAACATTGTGATTGTCCTTGCGCGTTGATGCAGCATTACGGGTCACCAATCACAACCCTTTCACATCAGATTGTTAATAGCATTGGATGGTAAGTCTAAAAAGTAGGGCCTCTGCGGGTTGATGCGGCTTTACGAGGATTCTCATACTATTTGATCTGTCGTTTCCTGTGTTATGTAATCACCCTAGGAGTATTCATTCTGTTTGATCGTCAAGTGGTTAGCTGCCCTGCACGTGGATGCGGCCTTATGGGGAACTCACTACGCCGACTTGGACTCGATAAAACTTTCCAAACATCCAAGACTAGGTATGTGCGAGTAATCTTTTGTCATGCAGTCTGTTGATTCTGATACTTTGGTTACAATGGATTGTCGTCACTTTAAGTTTGATTATTCTGTCCAGAGGTAGATCAAATCATTTTTACTCACGTTCGTCTCATACGACTATCCAGATATGAAGATCGGGCCAACCATACTTGTATCATGTACAGATTCGATCGTCCCCTGGGGAAACCAGAAGGGATCGAATCTTATTTTACTATTTGCACTAACCGCAACTAGGGAATATGGAAGATTCCTCAGTGTACTGCGCACCGCGTGCATTTAAAAAAAATTATTTGAAAACTATCCTCTTTAGAACTAGACTCCTTGGGAATTTTATTGAAATTTTTTAATATTTTTCTGAGGCCTTTTAAAAAGATCCGTCCGATCTTGCGGGAGGGCGTCGTCGTTCAGTTTTTATTGTAGCCATTTTTTTCAGAATAAGTCCAGATAGTTTTGTTGCCTCCACTGGTGGCCTCGTGGGACTTTTGACTGATCTGGTTTTTATTGAAAGATCTATTTATCGAAAGACATGTTTTTGTGATTTTTTAAAAAGGATCTGATCTGTCATTTCGCATTCTATCCCTTACGATCGAGATCGAATTTACCGAGGATGCATTTTTTTGTAATCTTTTTTTTTGAAGGGATGAGATTGTAAGTGAAATGAAATTTTTTGTGCCATATATGTCTATGTGTGCTTGTGTCTGAATTTGTGCCTGGATGGTGGAATGAGAATATTGAACTTAGCCCACGTCGAATCCAGTATTCTAAGTTGTTTGTTCGGGATCCCGATTCCCCAAGAGTAGCGCATACTAGGATCATGCCGTTTGGATTTGGGTAGAATCTGACAGAATTCTGATCCGGGACTTATCTTTTCCTTGTGCTTCTTCACTTCGCTTATTGCATTAACTTCTCCTGTTCCTGCACTTTTTGTTTTCTTTTTCTTTTCTAGCCATTTTTGCTCGTAGCGCCTTTTTAGGTTTTCACCACAACCGGCTTTTCCGTCATTTTTGCCCACGGTGCCCTTTTAAATTTTCACCACATTTGAAAATTTTGCTCTTGCCTGCCCCTTGGCAGTTGTGATCCTTTTACCCTTGGTGCCTTTTCAGGTTTTCACCAAATCGGCTACATGCCCGCTGTTTTTACTCGAGGTGCCCTTTTGGGTTTTCACCTCTCCCATTTCGCCTAGGTACTCTACTTTTCTTTTGATTTTTCTTTTTCTTTTCAAGTAACAGAGGTGGGAAGCTAGATTCCATTCATTGTCGGTCAACTGGTGAGCTACCTAACTTTGTCCTTAATCACGACCGTAAAGCTGTTGACATTGGGTTAAACAATCCTGAGGGGAAATGGACTGGTGACTTGTGTTCTCACTCATTGGGTTTGACTTCTTTTTTTTCTTTTTTTTCCTTTTTTTTGGACTACGCGCTTTATTCGTCCATTTTTTTCTTTATTTTTTTATTTTTCTTTTTGAACCCTTTATTTTTTTGGAGCACTTATTGGAGTGAAGGAATGATGATGGAATGTACCTCAGGATGCTAATCTCTTGTTGTTTGACTTTAGCTTTACGATTGTGGTTATTGACATAGTCAGATAGGATTACCCATGATAAATACTCACTTTGTTGGCGTTGATGGGCTCTAGAAGATATTTGCCCCTAATGATGGTGAGGTGAAGGGAACCACCTGGAAGAATCTTCGCGAACGATCAGTGAATCATCCCAGGATGACTTGGACTTGCCCCCTGGATCTAGTAGGCGCAATGATAAGTTGTGCATTGTTACCATGTTGTTAACTTTTTTTCAAACTTGTTTGTCGTTGGTCCTAACGATCGTTGTGTGCTTTATGTCTGCGAGATGTAATTGGTTATATCGAGCTTACCACCAATCATTTTCCTTGACTTCTTTCTTCATTTGTACCGACGATGTGGGATGTTGTCGCCTCCCGCTTTTGTCTGACACGAGAATGCGTTCATGACCATTGGATGCCTTTGGGTTCATTCTTTCGATGATATCCACACCCCATAATGAAAAAGGGTTAGGGTGTTGTCAAGTTATAAAGACTCAAAGCATGCACATGGATCCGTTGTACAAGCTTTAGATACTTGAAGCACTTCCTGACATGCTGCAATAGCTTATATCCATCGTGGACTTCAGACATGATCTTAACAACTTCCACTTGATAGGCTTGACTTTAGGCTTCATAGCAGATGGTGTATGATTAGTTCTTCATTTGATCTGGGTAAGGCTTTCATAGGAGAATGTGAAGTTGGATAGCCCCAGGCCTCAAGAATTCTATCATCCTCTACTTGTATTCAAGAGGCGAGGATCTCTTGACACGTATTTTTCTACGGAGCTTAGGGGATCCCAAGTTCACGATTTCAAAATCATCCGTAACGACATTGGCCTTTGCTTTGAACTTTCGAAGGGAATCCTCTAGCTCGAGAGTCGGATCATCGTCTTCCCCATCATGGGCTTCAACTAAATCCATGAGTTTGAAGTCTACCTCTAGATCGAAATCGTATGAGTCGTCTTCAAACTCAAGTGTTTTGACAGACACACCTGACACATTATTGCTTCTGATTTTTGAAAGATTTTCTATTGTTTTTATGTTTTGAGAAATTTTTGATTTTTTATTTTATTTTTTTTGGATTTTGACAAGGATCTGATTTTTTTGGTATTTTGAAAATATTCAGTGTTTTTGAGTTTTGGGAATTTTCTTTTTTTTTTTTTTTTTTTTGGATTTTGACAAGTATCTGATTTTTTTGTCATTTCAGAAATATCTAATGTTTTTGGCTTTTTAAAATTTTCTAATTTTTTTTTAGAAAGATGGCAATGTGAAACAGGGATTGCATGATTTGGCTCGAGGAGCCAAACACTACTTTCTTTTATTGTGCCGTCATGGGGATTGTGAACCAGCTACTGCCTTGTACTCCCTCCCCTTAGGATCAGTAGGTGGGCCCTCATTATCGTGCCCAAATGTCGTAATAAGTTTGGGATTAGGCTCTAAGTTAGTGTTGAATATCACTTTCCTCAGCTCATCCCCGACGTGTTGTGAGTCTTTGGATTCTCCAGCTCAGGTGGGATCCAAACTGTGGTCCAGTCGATCAGGAACAATTTCGCCCCTTGCCCGAGTCCTTTTCAAATAGCCCCAGTTGGGCTCATTTTGCTCATTTGATCCTCCACAGTGAATCTTGGCTTGCCCACCAAATAGATGATCCCCTCCTTGATGGATCTGATTAGTGTGTGGATGAAGGGATCACCCTCCTCTTGCTGATTTTGCTCTCCTCTGATATATTTGTGCTTTGGTATCTTGCCCATAGGAGGTAGACATTCCAGTCCTCTCATGTCTGCATTCTCTTGATATTCGACCTAATAATAAAAATGTTGGTGCTCGACTGGAGGGAAGACATAGTTTGATTCGATGGGACATGCAAGAGGCATGCAATTCACAGTCTCGAACTTAAGACTATGGTATGGGATATCCTCATCGGAGCATTGTATGTCTGTGATCGGGATATCTAGCTCTTGACGGTTGATTGCTTCTATCGGAAAGATTTGTCTCTGAAAATGTACTTGGCCTTTTGGTGAAGAATTGAAGAGAGAGCCTTGACTCTATGAATCCAAGACCGATCAAGGAGGAGATGAAGCTATGATGTCAAAGACCTGAAAAGTGATGGTTGATGCTTTAGGACTAATTAAGATCTCGATGTTAATCTCTTCCTCGATCTTTCTCCTAGAGGCGGGAACCATTCGTCCTAGACTCTTCTCTTGAAGGATTGAAGACCGAGTAAAGCTAGGCAAATCCCTTTGAGTAGTAGAATGTCCTTCTTGGAAAGTCACCGCATGATTGAAGCTGGGCCCTGATTTTATTAAGGCATACGGTATGTTGATCGAGGAAGGGGCATTTTCTTGGAGCATGACAGTTGGTGTAGGGGGCGGATAGGCAGGTGGTGCCCCTTGCAAGACGAAAGATGTATGGACTGAATTGATTGGGCATACCTCTTGTAGACTTGGGGTCATAAAGATTGGACTGAATGGGTGTGCCCCTTGTAGACTTGGGGGCACGGAGACTGGACCGGCTGGAGATGCCCCTTGCATATTTGAGAGCAAAGAGATTGGACTGGCTGGGTGTGCCCCTTGCATATTTGGAAGTATTGGTGTTGAGTTGGTGGTGATTGCATGAATGGATTGAACTGGATGGCAAGGTGATTCCCCCTGGATGATATTAGTGGTAGGGGTGCCCAATGAGGTGGGGCTTACTTGATACAGTGGCAGGGAATTCTGAAGGATGTAGTTGGTAGTGGCGACAACAGGAGAGGTAACCACAATCCTTTGGTCATCAATCAGATCTTAAACCGCATGTTTAAGGGTGAAACAACGGTTAATTGTGTGGCCTCGAGATTGGTGGTATGCACAGTACTCATTCTCATTATAGTTTGGTGGCAGAGGGTTTGGTGGGGAACTAGGCAGTAGCGGAGTAAGTATTTTCCTTTGGACTGGCATGGCTAGTATCTCGTTGTAAGTTTGGGCTACTAGTGTAAACTGCCTAGGCTCCCAGGCCATCCCCATTTGCCGACCATGATTGGGGTACTAAGGAATCTCTCTTTGCTGTTATTGTTACCAATGTCCCTCTTGAGGAGTGAATTGAACCCCTTGGGTAGAGGCGACAAGATTGTCTTCTTTTGTTGGATGGAAGTCAGGAATACTTCTGTTAGCATTCTCATAACCAATAGGCCTTCCTTCCATTATCCATTGTACTGGGGAGGCCTGATGAGGCCACCAGGGGGAGATTGTCTCAGCCCTTATTCCGGTTTCGACTTGTTCCCCGGCGCGGATGAGTTGGGTAAAGTTGGCATATGGATATGAGACGAGGTATCCAGAAATACTTGCACCTCGTCATCAATGGGTGTTTTCATTCTGGCGGCCATTACCCGCCACCGTCCAACATAAGTTGATAATGACTCATCATTCCTTGCCTTAAGGCAGCAAGATCCGCCCTTTTAGGCGCTACATAAAGATTGTACACAAACTGATAAATGAAAGCTTGGGAAAGTTGTTCCCGAGTTTTAATTCGATGGTAGTTTAATGATGTGTACCAATCTAACGCATCGCCTTTCAAGGATTTTCGAAATAAATGGATCAACACTCCATCATTACCTGCCATAGTATTAAGCTCTCCACAAAATACTTTTAAATGGTCCATATGACACCTCGTACCATCATATCTTTTGAATTTTGGTACCTCAAAGTTTTGAGTTACCTTTGCATCAGGGAAGGGACAAAGATCCCTAAATTTGGTGGATGGGAGATCTACCCCCTGTTGTTTCCATAGCTTCCTCTGCATCTCTTGCAATTGCTCACGGAGTTCTTCGATTTCAGAGGGATCAGATGAGAGGGGTTTTGCCCCTTGGAGTTGATTGGATCTTCTATCAAGAGGAAGATGTTGGAATTGGTTGAGATTCCTGACTGTGGGAGGTTGCATTTGATGGCGGTTCTCGTCAGTGAGAGGCCGTTGTAAAGGATTGTCAGCCGAGGAAAATTAGCCTTGAAGGTAACTCCCGTTATAGGGAGGATGCTGGAAAGTTGAGATGACTGGGGCACTAGGCGGTGATACTTGTATAGTTTGGGCAACCCCTGTTTCAATACACTGGGCAAGAAGGTCCTGCGAAGCCTTGAGATTTTGCGCCATATCGGCCATGAATACAGTGGTTGCAGTATTACCAGCCATGAGCTCAAGCCATCTGAGGGATACCTTTCAATAGCAATGGTTTCCTCTTCCTGGTTTGCCATGGCAAGTTTGGATCAGGTAAGCATGGGGTGAACGAAAGCCTTGAATGGGTGCAAACCAAAGATCGATGCTCATTTTTTTTTAATGCAAGGTATGAATGCAAATGTTTATATGCAAAATATCCCCTAAGATTATATTACCACACTATTTTGAGTCGAGTCTCAGCTAATACAAGCTAGAAAATCCCCAGTGGAGTCGCCATTCTATGAACGCTAAGAATCGGCGCTCATGCTGATTTATGTTTTATGGTGGGGTGATTTGGCAAATTTGGATTGGTGATGTAATGTAGACTTGGAGTCGCCACTAGCCACTTAAAATCTCATAGTCGGCTAGAACCAGAAGAATATGTGAAGCTAGAGAATCCGAAGACTCTCTTACTTTAAGTTGACTCTGGATCTGTAATTTTAGAGATTCTGAGTAAGGGACCTCGGTTACAAAGAGGGACGGTGTTAGGCACCCTCTCTACCCGTAAGAATGTACGATCTCTACTTGGTGCAGTAAGGAAATCTCAAGGGATGAATGGTGTAGTCCAAGTATGACTAGGTACACGTGGATTTCTGATGCAGCAAGATCTAAGATTTCGGCAAGCCACAGAGCATACGTCCAACAATATGTCTAGAAGACGGATGTGATGATGCTTATGCAAAAAGGTAAAGAAAAATGGACTGGATAGTTGGGAATTTCTGATGTGACAGGATCCGATGTACGGCAAGTCACAGAGCATACGTTCACTAGAGATCTAGAGAAGTGGGGGGGTTGAGAAGGGAAGAGATGTTATGATGAATGCTTGTATGTAAACAAAATGAAAAGATCTTTGGCTCGATCTTAAGTAGGATAAGACATGGACCGCACCATGATCAATCTGGGCTAGGCTTGTGGGGTTGGGAAGATTGAGAGGAGGCTAAGGGGTAGCTGAAAAATCTGAACTTGGAGGCTTGGGAGCTCCTTCTCACCCTCACTCTCTTCCTTTCTCTCCCTCTCTCCCTTGAAATGAGAAGAGTTTTTTTTTTCTTTCTTGGAATTATTGTGTTGAAATGCGAAAAGGAGAGGATTATTTATAGCCTTTTCTAATGGCAATGTGGTAATTGTTGGGCTTATGAAGGGTAAAAGCTGACATGACAGCTTGGGATTAGTTGAGGAGAGAGAAATGTCATGTGGCGTGCTCTCATTGGCTCTCGAGGGTTAGTAAAACAGTAAATAAGGTAGGCTACAGGGGTAAATTTATATGAAAGTTGACTTTGGACGAGAGACAACTGTTGCCCGGAGGGGACAACTGTCTGTTTCTGGAGCGGCAGTCGGATTACTGCCCGCGGTAGTCCAACTACCGCACGGCCTGGTTTAGCCCGGGATTTAGTCAGTGGGCTTTGTTTAGTGCTCTGGCTTATCCAGCAATCTTCTTTCGGGCTTTTGGGCTCAAACGGGTGTGTTTTATACTGATTTGTATGTATGCTCCGGCTTTGACGATGGTTTAAGGTTTGGATTTGGGTTTAAGTTCGGGTTAGGGTTAGGCTGGGTTTAAGGTTAAGCTAGGTCTAAGGTTTGGTTTAGATTAGGGTTTGGTTCGGATCAGGGTTTGGTTCGGATCAGGGTTCTGTTCGGATTAGGGTTTGGTTTGGATTAAGGTTCGGTTCAGATATGATCATGGTTCTCAGATTGTCTTAGCTTTCTCAAGATATTAGCCTAGGTGGGGTGTCTACAACTCCCAGTATGAAGTTAAAAGAAAATGATAGAAGAGCAGTTGCACAACTAGAATATGCTAGTACTATAGGATGTCTTATGTATGTTATGCAATGCACAAGATCAGAGATAATATATGTTGTAGACATATTTACCTAAAGGAAACCAAAGAACTGGGGCTATTCTACTCATAGTTTTCAGCTGTATTGGAAAAATATACCGATGTCAATTGGATATCTAGTAAATGTGACAACAAGCCTACAACAGAGTGGATATTCACCTTAGGAAGTGCAATTATTTCTTGGGGTTCTAAGAAACAAACTTGCATAACACACTCGACGATGGAGTCTTAAGTTCATATCCTTGGCTATAACTGGCAATGAGACTGAGTGGCTATGAGATCTTTTGTTAGAAATCTCATTCTGTGCGAAGCCTATACCAGTTGCCTCACTTCATTGTGAAAGCCACTCTAGCGAGAGCCTACTGTAAGACCCGTATCCTAGACCGTACCGTTCCGTAGGCTTCCGCAGTCCTCCCGCTCGAATTCTAGCAACCCTCAACCTGTATCCGATGTTTGCGAGAGATTCTAAGCCGAGTCCTGCATACCGAAGTCGGCTTGACCCGAAACTTATACCCTAGCGACAGCGCCGTCACCTCGGTTCCAACACCGATCTGATACCCAGGCCAGGAGATGTGGGCCCGCGTTCATTTCGAGGAAAATGCCGCGTGTTACGAATTACGAGAGAATCTCTACAACTTGTCCCATCAATCAATCAATCAATCCCATTAATCAAGTACACATCACACCTCAAGTCGAGTACAAGCAACCCATACCCTACCCTTAATTCTCTCTTACACAAGCTACCCCAAAGTCAACCCTTACATCACTTCATCCATCACTCCAACCATCACCCATCACACCCATCCCATATCATCCCATCATCTCTCTCTCTCTCTCTCTCTCTCTCTCTCTCTCTCTCTCTCTCTCTCTCTCTCTCTCTCTCTCTCTCTCTCATTTCTCAAACCTCCCAAGCAACAAAACATCCCACGTCCAAGCCTCCCTAAGCTCTCCCAAAAATAACAAGTGTAGCCCACCCTCTCATCTCTCATCCCCACCATCAAAACTCTATCATCCACAGTCAAAAGTTGAGCATAGTAGCTAAGGAGGTTAAGGGAGCAAGAAGAAGGCCAATAGGTGAGTGATCTAACTGTTAATTTTGTTATTTGAGGGCCTACATATGGTGGGACCCATCTTGATGTATGCTTTGTATTTAGGGAGGGCCCATAGTGGCGGGGTCCCTCCCCTCTCTACATCCTCTCTCTCTCTCTCTCTCGATCTCTCTCTCTCTCTCTCTCTCTCTCTCTCTCTCTCTCTCTCTCTCTCTCTCTCTCTCTCTCTCTCTTGTAATGGGCGTGGCCCACTAGATCCACACCGATCGTGGACCCATCATGATGGATGTATTTTATCGACGTCATCCATCTATTTTATCCAGGCCATCCAGTGGGCCCGGATGATGAGAAACACAAATATCATACCCATCAGGTGGGCCACATACATGTGGGGCCACGTACATGTGGGACCCACCATGGTGCCTGTGTTGTATACACACTGTCCAGCATCCAGCGACGCTGGACGTGACTCCACATTGAAGTGTGAACTGACATGGTGTGTGGCTAATAGTGAAGTGTAGACTACGCATGTAGGCCCTGCCTTGATGAACAAATCAAATCCATGCCGTTCATTCCATTTCTCAGCCCATTTTAGGCGTTGAGCCAAAAAATGAGGGTAATCCGATAATCAAGCAGACCATACCATAGAAAACTGTGATTTCTACTGTTCAAGACTGCTAGGGCCCACTCTGATGTTTCTATACACCAAAACACATCGAATATTGGGCTCATTTAGACTGTCTCAAGCCATGGAATCCAATGGGTGGGTTGAATTTTTCGGATGCGGGCCCTACCTACGAAAAACCACTGAAAAACACGTTTTCAATATATATATATATATATATATATATATATATGTATGTATATAGCAAACAGGGATGCTATTGCTGTCAGCGTCCAGGGACGCTCTAGTAAGCAGCCTCCGCTGCTTCGACGTTGGGTCCGTGGACCCCACTACAGGTCTCATCGTGATGTGTGTGAAACATCCACACCGTGCATTTTAAGGGCCCCCCTTCTAGCTATGGGCCACCCCAAAAATCAGTCATACCTAGAACTCAGGTGGCCCACATCATAGGGAACAATGTGATTGAACGTCTGCCATTGAAACCCTTTTTGGGTATCAGAAGTTTAGATCATTATGAAATTTGTTTTTCCTCTTCATACGGGTCTGTGTGACCGTATCAACAAATTGGGTGGAAAATAAACATTATGGTGGTCCCCACGTGGGACCCACTGATGTATGTATTGTAGACATCCACATCGTCCGTCCATTTTATTGGAATGGTGGGCCACACGTGTTAACCCACCTTATAAGGCATATTGGTTGGGGTGCCACACACCAGCTATATAGCTGGTGTACATGGGCGTCACCAAGTTCTTTAGGTCTCACCTGTTTCATCCATGTCGTCCATCTGTGGGACCCACCATGTAACATCCTGGATTTTTGTCAACCTTAGACGTCCTTAGGCAATGGGTCGCTCCTAACACCTTATTAACTCGTCAGAACTGAATCCCACAGTCTAAAATCACTTCTTAACCCATTTCCTTCACAAATCCCACCCTTCACCATCTTGTTCTTTCAATTTTTCTAAGTACTTTCACCCTAGACACTATCTTAAACTAAGTGGTATAACTTGGATCACTTTATATATAAACTACAAAGGCCCAGGTACCACCTCAGGCAGAAATCACACAGGACTAAATCCTTTAGAAATTAGGCGAGAATTAGCCAGTGTTAAACTAGAGTACCTATGAAATTAGCACCAATCACTTTAAATACGACCTGCAAGACCCAAAACTTGTAGAATCATTGACGTTAGGGTACCCTAAAATCTAGGATCAATCTCATTACCCGGCTGCTCTCGGGAGCATCTCGAAACTCCGTATCAGATCTAGACCGCACGTCTGAAGTCCAATTAACACGAAGTTAAGGAATTAGGACCGGCTTGTTGGGCTTGACAACCCTCTCGGAAATCAAATCCAGATAGTGTCCCAATGCCATTCGCTTGAGCTCGGATCGGGGAGTGTGAGAAATGTGAAATTAATTCAAAATAAAATAGAAATTTATGAAATCTGGTACCTCTCGCTTGCGGATCAGTATTAAGCAACCAGACCGTCAGAATCAGACCAAATTACACCCTCGAATCAGGGGAAATTTCATACACAGGTCAGTGTACTTGAAATCTCTGATCGAGTTCCGCTGACCGTTGAACTGAAACTGGTCCACCATTTGCGATCTGGAATCTCGACTGAAACGAAAACTTAACTAAATGTAAATCCAGTGTTAGTGAGCTTAAGTTCGACCTTTGGCTCAAGGGCTCCGTTGAGCTGAAACAGGTCCGCTTTGGTTATAACCTAAGTATACCTTGCCCATAAGTCTATTTTGGAGACTTTTTAGGCTATATAAGGACCTTAGAACCCTCTCTCTCACAGCCATACGAATTTGAGAGAAACCCTAGAGAGAGAAGAGAGAAAAGAGAGAAAGTGTGAGAGAAGTGGGAGAAACTCCCTACTGTTATCCCCTGCTGCTATCCATGCTACACCACTCCAATTCTAATCGCTTTCCCCACAATTCCGGCATCGTTTCTAGGTAAGAAACCCTAACCCTAATCTGTTTTGGGGTTTTGATAGTTGTAGGTTGTGAAATAGCTAACCTATTTCGTTCTATAGGTTACCAAACTACCGTATACAGAAACTTAGCAATTTTATCGACTCCGTTACGATTCTACGACAAAAGGTGCGGACTTTAGGTGTATAGGTTATGGTTTTCAACGCTTTCAATGTCAGATAATGATAGATTCATGATCTGCATGCAATTACACATGTACAAAGTGCTGTCTGTTTTTTGTTTCGATTAAAGATGAAAAATATGAAATTTTACATACTCTAGGTATTTGTAGAAAGTACCGTATACGTATAAATTTTAGAAATGTGTTTGCTATGATTATTTGCTGTATTGATATATTATATATGGATAAAATACTTGTTTGGTGAAAGGACTCGCCCTAATACATGTTTTGCTAATGCACACTATGTATGTTGAAAAGAGTGTATTCTAACTGTTTGTGAAAATGACTGAATGAGTATAGAATTCTCATTCATGCTCGCCATGACTAATTGTCATGGATCTATGATTATTGTATTGGTGATACCCCTTTGGCAAAAGGATTTGCCCTAAATCACGCCACGGCCAATATACACGATATATACTAAAACGTGTAGCCCAAGTATTTGTGGAAATGATTGAATGAACATGGGACTTGGATTCCCGCTTGTCATGACTATCCATCGTGGGTGCTCGCATGTTATCCATGGGGCAGCTCCCTAGCGGAAGAATTTGGCCTAATACCTGTGTGATCAACATACGTCAGGTATGTTGATGTATGTAATCTAAAATGTTTATTGGAATGTCTGTATGAGTAGTAGTTAGTAAATTGTAATGTATAAGGGTGTTGAGATAGGATTCTCAACTACCTTAGTAATGTGTATAATTTCCTCCATGTTGTTTGTTTAGTTTAACCACTTACTTATGAAACGTATGTATTTGAATTTCCTGTTTGCTTTGTGTTTTATAACATGCTTGTTAACATGTTTAAATTACTTGTTTATGTAATTCTGCTCTGATTACTTCACATGTTTAAGTTGTATTCCATAAAAATCCTTGAAGGGTGATAGGGGAGTGGAGCAACGAGTGCGTGCAACAGCCCTGGCAGCCCTAAGCGGATAATATAAGACTTTGATAGTATGATTTGAATCTTGATCCTTTACTGCTTTAACTATCTGCAATTGTATGTGATTGGGGATATGATTATAGTCCAGGCAATCGGTAATGGGATTGAATTCGTGGCTGAGATTCATTTGCCACGTGAGATGTGTTCGACGAACCCGAGTCGTACTCTGGTTGGCGATAGTGGTTGGCCACACAAAGTGCTTATGCGCTTCATATCGTTCAACTTGTTGTGCGCTTGAGCTAGTCGAGCTCGTCAAGTAACCCGATCTGTCTTATGTATGTTCACCATGTTTAGATGCCTATGCTTGAACCTGGGGTACCAAACTTACTAGTGAAATCCCCTTTAACCATGGTACCTCGATCCGCTAAGACTTATAGCCGGGCATGGTGGTATGGGACACCGTGGTCGAGCTGTCGGCGTACGCTGGGGCCACGTGCCTCCCCGTAGTGACCAGTGACCAACCAGACTCGTGAGCCGATTATGGTGGTATGGGACACTATATTCGAGCTGTCGACACCTACGACGAGAGCCGAATACGGTGAGACCTGTATTCGTGCTGACAGGCGACGAGCCCTTCGTAGTGTCTTCAAGTATACTCTAAAGTCTGTGATTGGCGATGAGCCCTTCGCAGCAACTAGAGCATGAGTTGAGCCGAGTACGGTGAGACCTGTATTCGAGCTGACGGCCAGCGATTGAGCCGAGTACGGTGAGACCTGTATTCGAGCTTACGGCCAGCAATTGAGCCTCATACGGTGAGATCTGTATCCGTACTGACGGGTGACGAGCCATTTGTGATGCCTTCGCGATGCCTCTCAAACCATAATATCGTATGAGATTAACTAGGACTGACGACCCTAGAATGGATCATGTTTGGAAATGATACAAGGGAGGTACCTTAGTTTCCCAATCCTGTTGTTTGAAATGGACTAATAACAACTCGGTAATTATGCTCATCATTGCATTGCATGTGCCTGGAAGATGCGAAGCACTGAGAAATGAAAGCATGCCGCAAACATAAGATGGTGTCGCACGAGGGTGGTTTGGCAAGGGCATACATCATGACTGCATTATACTTGCATTAATAAGAGTAGTTAGGAGTGTTTGATTTTACTGCTTTATCATTACTGCTTGACTGAATTGATAACATGTTAACCTAGGCTCTATTATTCCACTGAGTTGATCACTCACTCCCACGTTACAGGACGGTGTTTCGAACACCCACCAGACTTTGTCTGATTACAGATGGCGACGCTACTCCTGAGGCAAAGCCGGACCTTTGCATTGACAATGATACTTGCTCGTATAGGTTATTTTCTGGCGGCTTCACGTGAGCCGTGTCTTGATCGACGAGATTACAGGAATGTTGACTAGATGACACTATACATTTGGTATAATTTGAATTGTACTTGTAATTCATTAACCTGGTAACCTTATCACACTCTGGAGACTTACCATAGTTTTTTTTATATTTTATATATCTATCACAGTCTTCCGCTTGCAATTTAACTGTATCTAGAGTATGATATGCTGTTTTAGCTTAATCTTACTCATGTTCACTACACTAATACAGACAACATTCAATCATCATTCATTTTGTTGCATAAGTGATGCGTTGGAACTCGGGAGTTGAGTTTATGCTCGACCCCCAATTTTCAGGGTGTTACACACCATAATGTATGTGTTACATCCAAACCGTCCAACCATTTTGAATGATAATTTTAAAGCTTGCGGCAAAGGAAAAATGAGACAAATCTAGTTATCAAGTGGACTACACTGCCAAAGCAGTGGGATTGTACGTCTACCATTGATACTCTTTTGGGTCACAGAAGTTCTTGACCTATATGATATTTATTTTTCCTATTGGTTCAGGTCCTTGTGACCTTATGAACATACTGGATGGAAAATAAATGCTATGGTGGGCCCTCTTAATTTTAACAGTGAATAATCATTACCACCACTGTTATGTGTGGTATGGTCCAGATGATCTTTTGTTATGATCCAATTTTTGGATAATACTCTAAAATGATCTCTAAAGATGAATGAATGGTGTAGTTGATGTGGCCCGTCAATACGGCCCATTTGTTGTAGGCCCATTTGGTGAGGCTCGATGTGATGTACTTGGGGCCCATTTGATAAGGCCCACTTGATGTATATGAGGCCCACTGGTGCGGCCCATTTTGATGTATATGAGGCCCATTGGTGCGGCCCATCTATGAGGCCCATCATAATGTATATTTGAGGCCCATGTGATAGGGCCCATCTGCCTTGTATTTGAGGCCCATGGGCGAGGCCCAATGTGATGTATTCGAGGCCCATGGGTTAAGGCCCATTGTGCTGTATTTGGAGCCCATGGGTTAAGGCCCACTGTGCTGTATTTGGAGCCCATGGGTTAAGGCCCATTGTGATGTATTTTAAGCCCATGGGTAGAGGCCCATTGTGATATATTTGAGGCCCATGGGATGGAGCCCTTGTGATGTATATTAGGCCCGCGTTAGAGGCCTATTGTGATATATATGTGACCCATATGATGTGGCCCATATGATGCGGCCCACCTGATTATGAGAGGCCCATGGATGTGACCCATCGTGATGTAGGCCCTTGTGTGAGGCCATGGGCCCACTATATGTTTAACCCTATGCGGGCCACTCCTTGGGAGCAATGTTGGTTGAATGTCCACATTGATGGGCAATGATGGTTGAATGTCCACATTGTGACCTTCCCTTAGGCCTTGTTAGGCTCATTCTCACCGAGGCCGATTTCGTAAGTCAAGGCCGATCCCGATTGTCGATTCCGATTGTCGAGGCCGAGTCCGATTGACGAGGCCGATTCCGTTAGTCGAGGCCGATTCCGATTGTCGATTTTGATCGTCGATTCCGATTGTCGAGGCCGAGTCTGATTGTCGAGGCCGATTCCGACTGTCGAGGACGAGTTCAATTGACGAGGCCGATTCTAATTGTTGAGATCGATTATCGAGGCCGATTCCGATTGTCGAGGCTGATTGTATAGGCCGATTCCGATTACCGAGGCCGATTGCCAAGGCCGATTTCAATTGCCGAGGTCGATTATCGAGACCCATATGATGTATATGCGGCCGTAGTTGAGGCCCATTGTGATGTGTATTCAGCCCGTGTTTGAGGCCCAATGTGATGTATATGTGGCCTGTATTTGAGGCCCATTGGGATGTGTATTCAGCCCATGTTTAAGGCCTAATGTGATGTATATGAGGCCTATGTGATAAGGCCCATTGTGATGCATTTGAGGGCCAGGCGATGGAGCCCATTGTGATGTATGTTAGGTCCATATGAAAGGCCCATCGTGATGTATATTAAGCTCTTGAGTGAGGCCCATGGTATTGTATATTTGGCCCTTGTGTGAGGCCATAGGTCCACTATATGTTAGGCTCTATGTGGGTCATTCCTTGGGGGCAATGTTGGTTAAATGTCCACATTGCTGAGGTCGATTGTCGATACCGGTTATTAATACCGATTATGTGTATGTGACAGCATAACATCATGATACATGCCCATACACATCATTTACATGTTTATTATGAGATGTGATCGACTATTGCATATGTCATTGGGCAGGTTGTTATGAGACTCCCTAGGCGGAGATTATCTCACATGAGCGCATAGTATGCGCAGGATTGATGCATGACTGGATTATATGACTCATGCATCTAGCATTGTGTGTTGTGATTACTGTACACCCTAGCGACATCAGGGTCGTAGCCTCCACAGGCATATTATGGATGGCCAGATGGGACACCAAAAATATGTTATTAGCATCAGGCTGCTATAGATGGCCCTAGGTAAAAATCCCTAAACCCTCTTAGTACCAAGGAATGCCCCAACGTCGAGACCGAGTGGATATATATGAGCGCATGAGGGCCATATACCAGTAGGCTACGTCTCCCACTGTGTCGTGGTCGATTGGGAGTGGGTGTGGCCTTACTCGCCTAAGGGAGTAGGCATAGCTAAGTTGAGTTTGACCAGCTTGTGAATGGGTCCGTTATCGATGCACCGGGTAGATATTGGTCGACTACTGGCCAGGCGGATAGTGAGGTCTTTTCCACTTACCCAATTGTGCGCTTGATGGGGCGGAAAGCTGGTGTAGAGTGTACTAGACCCCAGTGATGATCCCAGAGATGAACAGTACTGATATGTGGACTTTTTGGGTAGGAGTTGCACACTCTTCACTATCCACTCGAGCTGGTGGTGTGCAACTATTTGTTACGTGTGCCTTCGCAATGGCCAGGATTTCGGTTAGGGTGCGCGACTAACTTGAGATCAGGAGTTTACCACACTGAGTCTGACTATCCAAATTTAGGTATGGGACTGGTTTGGATAGAAGTCCCTTGTGATGGACCCCATAACCTGTGACACTACGTACTATCATCTCGACTTCACACTCCAGCATGGTCATTCCATTCGTACTGCATATTGCATTACATCTACGACATATGATATTTTGGGTTACTGTGTTTCTACATCTATATGGTTTAGGTGTAACACCCCATACTTTTAAGTACTCGAGTGTTATTGTGTGACCTAACTTACTTGCACATTCACATTCATCCTAAGTATAAATCCGACTGTTAAAAGAAATCCCCACCCACGGAGCAAGCCATCCATCTGATAGTATTCAAGACGAACCACCACATCACGAGGCCACCATGCATTGGGCCGCAATATTTAGCGTAGTTGACAATAATCAAGCCATTAAAGCTTGAAAATAATTGTCAAAATTCATTTAGATTGAATCATGAACATTTGGAGACCCTGATGTTTGAGTATGGCACTGATCAAACCATTGAAGTAAAAGTCAGATATTGAATCCAAAATTTGACAGTAGATGAGACCCTTATATTATCTAAATAGGCATTAGCCGACGATTCAAATAATTCAGCCATTAGACCTTAAAATCATCCATTAATCAGCTATTAGGTCAAGTTATGAACCCGTTTAGCCATTAAAATTGACCATCTAACCGTCTAGTATAAGCTGTGAAGTGTCTTGACCATATGAGCAACTTTTAGAGATTTTTACCATTAAAGTTTGGATCAAAACCAATTTGACCATTTGATCGATATGACTAAATGAAATAAGGTAAGGAAATAATGGATATGACCCACTTATCTCCGTAATCCACCTTAAACTAGGACCTTAAGCTCAAGAATTTTAATCATTAAACCACCAAAATCTTCACACATTACAATTCCATTAACAACACTACTTAACCATCCTAATTGAGGCATTTGACCACTAAGTTACAAGTGACTCTCATTTAAACTTGACCAAGGGCCCTTAGGGAACTCGTAGGACGAGTATGATGGTGATCCGACCGTCGGATTGACGGAGACCCACAAGTATGACCCAAATCAAATTATGGGCCCCACCTAGACTTTAGAACGAGTTGATCTTCAACCAAGAGCCCTAATTTAGGACCCAGGGGTGAATAGACGGTATGGATTTTCCACAAACATCGCAGTGGGGTCCACACAAGGTGCACGTGCACCACAGACTTTGGTGCGCGACGTTCACCAGATAACCAGGACGGTCAAGACCCCGCTGACCTGATGAATTTGCAAAAAAGGCGGGATCTTCTCCCGCTGCAGCGTGGTGAATAGAGTGGTGTCCACTCACACGGGATGTGGCCCACTTTCGGACACCCCGAGAAATCCAGACCGTTCATTAGTCTTACGAGGTCCGGACGACCACATTTATGATGAAAAACCAAGTCCATGCGAGCGTACGCGTGCATGAGCAAGGTACGACAAAAAACGTCCACCCTGGACATATTGTGGCCCATTTCGAGCCACCATCCGGGCGATCTAAACCGTCCATTTGATCTAAGAGCTCCTAGCGACCAATTCTACGGTGACCTTCCAAACCCATGCATACATGCATGTGTGCGCGCAGTAGACGATCTCGGGACGGACAGCTGCATTCTTCCAAAAATAAAGCCCTTGTGGAACCGTCCACGTCAGCAATCCACATCCAAAACTCTCCTTCGATCCTGGTCGTCCCTTGGGGTAGAAATCCACCCTTTCCATTCATTGCCGGAAATAGACAGACAGCTGCTTGTAGCAATGGTCGGCGTGGGGAGACATTCCCACTTTGGGAAAGTCGTGTTGGCGCGATCCAAACCTTTCACCAGGCCACGCGGAGTAATCTTCGTCGTTCGACGTAGGGCAGCAACGACTCCTTCAAAGAAGCCTCCTATCTTGCGAGATGACATTAGAGGCAGAATATCTCATGGGTTATGGCACTCGGACTAGATGGGTAAGAAAAGTGGCCCCCACAGTGATCAATGGTCCCATCCGACCCATCCAAATGATCTAGATCACCCTGATAGGCCGTCAGTGGGAAATCGCCATTGGTGGCCACCTCATCTTCCTCGTCAAGCCGAAGAACCCACCACGATAGCGTGGGCCCTATTTGCAGATCTAAGCTTCTTTTCTGGTGGGCCACAGTGATGGGAATCTGTCCCTCATAGTGGATCAAACCCATGCACGCAAGGATCAGAAATGAGGTCGTGAGTGCGGCCGCACCTATCTTGACCGTTCGTTGTAGCAGTGCATACGAACCCTAAGTTTATAAATAAGAGTCGTTTCTCTCGGGATTCTCACCACCATTTCAGGAAAGAAAGGAGAGAAAATGAGAGGAAAAAGAGAGAAGGTCGATGTTGGGTTCAAGTTGTGCCGCACCACACCAACGGCCTGAGTTAGCTCAAAACTCGGTCGTGTTGGGGTGGCCAGCAACCCCTGTTCTGAGATAGGAAGAAGGGATAAAAAAAAGGGAGTTTAGAAGGAGAGGAAAATAGAAGAAGAGGCAATGAGGGAGAGAAAGCTCGAATGAGGGCAGACCATTGTGCTGCACTGGCCACCCGAACCGAGTCCCTGACCCGCTCGAACTCGCTGACGGGTTTGGGCAAGGTTGTCTGGGTGTTGCTGCCAGCAGATGGGAACCATGAGGAAGAAATGAAAGTAGAAGGAAAGAAAAGAAAGAAGCAGAGGGAGAGAACGAGCGTCCGCCATTAGCGGTAGCTACACCAACCGGGCCGAGTCAGCCGGGTCGGGTGCTGAGTATCGGCCCTAGCTCAGTCCAATCTTTGCTAGAGTTTCCCAGCTAAATCAGAAAGAGAAGTAGGGGGGAGAAGGAAGAAATAGGAAGAAGAAAGAAAAAGAGATGGAGAGAGAGAGAGAAGAAGTAAGGGAGTTGAGTCGGTTGGTTGCTACCGAGTCAACACGACTCGAATTGAGTCAACCAGGTGAGAATTGTCGTTCTCTTCATCGATCAGATTCATCATTAGTTGTTTTTGTTATCAATAATACTATTATTATTTTCTATCTGTTATAACAATTAACATTATTTTAAGGCTATTAACTAGAAATTATAATTAACATTTTAATGTAACGGTTGGTGTTGTTTGTTAGTTAGCCATTACTGGGTTATCATTATTTGTAACATCATTAAATATTGTTGTTTTTACTATTGTTAGGAATTATTATTAGATACCATTAATTGAACTACTTGATTGTCGGTATTAGATATTAACACCTATCATTATCAATGTTATTCTTATTTTGTCATTTATAGATTATAAGATTAGTATTTTTAAAGAAGAACTGACGGTTATTACTTGTTATTACATCTAATATTATTATAAATTAATTAGATTTCAAACTCTATAACAAGCCAAGAACTAAATTAGTGGATAAAACCCTAATTCTACACTAAAACCCTAAAGATAAATAAATTAAATCCCTAGGCTATGACCTTAACCTAGGTGATGCGTATAATTTGAATCTAACTGTACAAACTCATGTTTGTGGTAGGATTCAACTCTAAGGGCGCGCACGCACTTCCTAGTATAATTAGTGGGTGATTCGATACATAAGGTGATGATTCTTCCCCTTGAGCTTTCCATTTTTTCCATTAGCTTAAGTTATAGTCTTTATTTTAATTTATAATTGATATCTCTATTTCATAGTCACATATGTTAAATTGTTGGAATTGAATTGCTACCTTACATGCTTAATGTTTATCCTGTATATTTAATTCATGATATTGGATGACTTGTGGATTGCTTTTGGGATTTAAACAGGTACATTAGTGGGAAACCCCCCACTTATAAATGTACACCCATACTTAGGATGTAACTTGATTGACGATGATTGCAATGGACATTCGATCTAGTGGTTATTAAATGATGGTCTAAATTGACCATTGATGTGGGTCTACCATCTAGGGTTGTTGTGTCTTACGGTTTTCAAGGACGGTCTTTTATCGCATAGCTTTGATACTTGCCCTATGTGGCTTATTTTAATATCTGCCCTAGGTGGTTTGTCTCGATATCGCCCTATGTGGCTTTGGTTTGGTATTTGCCCTACATAGGTTTGATATTTTATTTTGTGCAACCATGCGATGGTAAGCCCCATTATTGAATATGATTGGCCAATAGTCGATTGAGATCCATTAAACATCCTAAGGTGGTAGCCTCATGAGCCAGGAATGGTGGAATGAGATACTATGCCTGAGCTGTCAACCTACATTAGGCTTTTAGCTCCTTATAGTGACTTTGAGCTTATTAAACCTACTGGTTGTGAACAGACCAATAACGGTTGGGCTAATCATGTATTTTCATAGCATATGATCTTTTCCGGGCATTTAAATTTCCGTTGGACAATCCATGTTTTATGGTCTTTTCCGGGCGATTAAATTCCCCATGGGTGATCTATGTTTTATGGTTTTTTTTTCGGGCGATTAAATTCTCCTTGGGCGATTTATATATTATGATTTTTTTTGGATAGCTGGTCCTCCTCGGGTGTACCTTTGTGTATTTTTTCAGGTGGCTAGTGCTCTTAAGGCGACCCTTTATTTTGACAATGGGATGTGCATCCGTAGGTAGATGATGCATTCATGCATTCATGCATTTAATAAGACTGCATCATGTATTGTTTTGTATGCCTTGTCATGTTTTTATAACTATACTTACCTAATGCGACGGTGTGTAATCTTGAGGGGAGTTCACACTGAGTTGGTCACTCATCCATCAAATAAATATAACCGTACAGGTAGCACAGGTGGCTTAAGTGATTTACAAGTTCAGACTAACGAGGAGCTGGGTACAAGTGCCAGAGATGCATGACTGTATCGTCAAGAGAAGTTGCGCGATCTTGCGGCTTATGTTTAAATGCATTTTTTTTTATACTTCTCATGTATTAAAATTTGTAATTCTTGTAGTTGTTTCATCGAGACATTGGTTTGTATAAGTCATTATGGGCAGCCAATTGTATATCCTAAATGTAAATGAAGACTTTCCTTTATGTTGATTTGTCCATCCTATGCTCATCTGTTAATTCTGATAAAAGAAAATTATTATATATTGAATTTGACCATCTTTTAAGGTTAACACTCGGGTTTTTAGAAAATGGGTCGTGTGCTCGGGTCCTAAAAAGTCGGGATGTTACATACGGTATCTGAAATTTGGTTCTTTATGACTCCTCATTTGCATAGCTGATCTGTATTGCGTACTCTGATATTGATTGACTCATAGACTTGTTAGTATTTCTTCTTACTTTGGTATCGTATGATTCATGATTTTACTTGTATTTTCGACATTGTATGATTGTGACATTGTATTTGTGTGCTTGGAACTTATCTTGCGCACACACTTTCACTACCCTCTAAGATTTCTATAAGCTTATGCATGATAGATGCGTGCAGGTGATATTAGGTTGCAGCAGCGTGGAGCTTGGAGCATGTAGCTGACTTCTGGAGTTTTGATTTTAACATATGTATTTCCCTTTCAACATTGTATTCAAGTGTTTATATTAGTGGATATGTGATGATGATGTTGCCTTTGTGATTTGGGTAAACTTGTGGTTATGCCTCTTACGAGATAAATGCACGTTGAAAAATCCTCCTTGTAGGATCCCAGGATCGGAACCTGCCATATGAGCACTGGGAGCCGAGAATGGGGTACTACAGAGGCTATCGACACCAGATTCGGCAATCGGGATTCCTTTGAATCCGATTTTCGGGTTTGGGGTGTGACACCTACAACAACACATATAATGGGAAGTCCAAACACTTAACTTTAAGACATGATTATGTAATACAGTTGATTCAAGATGGAGTCATTGCGATCTCATGTGTGAAGTCAAGTAATAACTTAGTTGATCCTTTTACTAAATCTCTAACAAGAGTAGTAAGGACAACATTTAAAGGGATGTGGTTGACACTCTTCAACTAAAGTTCCACCAGTGACGGAAACCCAACCCAATTAGAAAATCTATAGGTTTGAGTTCAGTGGGTAAGAACAAGTCAGTGATATATGGAAAACTTCAACACTAAGACCACAAAGAACTTCATCTAGGATGAATAGTGCTGGCCATTACAAATATATGGTTGAGTATTGGAACTCTTAATGAAATCCAATTTAAAGAACACATGTTTTAAATAGTAACGGAAACCCTGGAAGGATGTTACATATGTGAATATAGAGGTGGTGCTGCCTCTCATGAGAGTTAGAGTTTCTCTCGGGGTCGTTCATGAAACAAGATAAAACACATGACCATTAAAAGTATTAAGCGAGTATATATGAGGGAACTCATATAATGTAGATGTTATTATTTATGTGGTATCTTCGATTTTGTCATTAAGGAATAACTAGTTTAAAGCCGTAACTACTAGGAATTTTGAGAAAACTTTAATTACTTATATTAAGGAAATATTCAAATTGTAAAGATATATTTATCTATGCATAAGAGTTGTCACTTATTTTTGGCGGAATTTTCTTATATTTTAAAACCAAGTGGGGGATTATTGAGATTTTTTATTTAAAAATAAAAAGAAAATATTTTCCAAAAAATTTAAAAATTCCAATTTTCCTTCAAAATGCTTTTGAAAAAACCGAAGAAAAAAAAAGATTCTCTTTAATCCCACATTAAATAGAGTGGGAGAAAACTATTGATTTATAAGCTATTGAGTATTCTTAATTGGAAAACTGGATAGAGTGATGCTCGGGTTGTGTGTTATAATGCGTATGCGTACGCGCTTAGGCTTAAGCTTAAGCACGAGCATGGGCAGTGTGGTTGTAATGATGTTAGTTGGCGCACTTTGCACTTTGCACTTCCCACGTGTGTATCGTGTCGCAAATTGGTCGCTCTCTCACAACCTTACGGATCGTTTAGATCAATGATTAGAAACAATCGACTGTTTTTCAAAACGGCTAGTAGCTTTAATAGTCAAAACTGTCTAAAAACAATTAGCCGGTGATAATCCAATGGTCAGATCGTTAATTTAACGGTCTGAAATGATTGAAATTTAGTATCAATAGTCAAAAATGTTTCACAGACGTTATGAACCATAGATGACCACCTAACAATGGTCCACATCCCAGATGCTATATAATAAGACCTTCCAAGTCCAGAATCATCCAAGTCCAAACCAAATAAATTAGAATTCGATTTGAGCTCTACAAAACTTTTTTTTTTTTTTTTTTAAAGATAACTCATAAACAAGTTGAGTTGCTCGAATTTCGAGTCACTGAATTTGAGCACTCAGCGAGTATACCAAAGACATGAACTATGTCACCGAGTTTCTATGGAGGTCTTTTCGTGATTGTTGCACGAATCTTACAAAGGCTTGTTGTATCTTGGAAGTGATTTACTTATATTCATATCAAATGTCTCAATTCAATTGGAGAGGGGCAAAGTAAACTTCAAGGACATGGTATCATATACTTGCTCTAGTTTAGTGTGTGTGTAGAGTCATGCTCACTTGCACACCTATGCACATGCGCACCTTTGCACACTTGTCATGGGTGTCTAATTCGAACGGTCCATATGATGCAGAATCCCATGGAACCCAAAGGGACAAATTTTCACCTGATCTAAATTTCTGGTAGATCATAGCAAAGAGAAATGCAAATCAAGGTAGGAAACTGTTTTCATTATATATATAGCCCAATGCTCAGTTGTGCACCAGTTCGCATAGAACTCACGCGAATTGTTTAGAGAACTCATTATATGTGATGTGACTCCAAAATCTGAACTATCCATGTGAAGCAACACCTCATGAAACCCCCTGGGTCCAATTTTTTTACTTTGATCCAAAACTTTGGTGGGCCGTGAGAAATGAAAATAGTTTCCTCCCTTGACTTGACCCACCAGAATTTTAGATTAGGGTGAAAATTTGTCCCTTAGGGTTTCATGGGATTCTGGATTCTGCATCACATGAACTGTTTGGATTAGACGTCCATGACATGACACGTGTGCAAAGGTGCGGACGTGCGTAGGTGCACAGGTGAGCATGCCTAGGGGTGCACACGGGTCGGTTTGGTTCGGTTCTGGGGTGAAACCGGAACCGAACCGTTCCTAACGGTTCTGCCATTTTTGGAACTGGAACTGAACCGTTGGCACCCTGGAACCGGACCGTGAAAAACGGTTCGGTTCCTGATCGGTTTCACGGTTTTGGCTAGCAATGTGGAGACTATAATGTGGTGGGCCACCTTAGTTAAGCTGGGGCACAACCGATGAATGGTCTAGATCAGACACCATCAAGCGATATCTCCAATAGACTTCAACGCACCAGATATAGAAATCGGCGAGCTGCGATTGGTAGATGTACCAATAGCCTTTTCAATTAAAACACTAAAATGACAATTTCCAATCTATATCTAATAATTTCAAAGATTGCTAATAAATCGCGAAAAAAAAAACCTAGAAATCTTGAATTTACATAACCAGAACCCATCTGAAGGGGTAAAAAGCAAGCGCATACACACACACAGAGAGGAGAGAGAGAGAGAGAGAGAGAGAGAGAGAGAGAGAGAGAGAGAGAGAGAGAGAGAGAGAGAGAGTGTGTGTGTGTGTGTGAATCCAGACCTTTGATTGTTGTTCCACTAGAGATTGGAGGAGGGTTTGTTGTCTTGAATGATGTTGTAATCGAGAATATCCCAACCGACGTCTTGAAATGGGTCCATCTCTCTCTCTCTCTCTGAAGAAAAAATAAAGAAAAACAGAAAACCCAACTTCAAGGATTTCGAAGGAGCGGAATCTGAAACGTTTATTTCCTTTCTTTTACTTTTCTTCTCCCCCTTTTCATTGCATATATGGGTCTGTTTTAGGATACAATTATGAGGATGCCATGTGATTTAGTTGAATGACGAAAGTACCCCTACCAACTAACGAAGAGAAATGCCGCTGAAATTGAAGAGGCGGTTCGATTCAACGGTTCGGTTTAATGGTTCGGATCAATGGTTTGGTTCAACGGTTCGGTTCGGTTCTATAGGGCCCTAAACTGGAACCGATCCGTATCCAACGGTTCTTAAAATTTTGGAACCAGAACCGGAGCCAGTGCTTTCTCGAACCGGACCAATCCGGACCGATCCAAAGGTTCCAGTCCGGTTCCACAGTTCTACTGGTTAGATGTGCACCCCTAAGCATGCCTCTCTCTCTCTGTATCTATATATATATATATATATATATATATATATATATATATATATATATATATTATATATATATATATATATATATAGATATATATATATATCCCCTCTATATATTATATATACACCAACACATTTTTTATGTTTTCAAATTTATTTCCGTGAAATAATCTCGAACGCGTTATCACTGCTTCCCGTGGTGTGGCCCACCAGTTTTGGATGTCTCGTTATCGGATTCTCGTCTTATCGTGAGCGTGCCAAACTGATGGAGGGAGTGGATTTCTCATGGACATTACATTTCGGTGGGCTCCACGTAACTTCCGCTACAGAAATTCTGTTGGCGAGGCACTGGCAATTCGCGTACCCTCTTCCTCGTTCAAAAAAACCCCTCGTGCCATTTTCCTCACTTCCGTCTTCACTTCAAAACCCTAAACCCTAGCCATGCCTTCTCCTTCTTCACTCCTCCTCCTAGAACGTTCTAGAACCTTCTCGAACCTCCTCCCCTCCAACTTCTCCTTCATCCGCTGCATGGGCGGTGGGCCTCGCACCTTCCCTGGCGGCCTCAACAAATGGCAGTGGAAACGCCTCCATGAGAAGAAAGCCAAGGAAAAGGAGCAGAAGCTCCTCAGACACGAGAAACAGCTCTACGAAGCTCGAATCCGTTCCGAGATTCGTGCGAAGCTCGCCGGAAGATCGGATCCTCCTTCCGACGGCCCAGATGCGTCAAAAAGTTTCAGCGCGATGACGCCGAAGGACCACGTGAAAGCCCTTGCTGATCGGTTTATGAAGGAAGGAGCTGAAGATCTCTGGAATGAAGATGATGGCCCAGTGAAACCGCCCAATCCTCGGTCTCGTCCGATGATCAGATCTGCTGATTCACCGCTCGATTTGGGCAAGATTGTCTCGGGCCAGCACGATTTTGATCCGTCAGGCCGGAGGCATTACTCGGTGGAGGCAGGAAGGAGATCAAGATCGAGGGTTGGATTTAGGGTGACGGGGAGTTCGTCAAGTGGTGATGAGGGGGATTTTGGTTTCAAAGCGGCTGGGAGTTCGAGGTGGCCGAGGTTTAAGACTGATGAGGGAGAGCCGAATTCGGAAGGGAGGATTAGCCGGAAGAAGATGATAAGTAGCGCTGCTTTGGGGGAGTATGATGCGAAGGTGAAGAGGTGGGCCCCGAAGGCTTTCGAAAGAGGGGATGTGCTTTCAGAGGAAGTTCGGTTGATTCGGGATGAGGTGAATCTTAGGAATTTAGCTGGGAATGAACACAGAAGGAATGAGGAGAAAGAGGAGTCACTTCTTAGTCAGAAGAGGTATGTGGATAGAGAAATTATTTACTTTGTGTGGAGTAATCTGTGTACTTGAGATTGATGTGAATTCATATGCAAATATGCAGGAAAATGATCACATGGAGTCCACCCCACCACAGTATATTCAGGAAGCTTTAACAGTTTGATAAACCAACCAGGGCTGTCCATTAGTTCCATCACATAACCAACTGAAAACATCTGATCAATAGCCTATGAAATGTATGGTCAAGATAATTGTATAAAAAGTTGGTCCAATCAACAGTCTGATACATTTATTTTCCGGGGCTCATCATGGATTGCTTATGGGTTCTAAAACATCACTTTTATCATGTATTCTAACCATCCTATCCATCTGTTGGAAAGGAACCGCTGCAATCTGGAAGGCCATCTTATCGATGGTTTGAATAATCCCATTGGGATGTCCTTTTCATGATTTGTCATGAAAAGTATGATGGGCTGTCCAGGTGTCCTAATTGGAGTGGTCCATGGGATCATTTGGCCATATATTTTTTATGCATGCATGTATGCATGCACTATATAGCACGTATGCATGTTTATTGTGCTTGTTATGTTTTAGGAATGGTGAATGTGGTGTAAATAGAAGTGGCATGAGGATGAAGGAAAGAAATCTTTCAAATAGTGAACTTTTTAATATAATGAACTTGGACAGTTTCAAGGTCTTGCATGCATGCAACCATGCATATGGTTGTCTTGTTATGAGAATGGTGGATGCATTTTAGATCCATGGTCAGAATTTGATACAATGGAACTATGTTTGTTCCTGATGTGGACACCAGGCTATTCAAAGTATATCAACGTAAGAGGCGTGCGTTACCCGTGTCAAACTGTCAATGTGGTTAGATGACGGGTACAGGTTGGGTCTTTAGAGGTTGAAGACCTTATACATGTGTTCGTGACATGTGTAAGTTGCTTGAAGGAAACATTTGGACCGTTGGATCGTCACGACCCACCTTCATTGCGCCACCTTCACGACGCTATATCAAGGCCTATCGGGCTCTTGAATTTGAATTTAGTTTATGAACATTTGAGTTATTTAAGTTTTGAGACAGTTTGTGCACAATTTTTGTGCGAATTTCTTTTTTTTTTTTGAATTTTTTTAGTAGGGGTATTTTGGTAATTTCATGTAATTACGAATTTATAAGGGTGTTTTACCCTAAACCTAAAGAATGTTATGTTATGTTTGAAGGAAAAAAAAAAATGAGAGCTTTTGCTTCTGACGATTTCGTCTTCGACTTCTAGTGATTGAAACAGGGCGTGAGGCCCGGGGAAGTGATTTCTCATCCTCTACTTCTATCTCCTTCTTTCTTTTTTCAAGGTACTCTCTTCTTTAATCCTATTCTCTTCATTTTCTCTTAAAATCTTTAGATCTAGAAGCCGACCATGTTTCTTTTTTATCTAAATCATTAGATCTTAAAAGATTTTCATCCTCACATTTACATATTTTGACATTCTTCAAAACCCATCACCCAAAGCCTAAATTTGAAGAACCACCAATTTTTTTCTGAAAATTTCAGATTTCCCAATCCAGAAAATCTACCTAGATCGTTAGACGGACCTATTGCAAGATGAAAGTTCTATCTTTCACCGGATCCAACTAAGTTTAGATTTTAATATTCAATACTTTGTGTTTGTGATGGATGGCCATAATCATTGCTGCATTAACCTTATTTCTTTCTTGTTTTTATGATGTATATGGCTGAATTTTTTTATTTATTTTTAAAGATTGCATAAATCCGCCCCTTTTAAATACCACGTTCATTTAGGCCATCCTACATCAGTTCCTTTCAAATTTTCCTATTTCTATAACCACTTTTTGGAGCCATAGTCCACCAACTCAAACTTCTTAATTTCAGTGAAGGTTGAAGAATACTAATTTGTAACTTGTAAGACTGTGAACCCAGAAATCGCAAACTTATCATCATCATCATCATCATCATTTAGCCTTATCAAGGACCATATCCTCAGTTAAACCATAGGTTGTTAATGCAAAACTTATTGTAAGTGCAACCATTTTTGCACCTGATTTGTCAATTACGTGAGTCGTTGTGTTGCATAGTCGGTTGAGCCCTTGGAAAGTGAAGATCGAAAACACAAGCGAAGTCGGTGCATCAAGGAAGCAAAACAGGTAAATTAAGATGCCTTGGTGACCCTAACCTTTGTCCCAAAACAATCCCTTAACCTCTAGATGATTTGGACTTAATATGAATAACCCATTTTGATAATCCTTTTGGCCATAGGAGCTTATACCCTAAACACCTTTAGACTGGCTTTAGAGGTTGTGTTATTGAAATAATCAGTTGAATTCAACAACATTTGGTTCGATCGAAGATGGTTTCGGTTTGACCGAATCTAGCTATTGCAAAACAAAACAGAACAGGAAAATTGGCTGCTGTTTGGTTGGACTCGGTCTGATCGAATGGCAAGTTTGGTTTGACTGAACCAAAATTCTTTCCGATCGAGTGTAGCCGAAGGTCAGCTTTAGTCCGACCGAATCTAGCCAAAACTGTCCAACAACTTTTGGTCTTTATTCAGTCTGACCGAACCAAAATTCGGTTCGAACCGAAGGCCCTTTTGGTGCAACCGAAATGTAACCGTTAAAGATCCATCAGAGCACTTTTTCTATATATTTTGCTTCCTGATCTTTGCACATAGGATGGATTTTGACATTTTAGAGACTCTGGTGCATCCCAAGCCTAACCAAACATCCTAGACTCTATTCCAATGAGATTCATGTACTCTTCTTGGTGATTCTTCACTCAAACAAGCATTCCAAGCTTCTATTCAAGAAGAACATGATCCCATGCCTTCTCTAAAGTACTTAGACCAAGCTTATAGGTACATCTATAGTCTCTATCATACTCTAAAGTGTCCATCAGTTGAATCTCCTAGGAAAAACAACTTCCCATTAGTTGTAGGAGATTCAGCCCACTCATACCACCTTGGTCATTTTGAAGAAGCATCAAATGCAAGGAGATTGATCGTGGAGCTGAATCCTTGACAAAGCAACAACAACATAATCGGGGGAGCATCGAGGAGTTGATTGAAGCACAGGAGAGCGAAGATCAAGCAACCCATTGAGGCGCATCAAAAGGGACTCAATCCGACAAGTGTCATGTGTAAGAGTCCATGTTTGTACTCATTTCTTGTGTAGGTTGGAGTACAAGAGTGTGTCCAACTTCACTTAGGTTCTTCCGTAGGACTTTGGCTCTTTCGTAGGGCTTAAACCCGTGGTTCTTGTGTAGGACCTAGGTTATTGGTTAGCCGAAGGAAAAACCAACTAAAGTCCTTTCATAGACGTCCGGCTGGAGAATACGTTACAGGTTCTTGTAGAGGACCTTTGCTCTTGTGTAGGGCATAAAGAGTTGGTTGCTTAGGTAGGACCCTTGCTCTCGTGTAGGGCATAAACTTAGAGTCCTTGTGTAGGGCTGTAAAGGTTAGAGGTGAACCTGATTTACTACCTCCGATAGTGAAATCCGGTACACTCATGGGTTGAGTGCGTCCGCTAGGAGTGGAGTAGGCAAGTAGCCGAACTACTATACATGCTTGTGTTCGGGATTGATTATTTGTACACATGTTTAATTATGTTAATATGATGAATGTTTAAATTATGAATGCATAGTTAGATGTTGCTTAAGTTGATAGATAGCACATCCCACGCACACATGCTCACTATCTCTTTACAGGCTAGTTGCTTATCTTGCACATCTTTTGTAGCCTATGTGATTGGACCCTCTATTGGCTTGGAAGCCTTAGAGTTACATTGTCTCACTTAGTTTAATTACTAATTAGTTTAAGTTAGGCATTGCTGTTTTTAAATTGGCATAAATTTAAATTGGTCCTAATCACCCCTCCTCTAGGACTTAGTCTACATTCTATAGCTCCGCCATACTTCCGCACTTAATGCATTGGGCACGAAAACCGTAATTTCACTTATGATGAATGTGACTTGGTTTCGACCCGATGCAACTTGTTGAGTTGACTTGCTGACTCAATTAACACGATGCAAACTGCAACTACTCGAACCAATTCACTTGTTTGGGAATAATCCATATTCATAAAAAAGTAGTGAGTGAGTTTTGAACTCATGGCTTCTATGACGAAGGGGGATGTCTTAAACCAACGCACCACAAGGTATGCTTTTGTTTTCCTTAGCAATTTTTAAGGTGGGGCCCCACATGATGAATGGTTCACATCAATGTGGGCCTCACATGATGGATGACCCACATCAAAGTGTGGTTCCACATGATGGACAATCCACATCGAGTGGGCCCCACCTGGTGGCAGTGTTCGAAATATCGGTATCGCACAATGTATCGCACCCTTGGGATACAGATACGTATCGGTTATCGCACGGGATATATCGTTTGTATCGCATAGTTTATTGCACTTTTTGGGAAACATGGGGAACATTGAGAAAATGGTTGAATTTTTTAATGAAACTTTGGGGATTGTTAAAAAGGCCTTATACACACTTTTAAATCATAACATCTCAAAAAAATGCACATAATAAATTTCCTTTGTATAGGGTCCTCAATTATGCGATGTTTAACTGAACTAACGCAACTATATTTAACTTGAATGCATGATAATGCTCTAATATGATCTCTAAAAATCAGGGTGTGCCAAATCGGTTACGTATCGGCCGTAACGGCCGATACGTAACGATAATGGTGGGACCCGTTATGCGACACGGGGTCAAAACGGCCGTTATGGATTTCTGTGACCGTAACGGCCGTTACGGGCTATAACGGTCGTTACGGACCTGTAGCGGCTGTTACAGGCCCTGGAAAAAAAAAAACAAACGAAAAAAACAAAAAAAAAACAATACCTTTTTTCCTTTCTTTTCTTCTTCTTTTCTTTCTTCTTTTCTTCTTCTTCTTCTTCTTTCTTCTTCTTCTCTTCTTCTTCTTCTTCTTCTTCTTCTTCTTCTCTTCTTCTGAGCAGCTGCGGCTGCGCCTGCGCTGCCTGCCCGGCTGCGGCTGCGCTGCTGCGCTTCGCTTCTTCTTCCTCTCTTCTTCTCTCTTCTGTCCTTCTTGCTTCTTCTCTTTATTCTTCTTCTTCTCTTCTCCTCTCCTCTCTCTCTCTCTCTTCTCTCTCTCTCTCTTCTCTTCTCTCTCTATCCTCTTCTTCTTCTTCTTTCTTTCGGTCTTTTTTCTTTCTCTTTCTTTTTTTTTTTTCTTTTCGGTTTTTTCTCTCCTTTTTTTTTTTAAAAAAAAAATTTCCTCCAGCAACTGCTGTAGTACGTGTCACGCAACGACGAGCGCTGACACTCCTCGAGCTCCGAGTTGTACGAACGGTTCAAAGGAGATCAAAGTTATATGGCTCTACAGTGATGTATTTATTACATATACACCGTTCATCAATTTTAAGAGATCATTTTATAGCACCACCCAAAAAATGAATTATATTCAGAGATCATCTGGACCACACCAAAAATAGCAGCAGAGATAATGATTTTCACGGTTAAACCATTCGTAGGGCGCACGGTAACATTTATTTTCCATCCGATCAGACCCGAGTGGGCCCCACCATGATATATATATTTTATCCATATGGTCCATCCATTTTGCCACATCATTTTAGGTCAGGATCCAAAAAAATTAGTAATATCCAAATCTCAGGTGGACCACACCATAGGTTAATGCTGTAGGTGTTATCGTCCATCCATTTTATATTTTTTCTATTTATGTATTTATTTTGGTACTTTTTTTGAAAATTCGAAAAATTATTTTTTAATGATTCTTTTGCTGTTTTAATGATGCTATGATGTGTTAATCATAGTAGAACATATTAATGTGCATTTTTAAGATTTGGGGTGCCATTTTATATTTTTTTAAAAATATTTTTTTTCTATTTACGCATGAATTTTGGCCTCTTTTTTTTTTAAAATTTGAAAAATTAATTTTTAATAGTTGTTTTGCTGTTTTAATCATGCCATATGATGTGTGAATCATAGTAGAACATGTTAATGTGCATTTTACATATTTGGGGTGTCATTTTATATTTTTTTATATTTTTTTTATATATTTTTATATTTTTTTCTATTTACGCATTTATTTTGGCCCTTTTTTTTAAAATTCAAAAAATCATTTTTTAATGATTCTTTTGTTGTTTAAATGATGTCATATGATGTGTAATCATAGTCAGTGTCCCGTATCGGTATCGGTTGGCGTAACGGGGGTCCTTCGAAATCGATACGGATACGGGGGCGTAAAGCGATACGGGGGCTTAAGGGCCCTTAACGGCGCAAAAATTTTTTTTGCCAAAAAAATTAAAAAATAATGGATAAATAAATCCGGAATATTCTAAGCATTCCAATATGCATTCATTTATAAATTGGAACATGTTTATGTGGTTAACGGTCACTCTTTGGTGAGAAGTTGTATCGGACTGTCTGATGATTTATGAACCAGATAACCTAAATTTGACTACAAATTCATATATTTAATTTTCTAACTTACTATCAATGATAGATATATTAGAATGAATTAATATAAATATCTTACATTTAGGTGTTTGCAATTATTTTTTTGAGGGCCAAAATTCATGCATAAATAGAAAAAAAATAAAAAAAAATATAAAATGGCACCCCAAATATGTAAAATTGCACATTAACATGTTCTACTATGATTAACACATCATTGACATCATTAAAACAGTAAAAAAATCATTAAGAAATGATTTTTTCGAATTTTCAAAAAAGGGCCAAAATAATACTAAATAGAAAAAAATATAAAAATATAAAATGCACCCCAAATATGTAAAATGCACATTAACGTGTTCTTACTATGATTAACACATCATATGCATCATTAAAACAGCAAAAGAATCATTAAAAATGCTTTTTCAATTTCAAAAAAGGGCCAAAATTCATGCGTAAATGAAAAACATATATTAAAAAAATATAAATGGCACCCCAAATTGTAAGATGCACATTAACATTTCTACTATGATTAAACACATCATTGACATGATTAAACAGCAAAACAACTATTAAAAATTGATTTTCGAATTTTCAAAAAAGGGGCCCAAATTCATGCGTAAATAGAAAAAATATAAAAAAAATATAATAGCATCCAAATCTGTAAAATGCACATTAACATGTTCTACTATGATTAACACATCATATGGCATCATTACAGCAAAAGAATCATTAAAAAATGATTTTTCGAATTTCAAAAAAAGGGCCAAAATAAATGCGTAATAGAAAAAATATTAAAAAAATATAAAATGGCACCCCAATTCTGTAAAATGCACATTAACATGTTCTACTATGATTAACACATCATATGGCATGATTAAAACAACAAAACAACTATTAAAAATTGATTTTGAATTTTCAAAAAAGGGGCCAAAATTCATCGTAAATAGAAAAAATATAAAAAAAATATAATGGCAACCAAAATCTGTAAAATGCACATTAACTGTTCTATTATGATTAACACATCATATAGCATCATTAAAACAACAAAAGAATCATTAAAAAATGATTTTTCGAATTTTCAAAAAAAGGGCCAAAATAATGCGTAAATAGAAAAAAATATTAAAAAAATATAAAATGGCACCCCAAATCTGTAAAATGCACATTAACATGTTCTACTATGATTAACACATCATATGGCATGATTAAAACAACAAAACAACTATTAAATTGATTTTTTCGAATTTTAAAAAAGGGGCCAAAATTCATGCGTAAATAGAAAAAAATATTTAAAAATATAAAATGGCACCCAAATCTTAAAATGCACATTAACATATTCTACTATGATTAACACATCATATGGCATCATTAAAACAGCAAAAGAATCATTAAAAAATGATTTTTTCGAATTTTCAAAAAAAGGGCCAAAATTCGGCCGATACGGGCCCGTAACGGCCCTGTAACGGCCGTAACGGCCCGTAACGGCTGATACGCCCCGTAACGGGCCCGTATCGGCCGATACGGGTACAAAATTGCGTATCGGCCGATACCGACCCGAAACGCGTAACGGTTCACACCGTTACCGTTACGTATCGGCCGTTACGGCCGATACGTAACCGTTTTGCATACCATGATTATAGTAGAACATGTTATGTGCATTTTACAGATTTGGGTGCCATTTTATATTTTTTTAATAATTTTTTTCTATTATGCATTTATTTTGGCCCTTTTTTTGAAAATTCGAAAAATCATTTTTAATAATTCTTTTGCTGTTTTAATGATGCCATATGATGTGATAATCATAGTAGAACATGTTAATGTGCATTTTACATATTTGGGGTGCCATTTTATATTTTTTTCTATTTACGCATTTATTTTAGCCCTTTTTTTGAAATTCGAAAAATCATTTTTCAGTGATTCTTTTGTTGTTTTAATGATGCCATATGATGTGATAATCATAGTAGAACATGTTAATGTGCATTTTACATATTTGGGGTGCCATTTTATATATTTTTAATATTTTTTTCCATTTACGCATTTATTTTGGCCCTTTTTTGATTTCAAAAAATATTTTTTAATAATTCTTTTGCTGTTTTAATGATGCCATATGATGTGATAATCATAGTCGAACATGTTACTGTGCATTTTCCATATTTGGGGTGCCATTTTATATTTTTAAAATATTTTTTTCTATTTACGCATTTATTTTGGCACTTTTTTGAAAATTCAAAAAATCATTTTTAATAATTCTTTTGCTGTTTTAATGATGCCATATGATGTGATAATCATAGTCGAACATGTTAATGTGCATTTACGTATTTGGGGTGTCATTTTATATTTTTTTTATATTTTTTTCTATTTACGCATTTATTTTGGCCCTTTTTTAAAATTCAAAAATCATTTTTTAATAATTCTTTTGCTGTTTTTAATTATGCCATATGATGTGATAATCATAGTTGAACATGTTAATGTGCGTTTTAACATATTGGGGTGTCATTTTATATTTTTTTCTATTTAAGCATGAATTTTGACCCTCAAAAATAATGCAAACACCTAAATGTAAGATATTTTCATATTACATTCATTCTAATATATCTATCATTGATAGTAGATAGTTTAGAAAATTAAATATATGAATTTTGTAGTCAAATTCAGGTTATCTATATCTAGTTCATAATTTCATCAGACAGTCCGATACAACTTCTCACCAAAGAGTGACTGTTACACCACACTATAACATGTTCCAATTTAAATGAATACATATTTGGAATGCTTAGAATATTCCGGATTTAATCCATATTTTTTCATATTTTTTTGACCGAAAAAAAAATTTGTGCCGTTACGGGCCGTTACACCCTGTATCGCTGTTACACCCCCGTATTCGTATCGGTTTCGGAGGGCACCGTTACGCCAACCGATACCGATACGGGATACCTTACTAAAAATACATCCAACCTATTCATAAGATCGTACAGACATGGATGAAGGGAAAAAATAAATATATACTTGATCCAAAATTTATGTGGCCCCCAAGAAATTTTCAACGGTAGACGTTCAATTCAACTGTTTCCTATGGTGTGGTCCATTTGAACATTGTATATGTTTCATTTTTGGTTTGAAGGCCTAGAATTATCTATTAAAATAGATAGACGGAGCAGATAAAATACATAAATCATGGTGGACCATACAGAGTTTACTCAGCACACAAAGCGTAGTGAGTTACTCCGTACGGAAATTGGATTGCGTACTGAGTTACTCAGTACGCTATTATCATACTGAGTAAACTCAGTTGGGCCCACAATGAATTTATGTGGTTTTTCCACACTGTCCATCCATTTTTACAGATAATTTTAGGGGTTGATCCCAAAATTGAAGTAAATACAGAGCTCAAGTGGACCATTACATAGGAAACAGTGTGGAATAATGATTTCCACCGTTGAAACCTTCCTAGTGTCTAAAGTAATTTTTATTTGTCATCCAACCTGTTCGTAAGATCACAAAGACATGGATGAAGAGAAACCACAAACTTCAGCTTGATCCAAAACTTCTTTGGCCTCCAAAAAATTTTTAATGGTAAAGGTTCAATCAAACTGTTTCCTGTGGTGTGGTCCACTTGAGATTTTAATTTGCTTCGTTTTTGGGATAAAGCCCTAAAATTATCTTTTAACATGGATTAACGGAGTGGATAAAATAAATAAATAAAAGTGGACCCCACATAGTTTACTCAGTACCTAAAGGGTACTGAGTTACTCAGTACGTAATCCGCTTCCCACAGTACGTAATCCACTTCCAGCGCGGATTACTGAAGTCACGTCACCAAGTTACGTGGGTCCCACCATGATGTATTTTTTCTATCCACACCGTCCATCCATTTGAACAGATCATTTTAGGGCGTGAGGCAAAAAATGAGTAAGATCTAGAGCTCGAGTGGACCCCACCATAGAAAACAGTGGAGAGAGTGACGTTTACCATTAAATTTAGATGACTGATAAACATCACTGCAGGGCCCATATGATCTTATTAAATTCGTATTTTCCTTTCATCCACATCCATATAATCTTATTAACTGTTTGGATGACTGATAAACATCACTGCAGGGGCCAGAAAGGTTTCAACAGTGGAAATTAGTGTCACCACGGTTTCCTGTGATATGATCCACTTCCCGTTCTAAGTTTTGGGATCAACCCCTTAATTTAGATGGGAAAACAGAATACATTAAATGTGGGCCCCAACTGAGTTTACTGAGTACGATAAGAGCGTGCTTAGTAAACCACACCCACACCTATCCCCATTTCGAGGCATGCTCACCTACGCACCTACGCACGTGCGCACTTTTGCACACGTGTCATGGGTGTCGAATCCGAACGGTCCATAAGATGTGGAAACCCATGGAACCTTAGGGTGAATTTTCACCCTGATCTAAGATTCTGTTGGGCCATAGAAAAGAGAAATTCAAATCAAGGGAATAAACTGTTTGCATTTTTCATGGCCCACCGAAGTTTTGGATCAAAGTAAAAATTCGTACCAGGGGGTTTCATGAGGTTCTGCTTCATGTGGACCGTTCAAATTTTCGAGACTCATCAGATATGATGAGTTCTCAAAAAAGTTCATATGTAGTACGTACGAACTGGTTCGCAGGTGAGCGTTTCCGTCCCCATTTCACCCCTCCCGCCCCATCTTCTTCGTTTTCCCTCTCTGTCACGAGCGCTCTCCCTCTCCAGCCTGATTCTCGCCGAATCTCCGAGAAATCCGGCCTGATTTCTCGCTGCATCTTCGAGAAATCCGCACAGGCACGCTTCAATCAGCGAAGAAAGAGAAAAAATGAAGAAAATAGCGAGAAAAATTCGAAGAAAGAGGGATACAAATACTTATCTGTCGAATGGCCCACCTTCGATCACCGCTACAGCCTACGGCTACAGGTACTCTCTCTCTCTCTCTCTCTCTCTCTCTCTCTCTCTCTCTCTCTCCTCTTTTCTAAATCAAAATTTTTTGATTTTCCGCTCGGGGTGGGTTGTATTGGCGATATCGGCGATATCGACGATGTATCGCATGATGTCGACGATATATCGCACGATATCGACGATAATATCGTACGATATCTGGAGTTTTGGATTTTTGGTATTTTCTGCGTGTTATCGGCGGAGTTTCGTCTCGCACTGGTGCGATACCGATAATATCGGCCGATAGTATCGATATTTCGAACACTGACGGGTGGATGGTCCACATCCAAGGTCTTACATGATGGATGACCAATGTCCAAAGTGGCCGATCATAATGGATGACTAATGTCCAAAGTTGCCCCAACATGATGGATGATCCACATAGAAGGTGTGCCCCACATGATGGATGGTGGACATCAAAAGTGGCCCCCCACATGATGGATGGCCTACATCAAAGTGTGGCCCCGCATGATGGATGACCTACATTAAGTGGGTCACACCTAATGGATGACCCACGTTGAGGTGGGCCCCACATAATGGACGATCCACCCCAAAGGTTAGCCCTAATGATGGATGACCCAAATCCAAGGCATGTCCCATTTAATGGACAACCCACTTCGAAGGTAGGGCCCACATGATGGACACATCAAATGTGGGCTCCACGTGTGGGCAGTGGACATTGAAGGGGCCAACATAAAGGACAATTAACATTGATGGTGGGCCCCACATGATGGATGACCTAAATCAAGGTGGGCCCACATAATGGATGGTCCACATCAAAGGTAATGATAATGGTTTGCATCCAAGGTAGGTCCAGCATGATGGACGACCCATTTTAAATGTTGGGCCCATACGATGGATGGTCCACAACAAGGTGGGTCCACATGATGGATGTTTCATATTGAATGTTCGACATGATGAATGATCCACATCCAAGGTGAGAGGCATGAACGGGCATGCTTGTTTGAGATAAAACTTTTTGCAATTTTTAAAAATGACAACTACTACTAAAAAAACTCTTATTTGAATGTTTTACCAAACATGCTTAATTAAATAAGAGCTTTTTTTCGGTCATAAAAAAGTGATTTTACCAAACGAGCTTATTGTAAAACAAGAGTTAGAACTTAGAACAAAAAGTCTTAATTCTCCAGCTCTTATTGGAGTAACTCTTAATGGATAGAAAAGAGCTGTTGAACGGGCTCGTGAATGCGGTGGGGTGCACATGGGCCTCTCTTTAGGGCTCTCGCTCTTGGTGTGGCTTGTTTGTAAGTGGGTTGACTTGGGAATATGATGCGTTGCGTTTGGAGTCATCACTAGCCAATTTGCTCAAAATTCCACAGTTGATTAGACCCTGCGGGATGACAAAGGTCAGAGAGTCCACAATCTCTTTGGAATAAAATGTTTCCCGCGGCTGATGTGTGACTAAAGATTCCGAGTAAGAGACCTCGGTGACAGAGATGGGGTTAGTACTGTTTTCCGCCTGTAAAAACGTGCGGCCTTTACTTTGTGGATACGTGGGATTATAGGCGATTTAGGGTTCTAGAGTAGTCTTATTACCTAGTTGGTAAGGGATAAGAACCAGAGCCGACTAGAAAGCTTCACTTGGTACTAATTGTTGAGGTGGCCTGCTCACTTTAACTAGTACCAAGAAGTGGGTTATTGAAAATAAGAAATCGAAGACTAGGCACCTCTAGGTTTTTGGTATGCCAAGATCCAAGAAATCCAATAGGCACAGAGGGTATGTCTAGATGTTGTCTAGAGAAGCAGGGACTATATTAGAAGGGAGGTGTTAGTAGAGAATGATTTGATGAGGATAATGTGAAGAAGAGATGAGAATATTAAGAGTGAAGGAGGAGAGTTTGGGAGAGATGATGTGTTACGCTTGCTTGCCCTAACACATAATATTTTATTATGATAAAGCATATAGTACACCGCAGGAGAATAGGGAAGTGCGCACATGCACTTACACTAAAAAGGGCCCACTAACCACACACAATACACAATACAATACACTAGCATTCTCTATACTCCCCCTCAAGTTGGAGCATAGATGTTGATCATGCCCAACTTATCACGAACACGATGAAGAGTATCTCGACTCAAGGACTTTGTAAGAACATCAACAAGTTGATCCCCAGATCGAACAAAAGGAGTGACGATTTCCTTAGAAGCGACTTTCTCCCGAATAAAGTGACAGTCGACCTCAATTTGGATGATGAGCGAGCAACTTCAATTCCAAGGAAGTAGCGAAGAAGACCAAGATCCTTGATCTCAAACTTGGTCTTCAAAAAATCTTTGACCTCATTCCAGCAGAATCACTACTGGACAAAACAATATCATCCACATAGACAATGAGAACCATGATGCCCGTCGATCGACGACATATAAAGAGAGAATGATCGGCATGACTACGAACAAAGTCCAAACTCCAAGAGAGCCTGACTAAAATTTTCGAACCATGCACGTGGAGATTGTTTGAGTCCATAAAGAACCTTCTTCAACCGACATACAAGTGCAGGGTTGTGAGAAGCAACAAAGCCAGGAGGTTGATGCATGTAAACTTCCTTTGCAAGATCCCCATGGAGAAATGCATTCTTAACATCAAGCTGAAACAAGGGCCATGATAAATTAACAGCCAAGGAGAGCACAACGCGAATTGAATTAAGCTTAGCCACTGGAGAGAATGTCTCGAAGTAATCCACACCATGTGTCTGTGTGTAACCTTTAGCAACAAGACGAGCTTTATAGTGATCAATTGAGCCATCTGGAAGAAACTTGATTGTATAAACCCATCGATTGCCAACAGGTTTATGGCCTACAGGAAGTGGCACAAGATCCCAAGTATGATTTTTCTCAAGAGCAGACATTTCTTCCATCATCGCCTTTGTCCAATCAAGACTCTGAAGAGCATGTGAGAGAGATCTAGGAATAGTCTGTGATGAAAGGGAACCCGCAAACGACTGAAAAGAAGGTGAAAGATGATCATATGAAACGAAATTGCTAATGGGGTGTTGAGTACAAGATCGTGATCCTTTGCGTAAGGCAATGGGAAGATCTAAACTCAAGTTAGGAGAGTCACCTGAACCAACATCCAAAGTGAGCGGAAGGGTGAATAGCTGAGCTTGTGAAGATTTATCTTGACGATGATACACCCGCAGAGGCTTAGGCTCACCCATATCACCAACAGGATGCTGAATAGAGGGGAGAGGAGTTTTCCCATGATCACTAGTGGAAAGAGGAGGATAAGAGTCATACTCCACCTGACTCGCAAGAGGATCACAAAGGGATCGGCCTGGAGAGGAGAAACAAGAAAGATCCTCAAAGAAGGTGACATCGACAGAGACATATTTCTTGCGAGTCAATGGGTCAAAGCATTTATACCCTTTCTGACTCCGAGTATACCCTATAAAGACACATTTAATCGCCCTAGGGCTAAGTTTATCATTACTCCCATCCAAAATTTGAACAAAGCATGTGCAACAAAAAACTTTAGGTGGTAGAGGAAATGGATTATCATGAGGATACAATGTAGTAAATGAAGATTTGTAAGACAGAATACGTGAGGGTATACGATTAATAAGAAAAGTAGCAGTTAAAAGAGCATCACCCCAAAAATGTTTGGGTAGATGCATACCAAGCAGAAGGGTGCGAGCAACTTCAAGAAGATGACGATTCTTTCGTTCTGCAATACCATTTTGTTGAGGAGTGCGAGCACATGATGTCCTAGACAAAATACCATGTTCCTGCAAGAAGGACAGAAAGGCAGTAGACATGTATTCTCCCCCATTATCAGAATGGAGGGATTTGATGGAACAATGAAATTGTGTGCACACTTCATGATAAAACACTTTAAACGCATCAAACACTTCACTTTTAGATTTCAAAAGATAAATCCAAGTCATGCGGGAATAATCATCAATAAAGGTAACAAAATATCTAAATCTAAAAGTTGAGGTAACCGGAGCTGGTCCCCGGACATCCGAGTGAACCAGAAGAAAAGGTTGAGATTTCCTCCCAGAAGAGCTAGGAGGAAACGTAGCACGATGATGTTTAGACAATTCACAAATATCACAGCATAATGGTTTAGTGACAGATAAGGAGGGAAACAAAAGTCTCAATCTAGCATGGATGGGTGGCCTAAGCGGCAATGCTACCGAGTCATGGACTCTCGATCTAGAGAAAGGGTACTAGAAGCGGCAACAGGTGTATCATCGAGAAGATAAACGCCTCCTTGCTCATGCCCCCCACCAATCACTCTCTTCGTCTGTAGGTCCTGAAACAAACAATAAGAAAGAAAGAAGGTGATGGAACAATTGAGTGATTTAGTAAGAGAGCTAACAGACAATAAGTTTAATGGAAAACGAGGCACATGCAATACGGAGGACAAAGACAAGGAAGAAGAGAGAGGGATGGAACCAATCCCAGAGATGGGAGATTGGGTTCCATTTGCGACTGTGACATACTGAGTGGGAGAAGAAGGAGAATAAGAAGAAAAGAATTGCAACTTACCAGTCATATGGGAGGAAGCTTCAGAGTCGATGACCCAGGAGGCAGGAGAGGATGACGCAAGAAGGGCAGTACCCGACTGGGCCGAAGCTGCGTGAGAAGGCTCAGGAATATCCCGAATGTGAAGCCGCATAAGGGCATCATATGCCGCTCAAGAAATGCTAAAAGACTCCCCTGAAGTAGACTGCTTAGCTGTCGGGGTGGAAGACTGTCTCAGAAGCAACAGTGGAAGCAACAGAAGCAGCGGCATACGTAGGATGACCATGTAGCTGCCAACAATAATCAACAGTGTGATTAGTTCCACCGCAATGTGAACAAATGCGGGAACCATCACGTCCTCGTCCACGTCCACCACGACCACGAAGACTACGGCCGCCACGACCGCGATCTCCCTCGCGGCCTCTACCACGACCACCAAAACCAGAAATGCACCCTGAGCTCAAGGATGGTACCCGAAGACCAAGGAAGGACTGATCGCCAGCAAGATGTGCCGAATGCGGGTGGCACAAATGAATGAGGAAGAGTAGAGACCATAGCACGCTGACACATGGTATAGACTGTCGTCAATGGGGGAAGAAGATCCTGCATAACAACCTGATCGCAAACGCGAAGATAATCAAAACTCAACCCAGCGAGGAACTGCATGATACGAGTATCATCTCGTTACTTATGAGCATGTTCATGATCCTCTTTACATTTGGAAGGAAGAGGCTGATACATATCCAACTCATCCCACATACCCCGAAGCGTCGAATAGTAGTCTTTTAAGGATCTTGAGTTTTGTTGAAACCGACCAATTTCTTGAATAAGCTGGAATACCCGTGAAAAATTCTGAGATTCCGAGAACATATCATGAAGCGTATCCCAAATGCCTTTAGCCGAGGATAAAAATATCACTGAGTGGCTAATCGAGGAATCCATGCTATTCAACAACCATGCAATAACTTGATAATTCTCCTTTGTCCAAGACTTGTAGGTAACATCTGTAGAGCTTGGGGGATCATTCAAAATATACGACAACTTGTCACGGGCTCCTAAAAATACTTTTACAGATTGTGCCCATTGAAGATAGTTGTCACCATTCAACTTAATGGAGGTAATCTGCAAGGGATTGGATTCAAGAGACCCTATGCCAAGAGATGAGGGCCCTTTGTCAGCCATAGTAGAGTCCAAGAGAAATAAACCTATGCGAAGAGACCCCCTATGCCAAGAAGGATTGATTTAAACAACTCTATCTCACTCAATCCTTCAAGATAACAAGAGATAAACCTCAAACAAATATCAATCATCTAAAAAACCATGAAACGCAGTCAAAAAGGGCCTGACCGAGTGAAAAACGGCCCAGCCACACGCCCATTTGAGGTTAAAAATGATCTTAAGGAAAAAATCCACCATGGATAGCTTGGGAGGAAGATTTCGGTCCATCTTGAGCAAAGAAACCAAAGAATTATCGATTTGAGGTAGATCGAAGAAAAACGAAATCTGGGACCGATTTTCGAATTTCTCTATTTCACCCAAAATACCATGAAATGAGGTCCAATAAATTCTGAAAAAATCATGACAAATCTTCTAAAATCAAGATCTATCAAACTCCCTAAACTTTTAGCTCAAACGGAGTCCATGCGTCCGTACAACGCTGACGTCAGCCGTACGACTGCTAACGTCAGCAAGGTGATATGTCGCCTCTCAACCTGTTGGATGCGGAATGCTTGGATCTTTGCTCTGATACCAAGTAGAGAATGATTTGATGAGGATAATGTGAAGAAGAGATGAGAATATTAAGAGAGAAGGAGGAGAGTTTGGGAGAGATGATGTGTTAGGCTTGCTTGCCGTAACACATAATATTTTATAATGATAAAGCATATAGTACACCGCAGGAGAATAGGGAAGTGTGCACATGCACTTACACTAAAAAGGGCCCACTAACCACACACAATACACAATACAATACACTAGCATTCTCTATACTGTTGCTAGCAAAAAACCAAATGAAGCGGTAAGCAAGCACTTTGCGAGAAGATCGATGGAGATGTGAGAGGAGAAGAAGAGTCTTGACACTCTTTGTGGAAGAGATGATTGAGACACTTAGACCCTAGCTCTAAGCTCAACTGAGATGGTGAAAGGGTCTTGGTAAGCTTGGTGGATTGGGTGGATGGTTTGGATGGGTGGTGTGGCTAAAATTTTGGGCTAAACTAAGGGATATGAGTTTGAGTTAGGCTTTGGAGTGGAAGGGGTGAGAATGAGAGGGGTTGTGTAGAGATGAGAGGGGTCTTAAGGTGAGAGAGATGATGGATGTGATGGGATGGGACTCTTAGATGTTGGCTTTGGTTAGAGAGACTAGGATTAGGGCTTAAGCTAAAGGCTAGGGAAGGCTTAGGCTAAGAGAGGAAAGATGATAGAGAATGGTTTTCCTCACTTTAGATTGTGTTAGATGGGTTGGATGGTGTAGAGGGTTAGGACTAGGATGGGTTAGGCTAAGGCTAGGTTGAATTGGGCTTGGGTGGTGAAAGCTAAGAGAGTAAAGGCTAAAGGTTAGAAGGTCTAAGACCTAGGCTAGGGGGGAGAGAATGGACGAGATGGAATGTTCTGGATGTGTGGAAATGAAGGGTGGATGGGCTTTGATATGGAGAGCCAATGGAAAGGTGGTAATATGGGAGTAGGCGAGGTTTAAAATGCCACGTGGCGGGCCTTGATTGGCCAAGGAGAGCTTGGGGTGACATGTCATCCTCTCATTGGCCCTTGGGGTGATATTTTATGTAATTTTGAAGAGATTTGAGGGGTATTTTGGCGAGAGAGAGGAGGTTTGACTTTTGCCGTGCCCTCTCTTGGATGCACCTCCCCTTCACCAACCACCATCTACAGGTCAAACTATATTTAGTGGCATGCAGAGGACCACCGGCCACGTGGCATGATTGAGCCTACTTTGGTTGACTGTGCTAAGGACTCGGGTCCACCTAGCTTAGGTTGGAGGGGGGTTCTAGGCTTGGTTTTGGGCTTTAGGGGTTGATTTTGGACTTTGTATTGAGTGCTTAGGGGTGGATGGATGCGGGGTTTTAGAGATCATCCCTAGCTCAAGTTTTGTTGTGATTGATCATCTCGCGTTGGGTATGATGTATTTAGGGACCTTAGTAATATTAAAAAAAATGGATCATATACAAGCCAAACAAATTTCTTTAGGAAGACTGAATGATCAATATTTAGGGACTGCAAAACTGGAGGGAGTTTGACCTTACAACATAGGTTAATGTTTATGGATGTCTACATTAAGAGATGGAAGAAAGGGAATGAAATTAATAAGTGCCCAAAAACTAGGTGGTGGAATTTAGAAGGAGAAAAAATGTTATTTGGAAATAAATTGGTGGAAGAAGGAAAGTGGAATGTCGACGAAAAAATAAACATTATGTGGAATAAGATGAGTGAGTGCATTAGGAAAGTGGCAAAAGATGGTTTAGGAGTATCCAGAGGGAAAATCCAATTATATAAGGAAATGTGTGGCACAACTGGCTAACAAGAGAGATCTGCTCAAAGGTAGCACCTCCAAGCTAAGCTTAACACAAGAACTACATCTGAAGTAGATGATAAAATCCATTACTTTTTTTTTTTAAATTGAATTTGGAAGCACCTTGAGAATACTCATGTGAGGCCCTTAAATAGACCTCTTAGATGTATAGGGAAGGAAAGTTTTAAAAGTTTTCTTTTTAGGCATGAGATTTTCTTCCTTTCTTAGTGTCATAGACAACTAAGGATTTATTACAAAAAATAGAAGGCTAATCAAAGAAAGATACTAAATAGATAAAAGATATAATGGGATTTTATTGCAGAGTTGGCTGATTGGATTATGTTGCCTAATTAGGAGGCTTGGGCCTCCTTGTTAATGGGTCAACTGTGGGGCCTGGGCTTGGGCCTAGTGGATCTGGGCCAAGTCCGTGGGTCTTGGGCTCACTTGATGTGGCATGACTTGCATAAGTTTTCCCTGGCTAAAAAATGACTGGACTCCGGCGAGTTAATGGCCTAATGTTGCTCATAAAGGTCAGGATTCAAATGCCGAATGTTTGAACGGTCTTGCAATGTGAGCTTCTTCAAGGATTCAAAGGGCAATCGTTCAGATGCATACAAACCTGTTGACATTGGAAAAATCCTTTTCCGAGTCGGGCTGTCTTCGAGCCAATGGATGAAAGGTTAATTGACCTCAAAATGGGACGAGCCACTACTTGTTGGAAAGCTCGTCGAAAATACTTTCAAAGAACTAGGAATCACCCAAATTTGAGTCATGGAAGGCCGGATGAACACGAATCCCCAAAGTCATGCACCTCGTGGAAAAATCAACTAAAGGTTGGAAAACCTATTCGGGAAAGAAAGTCCCCAACATTCCTACCTATGGAGTAGGGCTTAAAGCAAAGTCTATGTCATTGGAAAGTATCCAAGTACCTTTCCAGAGAGCCTAAGATCCGCTCAATCAGAGTTATGTTGAGGAAGTTACGACTTCATCTCCGCAAGCGCACAAAATCAAAGGCCCCACAACTTATTATCACTTTGTGATCACATTTGCTGGCCAAATGGATTCCATTAGCCTTGATTCCAGGCCAACTTGAGAGCCTATCCAATTATCCTTCCAACGGTCCTGGAATCACCTCGATTGGATCAATAATTGGAAAGATACAATCATTTTATTTAAGTCATGCACTGCTGATTGCAAGTATACTTGTGTTGGACATATTCTCTAACTTTGGCGAATCATTAAGCGACACATGTCCACCACCACAAAGTGTGGTACAGCTGTCACCTTGACACGTCCGCGGGAGTCCAGCTAGTGCCCTGATGCCACGTGGGCAAATTGGATAGTGAGATGTGGCGCTTGTTTCCCGCCGAATTTGCCTATGAATAGGTGATTGGAGGCATCATTTGGGACTTTTAGTTGGATTTTTCTAAGGAAAACTTTTCGACGATTCCAAGAAAATTCGGAGATTGACTGGTGGCGCACTCTATTTTGGTGTTGGTGCACCTCATCTTGGTGCTGGCCCACTTCATCTTTGTGTTGGTGAACCATACATCAGTGTCGGTGCCCTGCACCTCAAGTTCAGCGCCCTGCACACTTGCACTTCGCACGCTTGCGCACTTGCCGTTTTGTGTGAACGCACCTTCACTGTCCACTACCTCGTGCTCTAGCGCTCCACACATCGATTCTTCCCCATACTGCCATCGCACCTTGGAAGGTGTGCATGCGCCATTTCCCAAGGGGAGATGCTGCCATAAAAAATTAAGCTCAATTGAAGAATTTTTCCAAAGGAAACATCACCCCGAACCTAAATTCTACATTATCCTCAATGTATGAAATATATACAATAGAAATAACATGAGAGTAAAAAATAAAGAGGAATGGGTGTAAGAGTAATTGAAAGATGACATAGACAAGAAAACTCACTTCTTCGATTGGTTCATGAATTCTCTAAGTTGGTGTGAATGCTATTTGAAATAACACTACGCAGCGTACGCTACCGCTACGCTACGAACACTATTTGAAACACTAATGCAACCTAAAGTAATAAGAAAAGACAATGATTAAGTATGAAGGTAAAGAAGAGCAATGAATCTGATTTATTATTGTTACTTATATTATTTTACTAAAAGCATTAAAGATTTTTTTTTTTTGACGACATAAGGTGTCCCGCCTCTTTTGTGGCGAGACTATTCCTTGCGGATGCACGCAATCACCCGCAACCATGTGTATTGGGTAATGCCAAGGAGGGTAGTTGAACCCACACCTGTAGGGAGCAAACCCACAGTGATGGCTGCCCGCCCAAACCTCGTTGGGTTAAAAGCATTAATGATTTTGTCTAATTTTAATTGAAAATAGAAAAATGTAACAAATCATTGAAAGTATTAATTGATTTTAATGTTGTAGTGAAAAATAACTTGTAATGTAAGCTACATAGCATGTAGTGTATAGTCTCTGTAGCGTGTAGCGTATGCAAATTATCTTATAGCGTAGGCTACACGCCACTTATTTCATGAGCTACGTAGGGTTAAGTCTAAGCTACTTTATGTAGCGTAAGCTACATGCTACATAGCACAGCTATCTAAAACAGTAGGCTCTATAAAGGGTTATTCCATCTCGACGTGCTTGTTGTAATACTCAGGGCCATTCGAGTAGTAGTAGGGTTGTCAATGGGCCGGGCCTGGGGTAGGTCTTGGCCCGGATTTTGAACTATTTCGGGCCGGGCCGTCGGGCAAGCCCTAGTCAAAATTATGATTTTTCTGGCCTGAGCTCGGCCCATTGACACCCTTGGGTAGTAGGGGTCCTCGTTACCATAATAAGAGTTTCTTGCTTGCGGACAATCATTAGAAAAGTGTTATCTTTGTTCGCAACGGTGATAGTCAACATTCTGCCGTTCTCACCTAAGGGGAGGATTAGGACTAGGACCTCGCCCTCTGATGTCATGTCCCTATAACGTTGGTTGTTTCTGGTATGAATTTTACGGACGATGTTACGAAGGTTGTGGTTGCCTTACAGGTAGAGTCTCCATTTTTGGGCATGAAAAAAGGTAGTGGGTGGTTGGTAGCCTTGCGGCGGAGTCTGGTTAAGATGTGGATCTGGACCTTTCCTCACATAAGGTTCTCTGGCTGGATAGCCAAAGAGTCGAAGAGTCTGCTACCGCTGCCACTGTTCAACTTGTTGAGAGTTCTAGTCTAAGGATAAGAGCGTCGATATTTAGCTGAAGTGTCTGTTTCTTTGTAAAATTGAAGCTGGGGGCCTTTGACTTTAATAGATAGTCATAAGTGTTTTTTCGGCTTCAAAAGTATGTGCGCGCTAGCACGCAACGACTTCGAAGCCAGCTGAAAAACGTATGAGCGCGCTAGCGCACAACGGCTTTTCAGCCATTGCTTGCTTGCTTCAAAACTAAAGCGCGCACGTTTTACTAATAGGCTTTTCAGCCATTGCTTGCTTGTTGGAGCCTTCCTATGAGCATCATCGACTGAATTAAAATCATACATGACCATCTCGCGATGGATCTCTTAGTGTAACCCTGCCCGATAATGGTTTGCTATTATGCGGCCAATCTTTGCAAGCTTACAACGGACTGAAAACTCATTGAACTTCTTAGTGTAGTCATCCACCAATGAAATTCTTTGTTTGAACGCAAGTAACTCTTGGAGAAGGCTATACTTGTAGTCTGATGGCAAGTACTTACTTTTTAGCTTCTCTCTCATGTCCATGGTATGCTAAAACAATTAACGACCGTTACATAACGGTAATGGTTTTAATTGTTACGCGCAATGTTGTCGAATCACATATGCGATCATGTATGACCGCAAATGCCTATGCGCATATGTGATCGCACAATTGCATATGCGACCACATTTTTTTTTTCGAAAAAATAAAAAAAAGGAGAAAAATTAAAAAAATATAAGAAATTAGGGAGAACTTTCCTAAGTTAATAGATAATTAATTTTACATATTTAAAATATGTTTGAGAGAAATAAAATCAATTAAACAATGAATTAATTACATCAACATTCAACAATATAGTTAAAAAGTAACAACTAACAACACAATCAACAAGCTATTTATTAGTTATTGTTGAAAGATGAAAGTTGAAAGTATGAAGTTGAAGCTTGGAAGTTGGAACTTGAGAGTTGAAAGATGAAACTTGAAAACTTGAAACTAGGAGAATGTAAGAGAGATTTGAAAGTAGGAGTAAAGGAGTATTGGAGTGAATGGAAGTTGCAAGTGGGGGGGGGGGGGGGGGGGGGGGGGGGGGGGGGGGGGGGGATTTGAGTGCCTTTTTATGGGCAAAAAGTGATTTAATTTTATTTTTTTTTCCTTTTCTTACAAAAAAAAAAAAGTGCCAATGGTAAGATTTGTGACCGTTGGCACATATGCGATCGCATACATCGCATATGCAATCAAATATTTCGCATATTTGCAATATGCATCGAATATGCACACTGGTCGGCGTGGTCGCATATGTGATTTTCATATGCATATGCGACCGCATTTGACAACATTGGTTACGCGTTATGAGGCCCAAAAGGCTATAATGGAAAAAATGGCTTCTGTAACGGCTTTGTATCTATCCCATAATGGTCTGTAATAGGTCTGAAACAAATTTTTTTAAAGGATGTTACGTAATGGTAACGGCAATGGCCATTGTAGTCACCATTACTGTTATGGAATACCTTGCTCATGTCAGCCCACCCACTGATAGTAGGGTGACCCATGATGAAATTGTTGTCGTCAAATGCTTCACACCAGATTTTTGCTAGGCCCTTCAACTTGACCTTGACAAAAGCCACTCGTTGGACATCATCCACGTTGTACCATGCAAAATAATCTTCAAGCATTGTACTCCAGTCGATGAAAGTCTTTGTATTAAGGTGACCCGTGAAGTCTAGAACTTCAATTTGGTACTTTCTTAGTGATATCATCTTTCTTGGGCATTTCTATGAAGTCGTCATGGGCTCGTTTTGCAAAGAGCCATTGCATGAAGTCATAAACAAACTCATGAGGACCGATACCATTTTGATTCACCGAAGGTTCTAGCTGGACACTTGGTTGTGCATTTGGGTTACTATTAGGATCTCTCGTGGAGTTAGGCTTCTATTCATATTGTTCTCCTCATAGCTGGTCAATAGTGGATTCCAAGTTGGCTAGCCTTGCGAATAGCTTGTTGATGCAATTATCTCGTTGTTGATCAGTAAGCCTTCCTCAATAGATGTGACTACTACGGGTGGACATTGTATCAGGGGAGCAACGTTGGCAAAGAAATGGATAGAATATAACGCGGATGCTGGGCTAGAATAGGAGACTCTTAATGGGTTGAGATTTTGGGCTTTAATGGGTTGGAACAAGGGCTGGAATTTGGAATGTTAATGGCTGGATTCTGGGCTTTTAATGGGCTGGATTTGGACTATTAATGGGCTAGCTTTTGGGCTTTTAATGGGCTGGAATATGGGTTGGATTTGGACTGTTAATGGGCTTTAAATGGCCTGGAATAGGGTTGGGTTTCAACTGTTAACGGGCTGTTCTTTTGGGCTTTTAATGGACTGGAGTAGGAGCTCGACTTGGACTGTTAATGTGCTTTTTTTTCAGCATTTAATGGGCTGGAATAGGAGTTGGATTTGGTCTATTAATGGGCCGATTTCCTGGGCTTTTATTAGGCAGGAATAAGAGGGTAAATGTTTGCCAAGATTTCTCCAGTCTCCCCTTGTCAATTGGACATTTGGGCCTTGTAAATCAAAGAAAAAAAGTGAAGGGGGTAGGGGTAATAGATGTAACGAAGAAAAGAAAGGAAAAAAAGTAGATTTTTAATGAGTTAAGAACCTGGAAGCAGAAGATTCTGATTGTTGTTGATCCAGGACTTTAATCCAGCCATTGGAACCCTCTATGATACCAATTTACCATGGTCGACTGATAGGAGAGATCCATCCAAACGTAGTCACCTCCAAGCTAAGCTTAACACAAGAACCACAACTAAAGTAGAGAATAAAATTCAGAACTTTTTTTTATTGAATTCAAAAGTTCTTTGAGAATACTCATGCGAGGCCCTTAAATAGACTTCTTTGACATACAAGGAAAGTTTTAAAAGTTTTCTTTTCTTTTGGTAGGAGATTTTCTTCCTTAGTGTCATTGACAACTAAGGATTTATTACAAAAATAAAAGGCTAATCCAAGAAAGATGCTAAATAGATAAAAGATCTAATGGGATTTTATTGCAAAGATGGTTGATTGGATTATGCTGTCTAATTAGTTGGGAGGCTTGGGCCTCCTTGTTGATGGGCTAATTGTGGGGCTTCAGCTTGGGCCTAATGGATTTGGCTCTGGTCCATGGATCTTTGGGCCCAATTAATGTGGTTCGACCTACATCAACTTGGTGGTGGAATGACGATGTGCAAAAGCTATTAATGAGAAATGCGCATGTTTCAAAGGCTAGTAAGGGATTAAAACAATGAAAATCTTGAACAATATAGAAATATGCCTAAAAGATTACTAAGAAAGTAGTAGGTGAGGTAAACTTAGGGTTATGATGATCTTTACAATAGATTGGGGACAAGAGAAGGTGAGAAAGATGTCTTCAAACGTGCAAAAATGCAAGAGGAAGAGTAGGGATCCACATCACGTTAGATGCATTAAGATTTAAGAGCAATTTCCAAGCGGTACAAGTCAAAGACAATGATATCAATGAAAGGTAGAGAGGCTATTTTCAAAACTTTTTAAACGACAATCACTCTGAGAGCATAGCTGTAGTAGGAACCATATACTCAAATGACGTCGGAGTTCATAGATACTTTCATAGGATTAGGATATCTGAAGTGAAGGAAACTTTGAGAAGATGAAATAGGAAAGACCCTTGGACTAGATGGTATACTAATAGAGGTTTGCAAGTGTATGGGTAATTTTGGGTTACTTGGTTGACAAAGTTGTTCAACGAGATTGTAAGATCGAAGAGAATGCCAAACGAATGGAGGATAAGTATCAGGATACCTATTTATAGGAACAAAGGAGACATAGAGTTACACTAACTATCGTCGGATTAAACTTATGGGCCATACCATGTAACTTTGGGAATGAGTGATTAAGCAAAGACTAAGGCCTAAGGTGAATGTATCATAAAATCAATTGGGTTTCATGTTAGGGAGGTTGACCACTAACGTTATTTTCCTACTTGGACAGTTCATGGAGAAATATAGGGAGAGGAGGAAGGATCTCCACATGATCTTTATTGACTTAGAGAAAGCTTATGATAGGCCCTTGGAAAGTTAATCTAGTGGTTGTTTGGAGAGAAATGAGTTTCAAGAGAATATATTGACATGATTAAGGATATATATGAATGAGCAATAACAAACGTGAGGATCACTAGTGGAGAGACAAGTGAATTCCTAATTACTCTATGATTGCACCCATGGTATGAAAAAACTATTATGTAATGACAACTGTTACGTAAAGGTAACGGTGGCCACTGTTATGTGTTACGGGATCGTAACGGAAACAAACAGCCCGTAACGGTCCAATATGGGGCTGATACATCAAAAGAAGCTGTAACGGCCATTATGGCCCATATTGTAACAATAACGGTAGTGTCCGTTATGGCCACCATTACCAGTATGGAATACCAAGCGTGCACCAGGGGTATCAAGGTGTTCGGGTAACGGCCGTAACGGCCACCACCGTTACCTTTACGATACGAGTCGTAACGGTTGTTACGATCCCCGTAACGGCCGTTACGGTCACTTTTTTATTGAAAAAAAAATCCTGAAAAACCTGTATTTGCCTCGTAATGTTGATTAATAAGTATGAAAAACCTGTATTTGCCCCATAACAGACAATTACGGGGCTATTATGGCCTTTATAGGGGACGTAATATGCCGTTAATGGCAATTACGGGTCATTTTTTTTTTTTTTTTCCATAACGGCTGTTACGACCCCGTAACGCGTAACGGTTGCCACCGTTACTTTTACGTAACGGCCTTTACAATACACCATATTTGGCATTGAGCTTATACCTTTTCGCATTGGTCATGGATGGGTTAACGAGGCATTTGCAGGAAGAGGTGCCATGGTCTATGTTATCTGCAGATGACGTATTTTTTTATTGACAAGATGAGGGTGGGCATAAACACAAAGCTAGATTTATGGAGAGGTGCTTTAAAATCTACAAGATTTAAAATTACTTGGACTAAAGCAAAGTATTCGGAGTGCAATTTTTAGTAATAAATAATAATAGGAGTGGGAACAAGGAATTAGTGAAGATTGTTGACCAAGAAGTTTCCCAAACTAACCACTTCCAATATCTTGGGTTGATAATTAATGAGAGTGGAGGGATTGAGAAGGAGACATGCCGCTGTTGAGATTGCCCATAGAATTCAAGCAGGGTGGGAGAAATGGAGACATGCCTTTGGAGTTTTGTGTGATTGTCGAGTACCACTCGAATTGAAAGGGAAATTTCATAGGATGACTATAAGACCAGCCATGCTTTATGGGACAATGTTGGGCAGTTATGGAACAACATGTCCTTTGGATGGGTGTAGCTGAAATGAGGATGTTGAGATGGATGAGTGGTCAGACAAGGAAGGATAGGGTTATAAATTAATGCATTTGATGGAGTTTACTCATTGGAGAATTTGCAGAAAATACCCACCATTCATCTATTTCATAGAATCGCCTGATAATTGGAGTCTTTCGTGGAGGAACCAAGTACACTCTGTGTTCTTCATTAATTCTAGCATCGTATGCCTCACTTTGCCATTATATTGCGAAAAAAAAAACTTTTTGCAACTTTGATATTATTCTTTACTCTAACAAAGAGTAATTTAAAAAAATCCTTCTTGTTTTCTAAAACCACCTCAAAATCCCTTTTGAAGGTGTTGAAGTTTTCAATGTGCGCTATAGCGATTCATTCATAAAGTAGCTCAGATATTCATTGTGCAGTAGGTTAAAATTTTCCAATTAGGTGTTAATATCACTTTTGATTCATGTTATTTTCATTTCCTTCTTCCTTTCTCTTCATTTTTGAACGTGTAGAACCTTCTAAACCTCCTCTCTGCCAATCTCTCCTTCCTCCGGTCCATGGACAGTCAGCCCCACACCTTACCTGGTGGCCTCAACAATGTCAGTGGAAACACCTCCATGTGATAAAAAGCCAAAGAGGGGCAAGAGCTCCTCAAACGCGAGAAATAGCTTTGCAAAGGAATGACGCCATGGTTGGCATGCCCTATGCTAAAATTGGTTTAATGCATGTGAATGGAATTTGTAGCTATTTCTCTTTTTACCATCATTGGTTATATGGGTAATGTTTTTCTATTTCTGTTTCCCAGGTTTGATGAGTGCAATATTTCTCCATTGACAATCAAGGCACTTTCTTTGGCTGGTTATGTGCAGATGACCATGGTGCAAGAGGCTGCACTTCCTTCTTGTCTTGATGGTATGTTGGTTTAAATACTTTGGATGCTTGGTTTTTGTACTCTGAACTCAATTGAACTTATTCTTCCATTCTGGTTGCCTGATGATATTAGTGATTTGTGCTTCCACGATGAAAATTGTCTTTTCATGCCTACCAAGAACATCGACTTGTATTGTGGAAGAATAGAGTTTGGATTTTTGCAGTCATAGTACCATTTTCTAGTACCTTGGTGGTAAAATGGAAGCATGACTTAGTGTATAAAATGGTCTTCTTGAGGAGATCTTGTGCATGCAATATTTATCAAAAGAAGTTTTTGCATATATCCGCAGCTATAATTGCATGCACTTCCGGATGGTTTTTGCTGGTTTATGCATTTGATTTTTATTTGATGTCTCAATTGAAACTCTTATCACCCATTCATTTCTTTGATATTTTTCTGATAGAAAATACTTTTGTAACTGCTTCTTGAGAATCTTGTTATTTTGAGAAGTGCTTCTCTGTAAGTTTTTAACTGACCATACTATCAAATTGGAGCAGGAAAGGATGTTTTAGTCAAAGCCAAAACAGGCACGGGCAAGAGTGCAGCATTTTTGGTACACCAGTTATTTTTTTTAATGATCCTGTTATTGTTTATAACATCTTGCCTGTTTTCTTTTGTACGCATTGTTGAACGAAAACAGCTTCCTGCAATTGAAACAGTTCTTATAGCCACAAGTAGCAGTATAAATCAGAGGGTGCCGCCAATACTTGTTCTTGTTCTTTGTCCCACAAGGGAGCTTGCCAGTCAGATTGCTGCAGAGGCAAATGTGTTTCTGAAATACCATGATGGCATTGGTGTCCAAACATTAATTGGAGGTACACGGTTCAAGATTGATCAGAAACACCTCGAATCAGATCCTTGCCAGGTTTGCCTTTAGTTATACTTTTTTTTTTTTTTTTTCCTTTGTTTACCTAGGTTGTATAAAAATTTGAAGCGCACCCTTGTTTACTGGTGCATATCTCTTGGAACCCAGATGAAATCTATCTCATTTATCTAGGAGAATGTGAAGCTACTTGCCAGAGTAGGATTTTCAATCTCACTCTTGCTGCATGTGCTGTGTTTGATATCTGGCCTGGTGGGTTCAATGTGTATGTGCTATGGCTCAAAAATAGGCTGGTTAGTCATCAGGTGGGCCACAAATGCTCAAAGAGAGAAACGTTCAGAGAAAAAAGACCAAGAGTCCATATTCTATGTACATACGCAACACATCTGAAGACTCGACTGATCTAATTTTCAGACAACAGCACTCACATGGGCCGACATGATGAATGGCCCTGGATATTGCTACAAATGTGTCACATTGGCTAGAGTGAGAACATGAGTCTTACTCTTGCTAGCAGCCTTAGCAGTGCTCTTTATCTAGTTGGCTGGCTTTATGATCTCACAGAACTCAATCTCTGCATGGACACATTTATAAAGTTCATGTTCTTAATGAGTTTAATGGGAACCCAATTATATAATAATAAAAACACCTTGCTTGTTGCATTAGCACATTGTAGCAAATATTAGCTTTTATCTTTAATTTTTTTGCAGATTATAGTGGCAACTCCTGGAAGGTTATTGGATCACATTGAGAACAAATCTGGCTTCTCAATGCGTTTAATGGGTCTTAAAGTACTTATACTTGATGAAGCTGACCACTTATTAGACTTGGGGTTTCGGAAGGATATAGAGAAAATCGTTGATTGTGTGCCACGTCAGAGACAATCCTTGCTGTTTTCTGCCACAATTCCTAAAGAGGTCATTTATTTCTTTCACATAATTCATAGCATCCATTCTTTCTGTGATTTATGTATGGTATGTTTGTGCTTAAAAATAAGTAAAATTCTGAATTCTGCAGGTTCGCCGAATTTCACAGCTTGTTTTGAAAAGGGATCATGTTTTTATTGATACAGTGGGCTTAGGTGGCCTTGAAACTCATGCCAAGGTAGGAATAGTCTTCCTTGACCATTTTCAAAATTTTATTGCTGTATGTTTCAGGCAGCAACAGTTTGAAGTTAAGAAACTGCCCTGCTGAAAGGATATGCTTTGTTCTGTCATCATTGTGCACATGGCTCAACAATTCTGATTATTTTCCAACCAGCATTTGCCCTTAAGACAACTCAGAACTTGAATGAGTTTTTTGTTAAGGGTGTTAATGAATAGTTTCAAATCCTACCCACCTGACATGTAGTGCTAATGGAGAAATTAAATACTTTTACAGTTTTATATCAACATTCTTTTATATTGCTTGGGGTTCTTCTGTGCCGGAAGGCTATTTCTTAGGTCGTGCAGGATTACAAGCTATGTAACAAGGAGACTACAATTTCGAGAATTTGTGTCATGTTGACATGTGTCTATGTTAGGGGTCGTTTGGATGCCTGTATAGTCCTTAAGCAGGAATCTGTTTACAAGTAATCAGATTACAGGGGCCATTTGGATGGGTATATCTGCCTGTAATCAGATTGCAGGCTGTAATCCGATAACACAGCTTTTAGCAGTAATATGAAACATAAGAAAAAAGTCATATTTCAGATTACAGGTAAAGGGATTTCAGGCAACAGCTATAATTTTTGAAAAATTTCAAAGCAAGGAGAGTTGCAGATCATCTTCCAACGGTTACAAGGACCCAAAATGAAAGAAGAAGATGAAAAAGAAGAAAAAGAAGACAAACCTCTCCCTCTTTATCTATTACTGTTGCTAGGGTTGAAACTTCTCATATGTTGGGATGTTGTCATACCTTAGTGCTGTGTTTGAATTGGTGGGTCCACTTCTATGACCCACCAAATGATTTGTTTACTGTAAAAATCAGCCACATGCTTTTATTGAGTTTGGCTTATCCCAATGATTTATCTTACATAAAAACTTTCTGTCCTTCAATTATTTTTGAAGGATTTACCACTCCAAGCTCTGTTGTGAGTGAATACGTAAATACAGGCTGTAAACAGATTTCAAGTTATCCAAGCACAGACAACTATTTCCCTGTAATCATATTACAATTGAAAGCAAACGGAACTGCATGTAAACACTTTACACCCATAATTAGATTACTTGTAATCAGATTACAACTTAACAACTTTACATGCATCCAAACGACCCCTTAAGAGTATCGAACTCTCCTCGACACCACATATAAAAGGTATTTTAATATTTAATTATCATATCTTGGGATACTTTTTTACATGTAACTTGTTCTTAAGTTTTTATGATTGTTATTTAGTTTTGGGATTTTTTGCTTTATAAATAATTATAATATAGCTATTATTCTTGTCCAGGGCCAAGGTAAAAGCAATTTCTTGTGCAGTTGGGCTTAAGCATTTGTAAAATGGACGAGTTATTGGGTGATTGTGTGTCTTTGATGTAATCGGGTGGTTGGTGAGCTTGGGATGGCTCCTCGCTTTCCCTTCCCTTGCTTTTGGGTCTGTCGATTTTGTTCAGCACTATTAAAATTTTGTTACTGTTCACATGCAGATATATAATCTACTATTAAAATATCATTTTCTTATTTTAAATATTATTGCAGATGTGTTGCCTAATCTTACTTTTAAAAGCTACCATGTTTGACATCCCGTATATATGTCTGCCATGATGCACATATCGTTGTCCAAGTTAATTGCAATTTTTTGCCTTGATTATTTTATACTTTCCTTCAATCTGATTAGTGTTTTACTTTCAGAGGTTAGTGCAACTTGTGTACGGGTCTGAATAGTGCTTGCCCAGCTTGTAATATATAGTTGTTGGAGTTTAATGCTGTTGCAAGTAAGATAGTGGAGGGCCTGAACTCATGCTCCTTTTTTGACTTGTTGAGTGCAGGTTTTGCAGTCATATCTAGTTGCACCGCATGAACATCATTTTCATATAGTTCATTACCTTTTGAAGGAGCATATAACACGGGTGATTGACTACAAGGTGTGCTATCTTAACGTTTAGCCCTATTGTAGATTTTTGCTCCTTAGATAATTACTTTTCTTTTTAATGCATTCTGTCATTCCTACAACAACAACAAATTTTTTTTTTTTCTCTCTGCCTGCACTCAGGTCATAGTTTTCTGCACAACTGCAATGGTCACATCTCTCTTGTTCCTACTTCTCCGAGAGCTGAAGATGAATGTTAGGGAGATGCACTCCCGAAAACCTCAGCTTTATCGAACCCGAATATCAGATGAGTTCCGGGAATCCAAGCGGTTGATTCTTGTTACATCAGATGTTTCAGCTCGTGGAATGAATTATCCTGATGTTACTCTGGTGATTCAGGTAATCATGGAACTCTACTTCATTTTTTGTTCTTTCTTGTCATGATAACCATGATATTAAGGGTCTGTTTTGGAATAGAGGAAAATCCCAACCCTTTCAGATTTTTTATCCGAAAGGATTTTAGTCCGTAGAGGTTGCACATTTGGCAGTTCGGTTTCTCTAAATAATATCGGCATGAAGGAGTAACATGTTAAAAATGCTTTCCTTTTCCAATTGATCTCCTTTCATCTTCCTCCTGAAACAAAAAAAGGATAGGGCTAATCAATGCTAATTGACAGATGCTGCCTGCATGTGGCAAGCCCTAAATTATTTTAGATTTAATGCTCAGAAGAAATGCCTGATCTGTGTATTGATCTGACTGGATCAATTAGTTTGTTTGTATTTTTCCGATGGAACTGATAGAACTAGCAAGTATCCCATGCTTACGTGAATGTGGTACAAAATCCACAGACATTTGATATAAATGAGATGGGTATGACTAGAATGATATGCTTATAGCGCTTATTGTGTACAGCTATTTAGCTAAGTCGTGTTTGGTGTTTTAATATATTACCTCACGGTATGGAAAGGTGGGATTCTACTTACTGCAAGTCTGCAACACAGCCGGCTATGTACAGTGACATGGTTTCTTGGTGATTAGGGATTATATGAGATGAGAGAGAGAGAGAGAGAGAGAGAGAGAGAGAGAGAGAGAGAGAGAGAGAGAGAGAGAGAGAGAGAGAGAGAGAGAGAGAGAGATCTAACTAATTTAATCAAGAGAGCTGAAATAAATGACTCAACATGAAGAATTGAAGAGAAAAATCGAGAGGTAAAACCAAAGATTAAGGACCTGTTTGATATCTCTTATCTTGTCTAATAAGACTTGAGCTTTTAAAATAAGATCTGCTCTTGAAATGAAGAGAAAAAAGAAAGCAAGATAGAAGAGAGGACCAAATCAACAGTTCTTTTCAACGAGCCAATAAGGGAAAGCAAGTTGTTCAGGAGGATTTTCCTTCATCGCACGAAGAGGGTGAGATCCTCGAAGGTGGCGAAGGTGGATGGACCTCTGTTTGCTGCTAAAGGGTTTCTTCATCAACAAATGGGAAGTTGAAGAAGAGCTGATGGAGTACCCTACCTTATTTGTTGTTAGTTACCTAGAAGGTTGGGTCCACATCAAATTTTCTAGGGTGTTTGGCAAGGTAGGCATAGTTATGGACGCCAATATTCCTCGAGATTGAGAGACATGAGCTTTTTGTGGTTTTGCATTCGTTCGGATGAGCACCGAAGAAGAGGTAGAGGCGGCCATCAAATCTTTGAATGAAGAGAGTATCGGGGGAAAGAAAATGAAGGTATAGAGGGCTCATTTTGGTCTGGATATAAAAAACAATGAAGGGGTGAAAAAAGGATCTAGATTAATAGAGGTCTCTGTACATCGTTCGCAGAACGGGAACCCCCCCCCCCCCCCCCCCCCCCCTCGCATTGCCCAATCTTCTTCAACTTCTTTCAAAGATGCATTAGTCAGAAAAGAGCAGATACAAGTGCCAGTCCAGAACCAAAACAGCTATTTACGGCAAAGTTGACAAATCCCGCGAAATGGAAATTCTACAGGAAAGGAAATGGGTTTGGACCGAGTGCTTTGATGAGGTCCCTCGAGTTATTGTTAGATCGGAGCTTATCGAAAAAGCGTACCAGTTGTAATGGTCTTTGATTGCCAAAACCACCGTTGAACCCTCCTTGTCGCAGTTTCGGCTATGGATTACTTCATGCGTATCTATTTCTAAATCAGAGTTCGTTTTAAAACCCATTGATGCAAATCAAATGTGGATTTTCTTCAACACGTAGGAAAGCTATAACAAAGTTTCTTTTTCTAAATCCACCCTTATCAATGGTCCCATCATTATCTTCAAAAGGGGATTTGAACATTCTCATTTCGGAAAGGCGGATGTCTGGTTCTTAGTATGGGGTATTCCAATGGAATTGTGGTTCCGTGAAGTTTTCACAACCAGATATGGCTGATGTCGATCCTGAAACAGAGCAAGGAGAGGAGTTCAAGGTTTCGTGAATACGAGTGAGGAAATCTCCTCACATAGTTGATCTATCAACTTTTGTCTGTTTGGTGGTTAGGGAAGAGGTTTTAGACCTGAAGATCCATAGAGAAGGATTAGGTGAGAGCCTCAAGAGATGGGGAGAGATCTGGCGTGGTAGAGAATCCAACAAATTATCGTCGGAGTTAGATAAACTAGGGGTGTTTGTTCAGTGCGACATGAATCACCTTACTCTTGCTCAGGACGTGCTAACCTCATTGAAGAATCTGAAGTTGGTGATTTCAGGATGAATCCTTGTGGTTCTTCCTTAGTTTCGTGCTCCGTGGGAGGAAGGGACGTGCGATATTCCAGGCCGATCCAAGAAAAGGTGGGAGCTTCGGTCTTCTCAAGTTCGAGAGTTTCAAACCGACAGGTTCGGTGCCTCTCCTCAGGATCGACTTTAGCCTCGAGACGAGTCTTAGACGTGGATGGGAGAAGCGGACGACACGTTGCTTTTGCTTCTGTCTGAGCCTCCATTCCACGACACATTGCTTTTGCCTCCGACTGAGCCTCCAACACTAAACGTGCTTCCGTTGAACATGTCTTTATTTTTATCCAACATTAACACGTGCCAATCGCTTGCCTCTTCGACATGTGATGAGTCCTCTTCTCTCACTAGCGCTCATGTCCTCCCCCACACGTCTCCCGACCGCGTTAGTGAATGTACGTGCGCCTATTGATCGCTCTTGGGAATTGCATCCCCCTTTTATTTGGCTACTTTCAATGGTTTCTTTCGACCTAGAAGTTTTGGAGCCCAGGGACACCTTTGCCGTAGAAGTAGCAGAAGTTTCTTTCTCCTTGACGTCCACCGATTTTCAAAATCAAGTAGGGGAATTGGGCAACAATGATAATACCAATCCTTCTAATTCTCTTCAAGCTCTTCCAGGTGGTGACGAGAAGTTGGAAGATGAATCAAGTAATATAGGAGATTATGATTTCGAAGATGCGATTCCAGAGAGGCAGGAAGTTCTCATTCCTAGTACAACAACAAACTCATGTTCACTCGGCAATGTTGTGATTGTCACACCACTACGCATCACGAATGGCTTAGACGAGTTGGTTCTTCAAAGGCAGACTGATTCCCGTCTCAATCTTCCGATCCAGAACGATTCCCCAGATATCCCCAATCTTTCTCAAGCCCAAATGAGCTGGTCCAAGGACATTTTCGAGAGAGTTGGTGGTATGATTGGTCTTTCTTTCGCTGTTAGAGATGAAGATGTTCATGATTTTGTTCGCTTTGTTGAAGAAACAAGGAGATCAATGTTTATGCGAAGAACAACTTTCCAAGTCTAAGAAATCTCCTCGAGACTGGCGCGAATTACTTAGTCTATAGTGTTTGATCAACTTTGACTCTTCCAGTAAGTCAGAAAACAACAAATGGGTAAGAGGGGGAAGAGTAGGTGATCAATGATAGTTCTCTCTTGGAACGTTAGAGATCTGGGCTGTAAAATAAAGAGAGCTTAGATTAAGAAGTTGTGCAAGGGAATCAAGGCAGATGTTCTAACTTTGCAAGAGACAAAATTACAAGCTATAGATAAAGGTATGTTGTCTTCTCTTTGGGGTGTAAAAAAATTTGAATGGGTTGCGCTCGATGCCAGGGGTTTTGTTGGGGGCATCCTCGTAGCTTGGAATTCGAATATTTGGGTTTCGGAGGACAACTTCTGTGGGACTTTCTTAGTGTCAATGGTTCTTTGAGACAATTTCTGATTTTCGTTGGGTCTTCACAACTGTATGGTCCTTATTCAACTAATCTCTGTGGCCAGATGTGGGATGAGCTCTCCTGTGTCAAACAGAAATGGGGATTTTTGTGGTGTATCGGTGAGGACTTCAATGTTGTCCGGTTCTCTTATGAAAAATCTTCAGAAGGGAGGATCAATTCGAGTATGCAGGGATTTTCTGATTGAGTTGCTCAGCATGATCTGATCGATCTTCCCCTAGGTGGAGCTAAATTTACATGGTCAAATAATCAAGCCAATGCAACTCTCTCTCTCCTGGACAAACTTCTCGTCTCGTCGGAATGGCTCGCCAAGTTTCCTCTTGTTAATCAGAGGGGTTTACCGAGAATTGTTTCTGATCAAAGACCTATTATGTTAGAGGTGAATGAAGTAAATTGGGGTCCAAGACCATTTCAGTTTGAGGCAGCACGGTTGAAAATTGAGGGTTTCTATTTCTTAGTGTCAAACTGATGATCTTCCTTTGTCGTTCCTGGTTTTGTAGGTTTCAAAATTAGCGGAAAACTTAAGCTTCTCAAAGAACAAATAAAAATCTGGAAGAAAGAAGTGTTGGGGGTTTGGGAAGAGGAATTTGATTCTATTTTGCTCATAACGCAGGATTTCGTTTCTAGAGAAGGTCTCTTGTCAGATGAAGATCGATTGGAACAGTCGGTGCTCTTGGAAAAATATGCTTCTTTTATCAAGGAAGATGATATAAAGTGGCGAAAAAGGTCGAGAGCTCTATGGTTAAAGGACGGATATAAGAACACTAACTTCTTTCACTCGATGGAGTGTGAGATCCTGGGTCAATAGAATCTTCTCCCTTGTAGTCAACGGTGTTAGAATGACAGATAAAAATGTTATTTGTGATTCTATCACTCAGTTTTACGAGAATCTCCTTTCTTGCGACAGGTGGTGTAGACCAAGGTTCGATAATCTGTCTCTCCTCTTTTTCCTTTGAAGATGCAGCATTCCTTGAATCTCCCTTATTGGAAGAGAGTTAAAGCAGCCCTTGATTCTATATGTGGAGATAAATCCCCTAGACCTGACGGTTTCCCGATTCTCTTCTTTCAGAAATTTTGGCAGCTAGTTAAAACGGATCTAATGGATTTCATGTCATTTTTTTTTTCGAAGTCGGCTTTCTAATGAGATGGGAGCGACTTTCATAGCCCTCATTCCAAAGATTGATGGAGCGGAGCAGTTGAAAGACTTTCGTCTTATTAGCCTTATCGGTAGTAGTCCCCTACAAAATTCTTGCCAATGTTCTTTCTAAGGCCATTTTGGTGAATCACGGAGCTTTTGTTATGGGTAGGCAGATTCAAAGCATTGCCCTCATAGCCCATGAATGTATTTATTCTAAGGCATAGAGAAAGTTCAAGGGGTTTGGCATGCAAACTTGATATCAAAATGGCTTACGATCACATGGATTGGGATTTCTTGGATTATATGCTGGGTAGAATCAAATGTGGCACAAAATGGAGAGGGTGGATTCGTTCTTGCATTCGGTCGCCTTCCTTCTCTGTTTTAATCAATGGATTCCCTCACGGCTATTTCAAGGCTTCTCGCGGTATTATGGCAAGGAGATCCTCTCTCGTCTTATTTGTTTGTCGTCATAGGAGAGGTTTTCAATCATATGCTTTTCAAGGCCGAGGAAAACAGGCTCATTTCAAGATTCAAGGTCACTAATTTGGGGGTGCAAGTTAGTCACCTTCAATATGCGGATGACACTCTTTTATTCTGTGATGCTAATGCGGTTTCGGTGGATAACCTCGACAAAATTATTGTATGTTTTGAAGCCGTTTCGGGTCTCAAAGTTAATGCCTCTAAATGTGAGATGTTGGGGATTCATGTCAATAACAATAAGCCGACGCATCTAGCTGGTGTTTTCGACTGTAAAAGTGGAACTTCCCCCTCTTCCTACCTTGGCCTCTCTCTTTGTATAGGTAAGCCAACGAAGCATCTCTGGGACAAGGTGATCAAATGTATTGAAAGCATTCTCTCCGCTTGTAAAAGTCGTACCCTTTCCCTTGGGGGTCGTTTACTTATCAAAACAACATTCTCTAACTTGCCGATGTACTTTGTCCTTATTCCGATCTCCTAAATCAGTTTTGGATAGAGTTGACAAGTTGAGAAGAGATTTTAATGGAAAGGAGACGGGACATAAGGAAATTTCATCTCCTTAAGCAGCAGGATGTTTGATAGCCAATTAAGGGGGAGCTGGGCTAAAAGATTTGGGTCTTATGAATGTCTCACTACTTGGTAAATGGCTTTGAAGGTTTGGAACTGAAACAGGGAAGTTTTGGCGGGAACTCTTAACAGCCAAATATGGCTTTCAATCGGGAGGGTGGGAAACAAGGACCTCTTCTCTTTATCGACCTTATAAGGTATGGAAGGCTATCGTTTCTACTGAGCTTATATTTCGAAAGGGTGTTGCTTTTTTTCCTTGGGCAAGGGGAATCACATCCGTTTTTGGGTAGACGAGTGGTGTGGAGATTTGCCCCTTCAAGAACGATTCTCGTCTATCGCTAATCTAACGGTGGATTGGTTTGTCTTCGTTGAAGGGTGCTTTTCCATATGTGGTGGGAAATGTCATTTGGTCTCCTTCATGTTGAAGAAATTTGACTGAAGATGAACTTGTTGAATTTATTAGACTCAAGGATTTTCTGAAGTTGGTTGTTCCTTCATCGATCGAAGAAGACTCCTTGGTTTGGAAAGTTGACAGTTTGGGGATCTTTTCAGTGCGCTTCTTCTATGGTCTCATTTTCAAGCCGCCTTCTCTTTCCTTCCCCTTCCACCATTGGACTTACGGCGCCCCGCCAAGAATTTTGGCCTTTGGTTGATGGCTAGGAAAACAGTGCTCACAATTAATAATCTTCTCATTCTCCCTTATATTTGTCTGATGTGCATGTGGAATGCCGAGTCTATTGATCACCTGTTCATTCATTGTCCATTCATTTGCACCATTTGGGATCACTTTCTCCTTATTTTCCATATCTCATGGGTGATGCCGGAGTTAGTGGACCAACTCTTGTGGGCCTGGCATGGAGCAGTCATGGGGATTTCTTGTTCGTGGGGAAGTCTCAGAATGGACATTGCTTTCAAAACAAGAAATCTTCAACTCTACGGATTATCTACGTTGTTAAGATAGCAATCTCAAAATGGGCTCCTTATGTAAAAGCAGCAGTTAGCGCTGATCTTTCCTTTTTCGTTTTTGCACTAGTGGTGTTTTGTCTTTGCCTTCGGGCAAAGCTAACAAGATTTCAATTATCTTTATTAAAAAAAAAAAAAAAAAGACTTTTTGTGCTAGCTCTTGTTGTACAATAAGCTCATTTGGAAAAATCACTTTTTCAAACCTGAAAAAAGCTTTGATTTGAAATAAGCACGTTTGGTAAAACATTCAAATGAGAGCATTTTTTTAGGGATAGTTGCTGTCATTAAAAAAATAAAATTGCAACAGCTCCATCTCAAACAAGCATGCCCCTTCTTGCCTCTCACCTTGGATGTTGGCCGTCCATCATGTTGGACATTGGATATTGATTGTCTATCATGTGGAGCCTACCTTTGACGTGGACTGTCTATGTGGGTCAAATATTTGAAGTGGGTCATCCATCATGCAGGGCCCACCTTGGATGTGGACCATTCCTCATTATGCGTTGACTTTTGATGTGGACTGTCCATTATGTGGGGCCCACCATCAATTTTAATTGTCCTTCATGTGGGGCCACACTTGATGTGGGTCCATCAAGTGTGGGTATTTTTGGTATTTTAAATAGTTGATAAAAGCCATAACTTCTACCTAGGGGTGTCAATGGGCGAGTTGGCCTGTCTCGGGCCAGAGTATTAGGCCTGAGGGCCAGTCTCGGGCTTATATTTCAAGCTCGTTTCTAAATTGGGTCGGGCTTGGACTAAGATGTCTAATAGCCTGCTAGCTTGACTTGGGCCCTGATGTATTCAAAATCGGTTACGTATCGACCGAAATGGCCGATATGTAATGGTAACGGTCCACACCGTTACGCGATACGGGGTCGAACGGTGACCCCCTAAAATTTGGACTCGAAATGGCCGTTACCCCTGCCGCCACAATGGTCAAACAATAACAGTAAAAAAATGGCTTTTTTGTCTTTTTAAGTTGCGATTTTTCTCATTTATTAGCACTTTAATCTTTCCTAAATTATTCTACTGCAAATTCCAACCACTCTTGGCTTGAATTTGAGGATCAAAATAAGTTATTTCAATGATTTTGTTGAATCGAAGCTCCGTGGGCTTTTGTTTGGAAAATCTTCAAAAATAGGTATTTATACATTTTTTTATTTATAATTTTCGGACTATTTTCGGCCAATTTTTTAAAATTAGGAAAAATCATTTTCTTTTCAATCTTTTTCTATTTTAATGGTTGAATATGATGTGTTAATCATAGTAGAACATATCAATGTGCATTTAATATATATATATAAAGAGAGAGAGAGAGAGAGCGAGAGCGAGAGAGCGAGAGAGAGAGAGAGCGAGAGCGAGAGAGAGAGCGAGAGAGAGAGAGAGAGAGATGCTTGCACACAACTAGTTGGACAATTCAAATTGGTCCAACTAGCCATTAAATTACAGAAATATCGTTCTTGATTTACATATAATGCCCACTCATGAGAGAGTACATGACATCAAGTCTTATATAGGTACAATAAGAATACGTGCCAAAGATCTACACCATTCATTAAATATTACCTACTAATTAAATTTTATTTGCCAAAAATTAGTAAATTAGTAAATATTACCTACTAATTAAATTTGGATTGTTAGAATGATTTTTTAACAACTTGCTTTTCTAGTATAAATCTATCATCATATTAATCACAGAAAATAATATTTTATGTCATGCACATGCTTACAAGGAACCTTACCTAATTAACGGACTAGATTTTTTTACACGTGGTGCATTACTCATATACATCACACATGTACTGCTCGTCTCCTCATCCTTATTTCTTTGGGAAAAAGCCTTTTCGTCCTCTCTATCTCTCTTCATTTAATGTCCTCGCTTCTCAATTAATGCCATCTCTACCCCTATGCTATAGTAAGCTAGGTGGGGCCCGACCCACTATGACATTTGCGATAAATGTATCCCGTCCATCAGTTTTTCTAGATCATGTTAGGATATGGGCTCAATGGGCTCGAAAAGGAGGCTTATCAAAGGATCAAGTGGACCACACCACATGAGTAGTAGGGATTTATAGCCTACCATTGAAAACCTGTTGGGGGCCACAGAAGTTTTGGATCAAGCTAATATTTATGTTTTCCCTTCGTATAGGTCTATGTGACACTATGAACAAGTTGGATGGCAAAGAAACATCACGGTGGGTCTTAGGAAGTTTTCAATAGTAAGAGTTCAATCCTCACTACTTCATGTGATGTGGTCCACTTGAGTGTCCAATCTACCTTTTTCTTTTGGATCATGAGATTAAATGATCTGTCTAAATAGATGAACGGTGTTGATAAAATATATAGATCACATTGGGCCCATAGAGCCTCTAACATGACCATCCGTCTTAGATAGGTCTGGTGGGGGTTATACCTAATCTGCGCCCTCTTTTACGCTTCTTTCCAAATGAGAGTGGATTAGGTGTCACCCGGTAGTATGTGAGTGGGTGTTACTCTGACCGTATGGGGCCCACCTTGATGAATGTATTGTATATCCATGATGTCTATCCATTCTTTCATTGCATTTTATGCCTTGATCCCAACCTAAAGTGGACTACAGTACTAGAAACGATGGTGAGTGACCATTAAAAACTTAGTGTGGGCCATAAAGTTTTAGATTAAGTTGATCTTTGTATTTTTCCTTCATCCAGGTCTATCTGACCTTATTAAAAGGTTAGATGGCAAATAAACATTGCAGTGGGCCATAGGTGGTCCCTAAGTAGTTATTTATTTATTTATTTATGGTGAGCATTAAATAAACACTGCTTCCAATGATATGGTCCACCTGAGATTTGGATCCACTTAAGTGTTTAGAACAAGTCCTAAAATGATCAATAAAAACTGATGGATAGGGTGGATTTATAACACGTTAATCAAGGTGGGCCCCACGGTCAAGGTAACATCTAATCCACTCCCCTTTGAAAACACTCTGGAAGAGTACCATGCACTCAGAGCCCACATTAATGTTGAGAAATCCCTATCCTCTGTTATACTAGATCATGGTAGGATGAGCAAAAAAATAAGGTAGATCCGCGGCTCATATGGGTTGTGCGACAGGAAAAAGTGGTTAGGGAAAAGCCTACGGTTGAAACCTGCATAGGTCCACACCATGATGTTTATATACCATCCATACTGTTCATAAGGTCATTCCTACTAGGATGAATTGAAAATACAAAAATATTAGCCTTATCCAAAACTTTTGTGGCCCCACGAATGTTTCAACAATGGACGTTCAATCAACAGTTTTTCCTATCGTGTGGCCACTAGAGTTTTGGATCTGTCTCATTTTTGGGCTCATGTCTTAACATGATCTAGAAAAACTGATGGACGTGATATATTTATCACAAACATCATAGTGAGCCCCACTACCTTCCTATGGCACGAAGTTGCGGAAGGCTAGCAGGCAATTGATGTCCGTTTCCAACGGCATACAGGGAGAGCATTAAATGCAGAGAGAGGAGAAAGAGGCTTGTTTCCAAAGAAAGATAACAATAGAAGGTGTGCACGTGTGATGGGTTTGGATAATGTATCACATGTATAAGAAATATGATTTGTTAATCAAATAGAGTTCTTTGTACGCATATAAAAGTTATAAAATATATAATTTTTGTATCAATAGTACATAATATTTTTATACAAGAAAAGTGGGTTGTTAGAAACCTATTCCAACAATCTAGTTTCAACTTACATGTGCGGATTCAACTATAAAGTCCATTTACTAATTTTTGGTAGATAAAATTTAATTAGTAGGCCATGTTTGCTAAACGAGCTAGATCTTTGACATGTGAGCATTTCTCACACACACACACACCACATTTCAGATTAGTGACTTTATGTTTATATTTTCTTATTTTGGACAGGTTTTGGAGCTTCGTAGGGTTTAAAACTTAATTTATTTTTTATTGATTAGATTTAGAAGTTCGAACTTTATTTCATTAATTTATTTACATTAAGTTTTGAGATTTAATTCATTCATTTTCCTATAAAAACTGTATTTAAACCAGTGTTTCAAATAGCGCCCGTAGCGTACACTACGTAGCGTAGCGTGGCCGTAGCGCTACGTAGCGTCCCAAATAGCGTAAATCCCCTGTAGCGCATGCTACAGGAGTTGTAGCGTACGCTACAGCTATGTAGCGTCCGTAGCGTAAGCTACAATGTATTTTTTTACTATTTTAGTTTTTTATTATTTTTTCACGTTTTCTTTATTTCTAATGTTGAGGAATGTGACACTTGTATTGTACTTGATACTTTTAACCTATGGGATTTTTATTTCTTTTCATAATTGTGACTTGTGGTTTCAATTAAACATTATTAATTAAAGTGGTTTTCTTAAAAAGTTGTTGATGTGATAATTATTTGATTTAGCTTATATATGTGGATTGACTTTTGATAAATGATAACTAATAACTTTTTTTAACATGCTTATAATTGATAAAATGAATCATCTTTTAGGCATTTTTATATTTTTTCCTTTTTTTTTTTCACTATTTATTATATTTGTCCTATTTTTAAATTTAAAAATAGAAGTATTGTGTAGCTTACGTTATACGCTACGTATTTACGCTACAAGCTATAGAGGGCTGAGCGCTACGCATCACGCTACCGCTATTTTAAACACTGATTTAAACTTAGAGAATTGAGTAGACTCTTACATAGGTCATATCTACCTAAGAAAATGTTTGAGTGTGGGCAACATGGAAGTGAGGATATTGGATGACAATATAGTCAGAGGGTAAGTGGTAGTAGGCACCAAATGAAGTGCAACTATTGTGATAGGCTAATAACTGGTGGAATTATGCGACTCAAACAACATTTGGCACATCGAAATGGCTAAGTTGCGGGATGTACCAGAGTACCAGAAGAGATAATGACCTTAATGCAAGCTAGTTTGGATGAGTCGAAGGGGAAACGCGCTGCTGTGTAGAAGAAGAAAGATGAGATTTTGGAGGTGGCCCGACAAGAAGTGTTTGGTCCTGAATATATGGGCGTTTGTGATGAAGATATTATTGATTCTGACGAAGATTTGGATTGAGAAGTAACTATAGTTAGGAGAGAGCTTGAGCTCTACTCGTGAAGAGGAGAAACTGGTGTATGTTTGGCGCGAGGGGGTCTATACGTGATTGGGGGGGGGGGGGGGGGGGGGGGGGGGGGGGTGGGGGGGGTGGGAGTGCGACTGCATCTGCAAGTGGGGGTGGGTTAGGTTGATTATGACGTATGTTTAGCAGCCGACGAGAAACATTTTCACTTGATAATCCTGTACATGTGAAAGAAGAAGTAAATGAGCTCATGAGACCCTCTGTTGATCCAATGCTGTTTAGGAAAGAATCAATTAAACAAATGTGGAGTAAAACTTCCATTGAGAAGCTAAATAGGGCAGCAACAAAGTTATTTATACATGCCAACATACCCCGTAACGCAGCCAATTCTCCGTATTGGCAGATGGTAATTGATGCAGCACCAGAAGCAGGCGACTGAATTAAAGCTCCCACGGCTATGGAGATTAGGGGAAAATGGACAGATGTAGAGTATGCCGATGTGAAAGCACACGTGGCTACCTTTAAACCAATATAGCAGGCCAGAGATGCACGATCAAGTGCGATAGTTGGACTAGCCCAACCAGACGCAACATGATCAACTTTATGGTGTACTGCCACTTGGGAACGGTGTACCATAATTCAATTGATGCCTCAGAAGAAATAAAAAAAATCGTAATTATATTTTCCCTAATGGATAAAGTGGTGGATGGGATTTGAGAAGAATGTGGTGCAGATTGTGACAAATAACTAAGCACCATATAAGGTTACAGGACAAAAGTTGATGATAAAGAGAACAAATATATTTTGGTCACCATCTGTTGCGCATTGTATTGATCTTATATTGGGAAGAAAAAGAGCGTTAGAGAAATGGTCAAAAGGGCAAGACAAGTGACAACATTTATTTACAACCATAATCAAGTAGTCACAGTAATGAGAAAGTTCACAAAGGGATGAGAGTTGATGAGGCTTGCGGTGACCTGATTTGCAACAAACTTTATAGCCCTGGAGAGTTTATACCAACATAGGGGAGCGTTGAGTGAAATGTTCGCTTCCCGAGATTGGCTCAATACAAAACAAGGGAAGAAGACATCAGGGACACCGGTTGATGTTGTGAACACCATAAGGGACAACAAATATTGGAAGGTCTAGAGAATTCTAAAGGTGATGGAGCCACTAATGAGGGTACTCCGTCTAGTTGAAACTTGCGAATCACCTACTGTAGACTTCCTCTACGATGCCATGGATAAGGCGAAGTTGGTAAATTCAACGTGATTATACAAGTTGGGAGTCTTATTGGAAAATGATTGACAAGAGATTGACAACACAACTCCATCTAAATCTTCATGTAGCAGGTTACTACCTAAATCCTAAGTACAGATGTGACCAATCATTTGTTGCGGATAATTAAGTTCGTGTCGGGCTAAAGAATGTGATAAAGAAATTAAAGCCTAACTTAGATATACAAATAAAGGTGTTGAATAAATTAGATACATTTGAAAATTGCTAGGGTAGCTTTGGAGATGTTATTGCACAACATACGGTATCTAAGTTGCAATCGGCTGAATGGTGGATGAATTTCCGGAATAGTACGAAGGCCCTCCAAAAAATCGTAGTAAAAGTTTTAAGCCAGACAACATCTTCTAGCTACGAAAAGAACTGGAATTGTTTTGCACTTGTTCATTCAAAGAATATGAATAAATTACAGACTAGGACGTTGGATAGACTTGTCTTCATGCACTATAACATAAAGCTAAGAATGCGACGATATCATAGGAGCATTACAGGCGCTGGTGACACGGACTACTGTCCAATAAACTTGGACAATATTTATGATGATGATGACCCGCTTCTACCTTGGTTAGATGAAAGAGAAACAAATTGAAGAGGATAGTGAAGAATTGGAAGTTAATGACCCAATAATATGCATGACACAACAAGAGAGTCTTGTAGCAGTGTTGGACTTGGAAAGGAGCAAAGTTCATGCAAAGTCCGGCTCAACAGAAGAGTACGAGCAGTAGTAGCAGCGAGACCGAGCTGGATGATCGTGATGATGGTGGTGGATGATGCACCTGATGCTGGTCCCACTTCTGGTGTTGCTTAGCAAACCAGACAACCGTCTACAGATCGCGAGGCCGATGAACATCGACATGGTACATGAGGTTGGACATATGAGTGTACCAAGTCACGATACATCTAGCAGGAGGAGGCTAGGTCTAGTGGTGCACCGGGAGGTCCGGAACATTAGCATGCCATGGTCCCGTGCATTATGATGGATATTCTTATGGACAATATATATATATATATATATATATATATATATATATATATATATATATATATATATATATATATATATATATATATATATATATATATATATATATATATATACAGAGGAAAAAGTGGAGAGTCCATGAGGAAAGTGGAGAGTCCATGTAAGAGCGGATTTTAGTACTAGATGAAGATCGCGTAATCGGAGATGCAACAATGGGGGATTTCAACAAGAAATCTGTAAAAATATTCAAGATTTGGGTTTAATTGAGGAGGATTTGGGGATTTTAGGGTTCCAGAAGGTTCGGAACCCTCTTCTCTCCTTCGAAAATGGCTTCCGCCCGAAGCTTTGTTGAATAAGATTGCATACTGAGTTACTCGATACGCTCTTATCATACTGAGAAAACTCCATGGGGCCCACTGTGAATGTATGTGGTTTATACACACCGTCCAACCGTTTTTCCAGCTCATTTAAGGGGTTGAGCCCAAAATTAAAGCATATCCAAAGCTCAAGTGGACCATACCCTAGGAAACAGTGGGAATAATGATTTCCACCATTGAAACCTTGCTAGGCCCCACAATGATTTTATTTGTCATCCAACCTATTCATAAGATCACAAAAACATGGATGAAGGGAAAACATAAATATAAGCTTGATCCAAAACTTTTGTGGTCCTCAATAAATTTTCAATGGTATACGTTCAATTCACACTGTTTCCCGTGGTGTGGTCCATTTGAGCTTTGGATATGCTTCAATTTTGGACTCAAGCCCTAAAATTATCTGGTAAAATGGATGGACGGAGTGGATAAAATATATATAAATCACGGTGGACCCCACAGAGTTTACGTGTCGTGCTAAGACGACCGCTGACACTCCTCGAGCTCTGAGTTGTACAAATGGTTCAAAGGAGATCAAAGTTACATTGGCCACACAATGATGTATTTATCATATCCACCCCGTTCATCTATTTGGCGAGATGATATTAGATCATGAGCCAAAAAATGAGTCATATCCAAAGCTCAAGTGGACCACACCACAATAGTAGTGGGGACAATGATTCTCACCATTAAAGCATTTGTAGGGCCCACCATAACGTTTATTTTCCATCCAATCTATTCATAAGGTCACACGTACCTGGATGAAGAGGAAAAACAAATATCATATTGATCCAAAACTTCTGTGACCCCAAAATGGTTTCAATGGTAGACATTCAATCCCCCACTACGTTTTGCAGTGTGCTCCACTTGATAATTGGATCTGCCTTATTTTTAGGCTCAAGCCTTACGACTAGCCCGCCAAATGGACGGATGGTTTGGATATAACACATACTTCATGATGGGACCCACATAACTTGGACGTTAACACACCAGCTGTGGTGTGTGGTACACCAACCAATCCGCTTCTGTCCGCATGGGGAGGGATTAGGTGAGACTTGGACGCAGATTTCTTGGAAAACCTTTCACAAGAGGTTTCTGCGCTAGAAACCTAGGTGGGGCCCACCATGATGTTTGTGAGAATTCCACTCCGTCCATCTAGTTTGTGAATTCATTTTATGACTTCAGACAAAAAGTGAGCAGGATCCAAGACTCAAGTGGGCCGCAATAAAGGAAAAGGTGGGTAGGGAAATTTCTACTGTTGAAACCTCCCTATGGTCAACAGTGATGTTTACATGCCATCCATACCTTTCATAATATCATTCCTATTGGGATGAATTGAAAACACAAATATTAGCCTGATTCGAAACTTCTGTGGCCCCACAAATATTTTAACTGTGGACGTTCAATCCTCAAGTTTTTAGCCTACTTGAGTATTGGATCTAGCTCATTTTTAGCCTGATGTCCTAAAATGAGCTCATAAAATGCATGGACGGAGTGGATTTCTCACAAACATCACAGTGGGCCCCACCTAGGTTCCCAACGCAGGAACTTCCTGCGAAAGGCTTTTGCAGGAAACCCGTCTCCGCGAGACTCGGATCCACGGAGGTGGGTGGGACCCTGACTGTGGGGCTCAGGGTGGGTGATGTATGCGTCTTAAATCCACACCGTCCAACAATTTTGAAAGATCATTTTAGGATATGATCTCAAAAATGAAGCAGATCCAAATCTTACGTGGGCCATACTACAAGAAATGGTAGTGATTGAATCCCCACAATTAAAAACTTTATGGAGGCCACCAGAATGTTTATTTGCCATCAAACCTGTTGATAAGGTCGCAAAGATCTGGATGAAGAGACCACACAAATATCAGATTGATCTAAAAATATCAGTTTTTAATGATCGATTACCATTGTTTCTTGTGTTATGGTCCATCTGAGATTTGGATTTGCTTCATTTTTTATTTTTATTTTTAAAAATCATTCCCTAAAATGAGCTTTCAATACGTATGGACGGTGTGGGTCGTATGGGATTTGTATCTGCCTCATTTTATTTATTTATTTATTTATTTTAAATCTCATGCCATAAAATAGTTTGAAAAAATGGATGGATGGCCTGGATAGGACACATACATCATGTTGGGGCCCACAGAGCAGTGTCAGTAGCCACCTCGCTATCAGTAGGCAATTCGCGCTAGGGTCGTGGCCACAACATGATGGGTCCACTTGAACTTTGGATCGGCCTCATTCTTTGGTTTCTATAGGCACATTATTGTCGATTTGTGGATGAGCAGTACTATTCCCAGCCCCGTCGAGATGGAGACGATGATTACGAGCCACCGCGCAACTCTATGTGGGTCTAGGCCACAACCAGCTCACATCATTGATATGTATATTTCTCAATTTTTTACTTCTTCTTTTACTTTTCAATGAATTGGTTGTGTTTTTATACTTCGATACATTTATAAATGTCATGCATTCAATTTAAATATAGTTGCATTAGTTCAGTTAAACATCGCCTAGCTTAGGACCCTATACAAAGAAAACTTATTATGTGGCTCTAGGCCACAACCAGCTCACGTCATTCAATTTAAATATAGTTGCATTAGTTCAGTTAAACATCTACTAGCTTAGGACCCTATACAAAGAAAACTTATTATGTGCACGTTTTTTATTTTTTATTTTTTTTATTTTTTTATTTGTTATGATTTAAAAGTGTGTATTAAGGTCTTTTTTAACAATCCCTGAAGTTTCATTGAAAAATTCAACCATTTTCCCAGTGTTTTCTCATGTTTCCAAAAAAGTGTGATACATTATGCGATACAAACGATATATCCCGTGCGATAACCGATACATATTTGTATCCCAAGGGTGCGATACATAGCGTGATACCAATATTTCGAACACTGCTTGAGGATGACAGGATAAGAATCACAACATGGGAGAAGTCTCTTACATATCGAAGACTTTAAATACAATGAACATTGTAATTTATGCAAGTCCTCAGGTATGTAATATAGAATATATTATGAAAAATAATAGCAAACACCTACACATGTGAGATATTTTGATATTACATTCATTCTAATATATCTATCATTAATATTTGGTAGTTAGAAAAATTAAATCTATGAGTTTTGCTGTCAATTCCAGATTGCCAGGTTCATAAATTCATCCGACAACTCGATACAACTTTGTCACCAAAGAGTGGATAGTTACACCATTATAAACATGTTCAAAATTATAAATGAATGCATATTTAGAATATTTAGAATTTTTCGAATTTAATAGATATTTTTTCAGATTTTTTTTGACATTTTTTTTTAAATTATTTTTTATAAACCGTAACATGGGGTGTATCAGTCGTTACGGCCCTGTATCAGCCAATACATGCCATAACTGTATCGGTTACGGTGGGGACCATTACACTCACCATTACTGCAACGGTACACCTTGCTTAGCCCGTAAGGATTTTAAGAAGTAATTTCAAAATTCAGTTTGCAAGAGCAGAGGGAAAATTATTTCATGCTACGTAAAAGGGGTTGCCGGCTTGGGTGGGCCCCACCATGGTGTTTATGTAAAATCCACCCCGACCACCAAGTCTGCCACCCCATGTGAGGGCCAGGGCCCAAAAATCAGCCCCATCGGTGTTTTAGGTGGACCACACGGTTGGAAACAGTGTACCATGCAACCATCACCCTTCATTATGTTTCCCTTCATGCGCTCCACCTGAATAATGGATGGGCCATAGGCCTAAATTTCGGTGTGGTATCTAATGGTTGGACGTCCCTCTACCAATTGTTTTCCTTGGTGTGGCCCACATGAATCAAGGTTCATCCTGATTTTTTTTGTCCATGGGCATAAAGTAGGATTAAACATCTAATGGTTGGTGTGAATCTCACACAAGCGAGGGTTAGTCACACACTTACATGAATTTGCTCCTAAATCCGTGGACATGATATAAATGATGGTTAGGACTAGAATGGTATGCTTATGTAGCGGTTATTGTGTACAGCTATTCAGGTAAGTCGTGTTTGGTGGGACATCCAAGTGTACACCTAATGTGCTTTGTGTGTTTGGGGTGCTAAAAAAATGAATCCACATTTAGTGGGATAGCACCTGCCTGCTCCAAATTGTGTTTGAGTGAGAATCTGTCTTTTCCCTGAACCATGACTCAGCTTGGGAACCGTGAACACCCCACGATGTTGCCTAAGAAACTGAATTACAGTATAGATTGTAGAGCAATTATTTGTGCATATGATTCACTACTACATGCGGGCATATGTTGCATTTGCACACACGTGTCTACAATGACATTGGAAAATTGGCTTTTCTCAGGTGGGTATACCTACTGACCGGGAACAATACATCCATCGGCTTGGAAGGACGGGGCGTGAGGGCAAAGCTGGAGAAGGCATAGTGGTGCTTGCACCATGGGAAGAATATTTTTTGGATGAGATCAAAGATCTGCCCCTTGAGAAGTCTCCCTTGCCGCATTTAGATTCAGATCTCAAAGCGAAGGTTTGTCCCTGGCTTTCTTGTTTTACCTTTTTTTATGGATAACCAGCAATTTTATTAAAAGGAAAGAAAACTGGAAAAGAAGACAAACTACAACCACACAAACTAAAAATAACCAACAACAGACAACACCCCAACAACCCTAACAACTGTACCTTATCTCCTATCCGGAACTAGAAGAGATCCCCTAACGGCTCGCTCTTTAGCAAGACTGTCCACTACAGAATTTGCTTCTCAGTGGACATGGGAGAAAGATACTGCAATGTCTTATCAATGACCTCCTCGATCATGGTAGCAATCCTCCATAGACATCGGCCAATGTAGCACACTGGGCAAAGGAAGGGTTAATAGCGCCTTTTATCTTGCTGGAGGCTGATTTTAGTATTTGTTTTTGCCCATGTGTTTTGTTCTCTGTTTGTTTTTGGCCAGTTGTTGTGTTCTTCCTGTTGGGTTTTCCTTTGTATAAATTTTTCATCCATTCATTAAAAAAAGACACAATTGATCTTCCCAAAACTGTGCCTTATACCAGACTGGAAAATCTGTCGTGAACTAAAGAGACAGCTCTCCACTTGTTCTAGCTTTTAATTTCAATTCATGGGAGCTTCTAGGTACTCTTCACTTAGAACTGTGCTTAGCGTTCCAACTGGGCCCTGTGGAAGTGTGTCCAGGTTCAACCATGAAGAACCTGTCTAAACCCACCTCAGCCCATGAGATAAGGAATTGAGCTTGGGCAATGCTAGGCCCACCAATGTTAAACAAGTTGGCTGAGCCAACTTCTAGCCTTTAGGGAGACAAGCTCAGTTCTAGCCAATTAATTATTGAGTCTAAAGTTCAGGCCTGGTTCCAACCAGGCATCTAGGATCAGCCAAACCCAGTTCTGCTTGAGACAGGCTAGCCCAACCCAGGCCTAGGGTAGTTGCAACCCCTAGCTATGCTTGTGTTGATCTCGATCTCTCCACCATTCATTATTTACTTCTATTATTACAATGTTCTTTTTCTTTACAATTGACAACATCTTAATCAATATGACTTACTATGCAATCGATGACGGAATATATTGTCATCTTCATTTTGTGATAGAAATTCTGTATATTACAGCTGGCCTGCTGAAATATGAAATTTTGGGCTATGTTTCGTGGTTGATAGTATGAAATGATTCAACGTCAATATTTTAGACTTGCAATTGTTTGATTCTTTATATACAGGTGGAGGAATCAATGGCACGGATCGATACCAGTGTCAAGGAAGCAGCATATCATGCATGGCTCGGGTTCTATAATTCAATCAGGGAAATAGGAAGGGATAAAACCACGCTAGTAGAACTGGCCAACCGGTTTGGTGATTCAATTGGTTTGATGACAACTCCTGCACTCTTCAGGAAGACGGCAAACAAGATGGGCTTGAGGGACATCCCTGGCATTCGAATCAGAAAGTAAAGCATGTATCTTAAACTATGCAATACTTTTCTGGGGACTGCTCAACAAATGCCAAATAATTGAACATAGAGAGGATGCTCACATCTGGTTCGGTGATATAATATGCTTTCAGCAGCAGGCCATGATCAGGAGTTCGGGACACAAAGGTACAGATATTGTATTAATTTGTCTGATCTTTGCATCGTGTTATGTGCAGTTCTTATCGTTCGGTGTGCGTGTAGATGTGTACAATATGCATCATCTGTGTGCTTTTATTTTGAAATGCCTGCTGGATTCCCTGCGTCTTTAAATGGTGGGGGAGGTGTGTGTACTGTATTTTTGGTGCATGCCACAACATTCACCTATTTAAAAAGGTAGCCACTATTTTTATTATTATTATTATTATTATTTTTTTCTCTCTCTCTCTCTTTTTTTTTTTTTCTTTTAATGAATGGGCTAAGACGAGGCTAGAGAAATTACAAACAAAACAAAAGAAGCTCCGAAACAGCAAGGGGCAGACCTCATATTGCTAAACAAAAAGCCAAAAGCACACTGGGATAAACAAAGCCGGCACTTAATGATGGGGACATCGCGCGTACGCACGCCGCCCCCTACACACGTACGGAAGGAGAGGGAGGGCCCCACCGTCGATCTGGCTCAATGATAACGTCCAGGGAGGGCCTCCTAGTTAGAAGACGAAGTTTTGATTCAAAAGAGTGGGCCCGTTAGTCAAGAAAAGCCCATCATGGGATCTCATGATCGTGGCTCACTAGTTAGATTGATTTCATATTTTAGGTTTTGCTTATTGATATTATTTAGAACATCATGAACGCTTTGGATTTCTTTATTTGATTTTTATTTTAGTTTACTTCATTGCCAAGTAATAGGTTGCGCACATGGTGCGAGTTTAAGGGTATAGAATTTTCCCTATAAATAGGCACCCCTTATAGTTCTTTTGACGCATTCAAGTTTAATAAAAATTCCTGCTTTATTTTTCTGCTCTCTTAGTGAGTTGTGGAAGAATTCAAAAGTGGGCGCGAAGCCCTCCCTTTTCTAAGGGCTAACTACCGTAGTGCGAAGCCACATCGATCCCGATTCACCCCCATCCTCCATCTCTCTTTTTCATCTTCTACCACCATTCGTGCTTCAAATTTGTCCTTTGTTGTAGTAGTTTTCTTCTTTACAGCAGAATTTCAAATTCTGGCCCTGTTGGAGGGCTGAAACTTCAACGGAGCACCACGCACAAGTCGTAGCTCGGATCGACCCCAAACTTTGGTATTTTGGAGCACACCCCTAGCCGACCAAGGCCAAGGAGAGCTTTTCCGCAATCGACGCCCGCACGTGCGAGCGCCCCAGGCCCGCTGTCCACACGCGGGAACAGTCTTTTGGATCAAGTTTTTCTCTTGTTTCCCTCTTTTCATCCCTAATTTTATAAATCCTAACCCTAGATTGCCCTAAATCCCCAATTTCTATCACTTTTCTCACCATGGAGTTCTTTGATTTGAAATTGGTGAATTCCATGGATTAAGGATTGATTGCCATGCATGTGTGGATGATTTCTATTTCCCTTTGAGTATTGTTTGGTCCATAATTTTATTGCTCCAGTCCTAGCCTATGTAGGCCTGGACCCGCACAGATACCCCTAGCTTGAATGTTTGAATTTTTGTGTGGGATGTGGAATTTATATGTCGTTGTTTCTGAATTGGTATGATCTAAGCCTGAAATCTTGCACATCATATTTAATTTTCCATGTGCTGCATCACTTAACCACCATAAACCCTGATTACAACCAACCCAAACTGCTACTACAGAATGTCCTACACCTATTTATAATGGTAGCTAACTTTCTTTTTTTCCTTTTCTTTTTCTTTTTAATGAATTGATGTAGAGCAGGTCGCGAACACTTTCATGACCAAGATGGATCAAAAAAGGCCCGGTCGACGACAAAAGTGATCCGGACTGTCAGAACTTAAAATGGACGTATCTCGCAAACCGGAATGAGCTATCAAGCGTACCATATGTGATTTTGGGGTAGGACGAGCTACTTTAGCCACCCAACCTTGCTACACTGGGTTGCACATACCGAATTTGTGAAATGCCATCAGATCGACGGTCGAATTCCTGTTTAATTTCGATTTTACTATTTATAGTAAGTTTTAGTTTGAGTATAACTCTTCATCTGTTGGGCTTTAGGAGTTGCACCCAACATGAAAAGTGCTTTAGAATAATTAGGAGAATAACATGGTTGAGCCAAATAGGACACTTGCTATTTTTGGCCAAAAACCATGAGGTCTAGTGGAAATCACGACCGTTTATAAATAGTGAGTTTACTATTTATAGTAAGTTGCGATTTCTAGGAGTTTTAGTTATGGTATGATTCCAAAACTTCTACCTAGGGTTTGTAGCCTTATTTAAAGAGCTGTAAACTCGTTTTTTTTTATCATCAATAAAATTATTTCGAATATTTTAGAATTATTTCCATTTTCTTTCCTCATGGATTCGGGGTTTCTCTGTGAAGAGTCCAGAGAAGTTCCGTGGATTCGGAATAGTTATCCCCCTGAGGTAGACGGTGCTCGACCTCACGTCCTTGCGTCAGTTTGGTATCAGAGCGAGGTTTTCTCCTTGGATCAATGGTTTCTAACGACGGGTCGGGCAACAATCTTATGGACGGTACTCCATGGGATCATCATTTAATAGCTTTCGAAGCAGCACAACGAGAGAATTGGCAAGTCATGCAAGGGCTGTAGGCTTCCATCGATCGCATGACGAAGGCCATAGGGCAACTCCGTGTTTCTCGTGGTGATCTGCCATCAGCAATTGCTGGAACTCGTAATCGCCTTGATCGCAAGATGGTGCTGGCAGTGCACCAAAGGATCATTCCCGAGGAAGGGGGATCCAACGACGAGGAGGTCGACGACATGATCCTTCAATATCCCAAACAAGGCTGCGATCGAGTAGATCAGACAGATCAAGAGTTCAAAATGAGGGTCAATATTCCTAGCTTCAATGGCCAACTACACGAGGATTTCCTCGATCGACTTTATGAAGTTGAGCGATTCTTCGACTATATGGACATCCCTGAATAAAAAAAAAAAGGTCAAGCTCGTGGCCTACAAGTTGAAGGGTGGAGCTTCAGCTTGGTGGGAGCAATTGCAACTCACACGGACCAGGCATACGAAAGCACCAATCCGCACATGGCAGCGGATGAAATAACTACTATGCGCCCGATTCCTCCCTAGCGACTACGATCGGGTATTATTCCAACAATACTATAATTGTTGGCAGGGTAGTTGATCGATGAGAGATTACGCAGAAGAATTCTACTGCTTAGCGGCACGTAACGATTTGGTTGAGACTGAATCGTAGCAAGTCGTCCAATTCAACGGTAGATTGGGTATGACGATCCAGGATCGGGTCCAGATGCAGTCCATTTGGACAATGAATGATGCAATCAAGTTGGCTACTCGAGCGGAAGCATAGCTTGAACGTCCTGACACACGGGCCTATCCTACCGCTAGGGTTGCCGCGATAGGTCCGCCCCAGGGAGCTCCACAGCCTAGAGGGAAGGAGCCTGTAGGAGCACACACTCAACCTCCTACACCCATGAAACAAGATCAGGGAAGTGTGCAAGCTAGGCCCTAAAGGGGCGTATCAATTGTTGCTGGTCCAAGTTGGATCCCAAACTCTTATGCTTGGCCAAGACCCGACAATTGCTTTCGTTGTGGCCAACCTGGTCACCTATCAAATACTTGTTCCCAACAATAAGTGGCAAGCCTCGCCATCAATGATGGTAATGCTGAAAACGCTGATGAAGATCCATATGTTGAAGAACCGGAGCACGTTACAGAAGACGAGGCAGATGAGACAGGTTGGGTTCAGCAGGATCATGGCGAGTCGCTCGTCGTGAGACAACTATTGTATGCGTCAAGGAAAGAGGTACACCAACAACGACATAACATCTTCCAAACTGGGTTTACGGTGAATCGAAAAGTCTACGATGTGATCATTTTCAGTGGGAATAGCGAGAACATCTCCAGGGTAATGGTAGAAAATTTGCAATTGAAAACGGAACGTCATCCTTCCCCATATACGATCGGTTAGATCAAGAAGGTCAACGAGACGAAGGTAACTGAACGGTGTACCATATCCTTTTCAATTGGCAAACATTATGAAGACGAAGTAGTTTGCGATGTAGTTGACATGAAGGCATGCCACATACTACTCGGTTGACCATGGCAATCCAACCGTGATCCTACTCATAAAGGGCGGGGTAATGTTTATATTTTCATTAAGGACGGGCGGAAAACCATATTAGCCCCTATGGATCTAGAGGGGCCACCCAAAACTTCTAAAGTGGAGGGTCGTTTTCTCTTAACCATACGGGGCTTTGTGGAGGAATCCAAAGAAACAGGATAGGCCAATGCCCAGTCAAGGGTTTGAGTATCCATAGGTGGTGAAATTTCACTAGCGTGAGTGTGCGTGGTGTGTGTGCGTGTGTATTAAAATAAAATAAAATAAAATAAAATAAAATAAAATAAAATAAAATAAAATAAAATAAAAAAAGGATAAGCCAATGCCCTAATTGTAAAGGAAAAAGAACTTGATCCCACCATTATCCTTGAGAAACTAAAACCCTTGTTGTATGAGTTTAAAGAAATTTGGCCTGATGACCTTTCCTATAGATTGCCTCCCATGCGAGATATCCAACACCATATCGACCTTGTCCCTAGGTCCAGCTTACTCAATCGTCCTCACTATCGGATGAGTCCGAAGGAGTGCGAAATTCTGCAAGGGCAAGTGAAGGAACTGATCCATAAGGGTCTTATTAGCGAAAGCATGAACCCATGCGCCGTACCAGCTCTATTAACTCCTAAGAAAGATGGGAGTTGGCACCCGTGTGTCGACAGCCGGACCATCAACAAAATCACCATAAAATACAGGTTTCTCATACCACAACTGGACGATATGTTGGACATGCTTGAGGGTGCAAAATTATTCTCTAAATTGGACCTAAGGAGCGGCTACCATCGGATTCGAATACGGCCGGGTGATGAATGGAAGACTGCTTTTTAGACCAAGGAAGGGTTGTATGAATGGATGGTCATGCCCTTCGGTCTTTCGAACGCGCCTAGCACATTCATGAGGTTGATGAACCGAGTTCTGAAACCATTCATTGGGAGGTTTGTTGTGGTTTATTTCAATGATATTTTGATAAACGGTCATGACGAAGCAAGCTATATGGAACACCTCAAGAAGGTCCTTTAAGTGCTCATCGAAAATAAACCGTATCTCAATTTTAAAAGGTGTAGCTTCTTGACCGACAGCCTGTTGTTTTTGGGCTTTGTCGTGACATCTACGGGCATTTGAGTGGATGAGGAAAAGGTGAAAGCCGTCAGGGAATGGCTGGTCCCAACAAACATCCATGAGGTACGAAGTTTTCACAGATTGACGACATTCTATCGTCGGTTCATGAAATTTTTTAGCACCATTGTATCTCCAATTATAGACTGCATCAAGAAGGGATAATTTCAGTGGACTGATGAAGCCGACATGAGCTTTGCCGAAATTAAACACAGGTTGTCCACAACCCTGGTTCTTGTACTTCCCAACTTCGACAAACATTCGAAGTTGAATGTGATGCTTCATACGTCGGGATTGGGGGAGTCTTGTCTCATGAAGGTCTATCAGTAGCCTTCTACAGTGAAAAGCTTAGCGATGCATGCAAAAAGTAGTCTACATATGAGATCGAATTATACGCAGTGGTCCAGGTACTGCGACATTGGTGACATTACTTGATTCAGTAGCCTTGTACAGTGAAAAGCTTAGCGATGCACGCAAAAAGTGGTCTACATATGAGATCGAATTGTACGCAGTGGTCCCGGCACCGCGACATTGGCGACATTACTTGATTCAAAGGGAGTTCATTCTTTACACAGACCATCAAGCTCTCAAATTCATTAATAGTCAAGCCAACGTGAATTGTGCGCATGTTAGATGGATTTCGTCTTTGTAGGAATTCACGTTTGTGCTGAAACGTAAGTCTGGGCAACAGAACAAAGTGGCTGATGCATTGAGTCGCCGTGCAACTTTGTTAGTCACTATGAGCAATGAGGTTGTTGGGTTCGAGCGCCTCAAGGATATGTATGCCGACGACGACGACGACTTCAATGATGCATGGGTTAGATGCTGAGAAGGTCACCCCAGTGACCTACATATGCAAGATGGGTTCCTTTTTAAAGGGAATCGACTGTGCATTCCCAAATGCTTGCTGAGGGAGCAGATCATCCAAGAGTTACATGGAGGTGGCTTAGTGGACACCTAGGACGGGACACGACGCGAGCTCTTATTGAAGAACGGTACTACTGGTCGCAGTTAGTACGTGACGTGGGTAGAGCGATGCAACACTGTCATGTCTGTTAGGTCTCCAAGGGGCAATCTTAGAATACGGATCTCTACACCCCGTTACCTATACCTGACGACCCTTGAGAGGACCTATCTATGGACTTCGTGCTGGGTCTCCCACGAACATAGCGTGGCATGGATTTAATGTTCGTGGTGGTAGATCGTTTCTCAAAGATGACACATTCATCCCATGCAAGAAGAACCTCAATGCGAAACGTTGCGAATCTATTCTTTAGAGAGGTCATGTGACTACACGAGGTTCCCAAGATTATCACTTCTAATCGCGATACGAAGTTCGTTAGCTACTTTGGCGAACTTTGTAGAATCGATTCGGTATACGAATTCAGTTCAGCAGTGCTTACCACCCACAGACCAATGGGGTAAATTGAAGTTGTGAATCACACGTTGGGAAACCTCCCTCGATATACTTCAAGGGAAAAACCGAAGCAGTGAGATTTGACCTTGTCTCAAGCGCAGTTCGCATTCAACAACACGGTGAACTGCTCGACAGGGAAGTCCCCATTCTAGTTTATTTACGGTCGAGTGTCTCGTCACACACTTGACTTGGCTCCTTTGCCCAAGTTTCCAGACATGAGTGTTGTAGCAGAACATATGACAAACAAGAGCATAGGCATTCATGCTGAGGTGCAAGACAAGTTACACGCCTCGAATGACATGTACAAGGAGTAAGCCGACAAGCATCAACGACAAAAGGTGTTCGAGGTGGGCGACATAGTTATGGTCCATCTACGCAAGGAGAGATTTCCGACCGGGACGTACAACAAGTTGAAGAGCAAGAAGATTGGACTGGTGCCAATCCTCCGAAAGATCAATGACAACACTTACGTTGTTGATCTTTCGGACGACATGGAGATCTCACGGACTTTCTACGTCTCGGACCTGACCGAGTATCATGAACTAAAGCAGGAACTCGAGGACGAGTTCTTTTGAAGTGGAGGGGACTGATGTAGAGTGGGTCGCAGACACTTTCATGGCCAAGATGGATCAGAAAAGGCACGGTTGACGACAGAAGTGATCCGGACCGTCAGAACTTAAAACGGACGTATCTCGCAAACTAGAATGAGCTATCGGGCATACTATATAGGATTTTGGGGTAGGATGAGCTACTTTAGCCACCCAACCTTGCTATATTGGGTTGCGCATGCCGAATTTGCAAATTACCATCAGATCCATGGTCGAATTCTTGTTTTAATTTCGTTTTTACTATTTATAGTAAGTTTTAGTTTGAGTATAACTCTTCGTTCGTTGGGCTTTAGGAGTTGCACCCAACATGAAAAGTGGTTAGAATAATTAGGAGAATAGCATGGTTGAGCCAAATAAGACGGTTGCTATTTTTGGCCAAAAACCATGAGATCTAGTGGAAATCACCACTGTCTATAAATACTAAGTTTACTATTTATAGTAAGTTGTGATTTCTAGGAGTTTTAGTTATAGTATGATTTCGAAACTTCTCCCTAGGGTTCGTTTCCTTATTTAAAGAGTTGTATTTTTCATCACCAATAAAATTATTTCAAATATTTTAGAATTATTTCTATTTTCTTTTCCTCATGAATTTGAGGTTTCTCTATGAGGAGTCCAGAAAAGTTCCATGGATTCGGAACAGTTATCCCCCTAAGGAAGACGGTGCTCAACCTCACGTTCTTCGCTGCGTCATGAATGGGCTAAAAAGGCAAGAGAAAGTACAAACAAAACAAAAGAAACACCGAAACAGTGAGGGGCAATCCCAATATTGCTGAAAAAAAGCTGAAAGCACACTGGGATAAACGAAGCTGGCACTGAATCACCATAAACCTTGATTGCAACCAACCCAAACTACTACTACAGATTGTCTTACATCCAAAGGTCATTCTATGAGACGCCCTCTTTACTATTTACACCCACCCCTTTTAATTTCCTCACGTGAATTGAAATATAATATTGGAGCATGCAATTTCCATTCCAGAAAAGAAAAAAAAAAGGGTGTGTACAACAAATCAGGGTGCATCTAGATATAAACTCCCTTTAAAAATATAACATTTAACTTTCATAGTATTTGTAGTCAATGTTGTCCAATCGCATATGCGATCATGTGTGATTGCATATTTTTTGTTTTTTTTTTTTTTAAATTTTGAAAAGTTTTAAAAAAAAAATCAAAAAATGTTGTAAAAAAGAAAAAGAAATTAAGGATAACTTTACTAAGTTAATAAATAACTAATTTTACATATTTAAAATATATTTGAGAGAAATAAAATCAATTAAACAATGAATTAAATAACAAGTACTTGAATCTTGATCTTCCAACTTGAGAGAGAGAGAGAGAGAGAGAGAGAGAGAGAGAGAGAGAGAGAGAGAGAGAGAGAGAGAGAGATTAAGATCACTTGGAATTAAGAAATGTAAGAGAATAATAGAGTAAAAGAGTGGGAGTGAGAATATTGCAAATGGGGGAGGTTTGGAAGCCTTCTTATAGAGAAAAAGTAGTTTTTTTTTTAAAAATAAAAATAAAAATAAAATACAAAATAAAATAAAATAATGTGCCAACCGTTGGCTAATATGCGATCGCATATATGTTGTATGCAATCGCATACATCGCATATGCCATGATCGTATATCCGATCTGCAATATGGATATGCGCATATGCGATCGCACATGACAACAATGTTTGTAGTTCATACAAGTATGCAGACAAAAAGTGTCTATGTGAAGAAAATGCACTAATACTATAGTTTAGAAGCTCAACTTGATTGAGTTGATCAGTTTTCATCAAGACTCAATAAAACCCAATTTGATCATGGGTGTCTCAAGACTAAAAAGACCTTGATTCCACATAACTAGGGAAAAAAAAACTGAATAAGCTTGACAAAACTTGCACGCCAAGACTCTGTACTATTCATATATTATAATATTCTAAATGTTAACTATTACCCAATTTTCACCCAGACTTGAAAATAAATCTCAAATGACTTACCCAACAATGTTACCTGAATCACCAATCTACCTACATTTTCTGTTCCGAAATGTGCATTCCGTATTATGGGTCATTTGCAACTAGGACAAAGTATTCCATAACAGTAACAATGGCCGTGATGACCACCACCATTACCATTACGATATGGGCCGTTACATCCCCCTGTTATGGTCTTCTTTTTTTTTTTCTTCTTCTTTTTTTTTTTGAAAAAAAGGGGCATCGGCCTCGTAACGGGCGCTGTAATGGCCATTACAGGTCATCTTTTCCATAACAGTTATGGCTGTTATGACCCTGTAATGTTACAGCACACCATGGACCAGGATTGCTATTTTTACCAACCCAAAATTATTGTTTATGCTCTTTAGTGTTGATTATGCTGTAATGTAAATTTGCATTTGGAATGACAGAATTCATACTTTGATTTATGAAATGGCATGCATATGATATCATACTATCATGCAGATCTTTGATAGTAACATTAATCAATTCATATGTAAATTACAATATCGATCAGTATACAAGGGTGCATTTGGTTGCACTAATTTGGTGTAAAATATCATGCAATTTCATGATATTTGGTGCAACCAAACACACCCTAGAACTACAGCAGTGTGGGTACTGGCGCAACTACATGATCATAACCCTAGTTTATCACGTATTAGAGCAAGTAGCCTACCCTTTACCCATCTCCATACCATATATCGGAGTGATCCGTGATCTAGGTAACCTTGGACTTTACAGACCTTCAACTTGAGTTTGCCAAGTTCATAAACCTTGATTAAAGCTATACAAACAGCATATAAACATTACCGGAAAAGAGAACATATAAATGAAGGTTTTGAGCTGAGAGCTATTCTGATAGTTATTCCAAAACAAGTTGTGTCCATGGTTTTTTTGCATATAAGAGCTTCGTGAAGCCCACACATGCCTCTCTGCACACCGTGGAGACATCTGAGTTGTGCATCAGTTGTATCCCACTTTGCATGTGAGATGGTCCACTTATTAGATCGGTGAGAGTTGTATGTTGAATGTGGACTGTTTGCAATTTACTCAAAAGAGTTTATTGTTCTCGAATGTATGGCCCACTGGATGAGTTGACCAGTCCTGATCCTTTGGCTAGTCATCTGAATTTCAGGGACCTCCTGATGCATGGTACATATGCCCCCACACTCTACCATTCAGGCATTCTGCTTGTATAAGCGGGGCCCTTCGTTGCATGATCCAAACTACTGATGCTATGGGGCTTGCTTTGGATGATTCACAACAAATTTCCAGATGCAAATTCCTAAGAAAGAAAATACAGCAACAGTTCATATTCAAATGGGAAAAATGCTGAATGTTCTGAATCTAGCTGCTTCAAATCTGGTGGATTTTGGTAAATGGGTCATCTAGGGTGAGGTCTCAACAGGGGCTTAGATCTTGTACAAACACTCGACCTAATGCTATTTACGCTTCTTGTTCATGTAGAAATTTCCACAATTCACCTATTTATTTATTTTTATTTTTTTTTAATTTCTTCATCTGTCATGTTTGCAGTTTGACATGGACACAGTTCTGATTTCACCCCCTCACACCACTGGCTGCAAAACTGGTTCTGCAGATCCTACTTCTCAAAGTTCACCTTGCCCTCTCCCAAGATGGATACAATGTTGTTTTTTGTATTATAGTCCCGAAATTCCCTTCTGAGCTAATAATCTTATAGTGTTATATGGCAGGCATTAGATGTGTGATGTCTGAAAGTTTTAATTGATGTTATGAACTTGCTGACTTGGAACTCGTCTGAGTCGACTCAGATTTGGACTAGTTGTTGTAAACTCCAATACCAATTTTGTAAGACATGCCTGGTAATCGAAGGAAAACTCTTTTGCCTGACTACCATGACAGGCGCCCAAGAGCATGCCCAACGCTTATGTGAGGGAAACGGCCTTAAATGCATGAGATCCACTCACCAGTAGTAAGGCTATAAGGCTGGCGGGTCTGATTATGGAATTCGCTCTGGTGAAGGGTTGGAAACTGAAAGACTAATTTCCGTTTGAATTTCGGTTTGGGAACATTGTTGTGATCTGAGTCCTTATGTAAGTCATATTAATAGGAGTGTTTTTAACTGATCAATTTGGACTGTTGATCTAATCATTTATTTTGGATGTCACTTATCATATGACCACGACAGTACGTCCCTTGATTTGTGCTATATTCCCTAACAAACTGATGGCCTACCAAAACAACAGTTATTATCACTACATGTTTGCCTTATCCACCGTGAAGAGGGGTATCGCATGGAAGATCTCAAACTGCTTGCTAAATACTGCGAGTTATTTAGTCCAGCAACCTATTACGCAGGCGCCCAAATTTTGTACACGAGGCATAAAATAACTTAAAACAGACTAAATTGTGGAGCCTACCGTCTCCAAGACATAAAAGACGCATTTTGAAATAGGACCGTTGGGTATCTATCATTTCTAACCATGAAGTCTCCACCAAACCGATGTTTTATCTTTCAATTGTTCGTATGCAGTTTCTAAGCGCACCTTCTCCGAGGGAATCCAAGATCGTCTCAGATCTTTGGAGCAATTGGATGGCGCACGGTGGAGTGGATCGACTGGCTTCAAAAATATTACAACGAGAAAATCTTACTGTCCGATTGGAAGTAAGATCTACCATCAATTCATATTTTACTATCTGGGAGAATGTTGGGGCTTAGATGAAAATTCGGGCCTACTCCATCAATGCTCGGGATTACCAAACGCCGGCCCCGACCCCTCTTCAGACATAGAAGGGGATTGGTTGGTGACCCTAACACCACCCAGCTAGGTGTTAAAAAATAAAGCAGCTCAAGCTGATCACACCAGAAGAAACAGTGGTGATTGAACACCCACCATAAAAAACTTATCGGGGCCACAAGTTTTGGATCAAAGCTGATATGTGTTGAGGGCTGAAAGTCGTGCAGGTTCAACCCAACTGACCCGACATTGGGTTGGGCTTGGGTAGGATGTATCTTATTTGGTCTCAGGCTTGGGCTATACAAACACCAACTCGATGTATCGGATTTGGTCTCGGGCTTGGGCAATACAAACACCAACTCGATAAAACGGTCAGGCTCAGGTTGAGGACTTGGGTTGCCCGACCCAACTCGTACCTAATCGATATATAAGTTACTTATAAATTATAATTGAGTGTGGATTGTCTGTGTTGAAGGCACAAGAAATTCCAGTGCCGTCGGGTCTCATTGATCCATGTCTTTTCGGATGACTTAAGCTAACAAGATACGCCTGATTTCTCTTCCAAATGGATTGCGTGATACACAACTTTTAAATGACCATTTGTCTTATATTTTAGCTTGTTTGTTTAGAAAAAAATGAAATCTATTACGATAAATAAATACATATATAATTAATAAAATCATAGGTACAAAAAATAAGACGTGAATTGAAATATAATAAACTAATGTAATAACAAAAATATTAGTATGTATTTACACGACCGAGCCCGCTTGGGTTGGCCTTGGGTTGAGAATTCCCAACCTGAGGTTGGTTTGGATTAGGATTGAGGTATAGGAACCTTAGGTTGGGCTAGGGTTGAGCACCAACCTGACCCAACCCGCGGGACTTTCAGCCCTATTTGTTTTTTTTTTTTTTTCCCTTCATCTAGGTCTGTATAACCTTATCAATAGGTTGGATAGCAAATAAACATCAGGGTGGCCTTGTTAAAACGGTGGGTGTCATTATCCCACTGTTTCCTGTGGTATGGTCCACTTGAGCTTTGGATCTGCTTCACTTTTGGGTTCATGTCCAAAAATAAGCGGGCAAAATAGATGGACAGCATGAATATAAAACACATACATCGCGGTGGGCCCCACAACGCCCAAGACCACTTAGTTGGGATCACCACCCGATTCGCTTTCTCCATGCATATATTGACTATATGATTCATTTGAGGGGGAATTCGATGAATGTTCTGGGATGGCGCAAAAGAATTGTAGGCCCCACCATGGAGGATGCGGATTTCCTGCGAAAGCCTTTGGCAGGAAGTTCCTGCGCAAGGATTCTGGGTGGGGTCTACTAAGATTGTTTTGAGAAATCGAATCCGTCCATCCGTTTTTCGACCTCATTTTAAGACATTCTACCAAAAATGAGAAGGATCCAAAACTCAAGTGGGCCATAGGAGATGAAACAGTTGAGAAAGGAATGCCCACCATTGAAACCTTCCTAAGCTCCACCTTGCTGTTTATATGCCATCTAAACCGTTTATAAGGTCATTTTCACTCAGATAAAGTGAAAACACCAGAAACGTTGACCGTTACAAAACTTTTATGGCCATATAAATGTTTCAACGGTGGTCACTAAATCTTCGCTTTTTCCCCTTGTGTGGCCCACTTGAGTTGTGGATCCTCTTAATTTTTGGTCTCACGTTTTAAAATGAGCTTCAAAAACGGATAGAGGGGTTGGATTTCTCACAAACATCTAAGTGGGCCCACACAGACACCTTGCGCAGGAACTTCCTGCGAAAGGCAATCCGCGTCCCACCATCACCTGCAGTTTCATCTTTCAGACAAAAGCGTCACTTGTGTAGGTCATCCGAACTATGTAGAACATGGGCCCACCGTGAAGATCACTTGTATTTAAAATCAGGTCGATCCACTCATTAAGTGGGCGACACCTGTATGATTTTGTCTGGCCATTGGTGATCCATTGATTTCGAGGTGTGGACAGCTTGATTTTCACGCGGGGTGATCTTCACGGTGGATCCACCATTCAAATGGATCGCATGTCCCACACAAGTTATGAGTAGGCAAGAAAGATAGGTCTGCATGCTAAGTTACCATACATCCGGCTGCAAGTGGGATCTTACAGTCGAGGCAATCCTTGGAGCATGGTATGTTGTTGCAGCCCATCTGTTGTATGACCATGAAAAGCAATCTTGGAATTCAAATCAAACAAGCCAAAGATAAATCTACTTATTGATGTGCAACTCTTCAAAAAAATACTAGCTTCCCTTTAAAATCCTTTTAGAAATATTTAAGCTCTCTCACTGTTACCCTAATTCCGTATTACACATATTTATAGTAAAACAATCGTAATAGGAAACTAGTCACGCAATTATGCAAAATTGTGCACGTCATCGATTTAAGCATCAATCGATCAACATCGATTGAGCAGTCCTCGATCGACCGATCGAGCACCACATGTTCGAGCGATCAAACATGCTAAAAAATATTCAGAAAGTTTACAAGTATTTTTCGAATTCTATCGATCGATTAAGACTTTTCAAAATTATTCAGAGACCAATGTATAAAATTTGGGGCTTACTTGATCGATCGATCAACCCAATCAATTGCTCGAGACCCTTGTTTTATTTACAAATTGAAGACACTTAAAAAAACAATATCTACCATGGCTTCAATCATCATGAACCACAATTCCAACCTCCATTTCTAATTGCCTACATCATAACTTTACAATCGCCACCGCTTTTCGTGCACACTCCGTCTTCATTAAACATTTTCCAGACCCAGAGAAGTCTAACAAAATTTAAACTTCTCTATAAGAATTACCTTTATAAACATATCCACCAGATTCATGTTCATGTGGATCTTTTTTAGAGTAACACTGCCTTCCTCAAGCATCTGTCAAATAAAATGATGAAAAACATCAATACGTTTAGTTTTAGAATGGTAAATTGAATTCCTTACCAAGTTGATCGCGCTTTCGCTATCGCAATTAACAGGCACGACCTCCTGCTAAAGCCCTAACTCATTCATCATTCCACGGAACCTAATGCCTTTCTTGAAAGCCTCTGTCATTGTCATATACTCAGCTTTGGTTGTAGAAAGAGCAACCACAGATTGAAGCTTTAACATCCAACTAATTGGTCCACCTACTAGTACAAATGAGTAACCGAAAGTCGACCTTTTGTTGCCCACATTACCTGCGTAATGTGAATCAACATATCTTACAATCTTTCCCTCTGATTTCTCAAATGTCGACATAGTCCGATATACCTCATAGATAACAAAGAAGTCATTTCATTACCTCCCAATGCTACTTGTCGAGGTTTGACATATATCTACTCACAACACCGACTGCCTATGTAATATCTGATGTCGTAAAGACCACGACATACATCAAACTACCGACCACGTTTGAATAAGGCACACGAGACATAAAACGTTTTTCTTCATCTATAATGGGACGTTGCTCTAAAGAAAGCTAAAAGTGAGTAGCACGGGGTGAGCTAACTGGTTTAGCCTTATCCATTCTAAACTTCACCAACACCTTCTCAAGGTATTCTACCTGAGATAACTGTAACCTACTCCTCTCCCTATATCTGTGTATATCAATGAAGAAAATTCTCTTTGCAGCCCCCAAATCTTTTATTTCGAATGTCTATATAACTGAGTCTTCAATATTTTGATCTCAGACATGTTATGGTTAACAATAAACATGACATCAACATATAATACAAGTACAATGAATTATCCATCACTTAGTATTTTGAAGTAGACACAATGATTATATTCACTTCTGGTAAACCGCTGACTCACCATGAAAGTATCAAACTTCTTATACTTCTGCCTAAGCGACTGTTTCAGGATATACAACGACCTCCTTAACCTGCAACATTATTCTCTGACCCCTGTTCTTTGAACCCTTCTAGTTACTTCATGAAGATATGTTTCTTCCGATAAATCCACTTACAACCAATCTCTTTACGCCCAACAGGAAGCTTCGCCTACTCCCACGTCTCATTCTTATGCAAAGAGTCCATCTCGTTTTGCATCACCGCCATCTACTTCTTAGCATCTAGATCATTCAATATTTCATGGAAGGTCGATGAATCCCTCTCATTCATAATGGGAGCAAATACAATATTCGAGTCATCTCTTTATCTCGCCAGTAATTTCCAATCTCTCGGTGGATTTCTCCTCACATGTGCCTACTCCACCTGCTCATGTACCTCTTCCTACTACTCGACCTCTTCTCGGGTCTTTCCTTTTTCTATTTAAATGTCAATTATCGCTTTTCCGTTTCCTTGTACTCATCCTTACAGAACAAGGAATCCTCATCAAATCTGATGTCATAGCTTATCGTGATCTTCCGTGCGATCTAATCATACAGTTTGTATCCCTTTATACCATTACTGTAGTCTACAAAGGTTCACTTCTTCACCATTTGGTCTAGCTTATATCTCTCAACTGACGGTATATGAGAGTAAGTATCGCAACAAAATACTCCCAGCCATGAGTAGTCTACATCATGACCACTCCACACTCCTTCTGGAATTTTATAATTTATCGACTTAGACGGGAACCGATTTACTAAGTAACAAGTCATGTTAACGGCCTTAGACCATAACTCTTTGCCTAACCTAGCATTGTTCAACATACTTCAGAATCTCTCCAAGAGATTTTGATTCATTCGTTTCGCCACACCATTTTGCTTTGGTGTGTGCCTAACTGTGTTATGTCGTACGATCCACTCATCTTTACAAAATGGATTGAATTCTTTTGAAGTGAATTCTCCACAACTGTTTGTCCTCAATACTTTCAATTTTTTCCCCGACTATTTTTCTACCATCGTCTTCGGCACCTTAAAGGTGACAAAAACATCGAATTTATACTTCATAAAGTAAATACATACGTTTATATAGTAGTCATTTATGAATGATACAAAAAACGATGAGCTCCTTAAAAAACTATGAACGATGACGCACATACATCAGAATGTACATAATCCATAACACCCTTACTGACATTTTTTTTTTATAGATTCAAAAGATAATTATGATTGTTTACCATATATATATATATATATATATATATATATATATATATGATGCTCGAATATATTAAGATCAACACTTTTAAATGCTAGAATCAAACAACAATCAGAAACTACATTCATGTCGCGCTCGCTCATGTGGCCTAAACATGCATGCCACACACGTGCTGATGTGGAATTCGATACAGACAATGCAACTCCACCCGATATGGTATTCCCGATCAAATTGTAAAGGTTACCACCCCATTGTGCCTTTATCACAATGAGTGCCCATTTTAAAACCTTTAGGATACGATCAAATCTAATGAACTTGCTCCCAAGTGCATTGAGAGCTCTTGGAGAAATCATACTCTTCGTTAGATCAAGAACGTGTATCACATATGTCAGAATGCATTCTGTTTCATCAAACATCTTGATGTGCACCGTTCTGATTCCAACAACCTTACAGGCAATATCATTGCCCATAAACACCTGTCCACCATCACACTCATTATAAATGGTGAACCAAATCCATTGAAAAGTCATGTGGTATGAAGCCTCCAAATCCAAAATCCACTCATCGCTGAGATACTCGGATTTGTATGCAGTCAAAATATCACTCTCATCCTCCTCCTCACTGGATTTTACTGCGTTAGCCTCCTTCGGCGTTTCATATGATTTTTCTCTCTTATGGGCTTTAGGATTCTGATAATCATTTTTCATATGTCCTTATATCCCACAATTCCACCACTTCACATTTTCTTTGCCCTTAGATTTGGACCGAGATCTCGAGTTTCCCTTCTTCCGCTCAGAATTTCTTCCCCTAGCTACCGACCCATCCATAAAGGAACCACCGCCACTGTCCTTCTTTCTCGACTACTTCGAATGAAGGGCCGAGATGAAATTTCGACGTCAATAGTCTCACTACCATAACACATAGTGTTTACGAGACTTTCATAAGACTTTAGAAGAAAATTCAACAGAATTAGGGCTTAGTCTTCATCGTCGACATCACTTCCACACTTGTCAATTTGCAAAGTTATTGATTGAACGCATTGATGTGTTCATTAATATCAGACTCCTCTGCCATCTTCAGATTATAGAATTGCTTCTTCATATACAGAAAATTCGATAGAGATTTCGACATCTACAAGCCTTTTAACTTCTCATAAGGCCCAACAATGGTCTTTCGATCAAGAACATTATAAAGGTCATCATCGAATTAGCATAATTAAATTAAATTTTTTGCTCTCTCATCTAATTCTTCTCTTCATCGGTTATAGTCGAAGGACGCTTCACTACACCAACGAGTGCATGTTATAATCCTTATTGAACTAGAAGGCCTCTCATCTTCGCCTTCCATACTTCAAAATTAAATTTCAATGTGAACTTCTCAGTTTCATATTTAATGTTCGATCATTTTATCGACATGTTTCAGATTCAAACTCAAATCCCAATGTATAGCTCTAATACCACTTGTTGGGGGACTGGTGAAGCAAACCCCAAATTCAAATCAAACAAGCGAAAAATAAACGCAACAAAGCATGTATAGGAACACATGAATTTACAAATTTTACATGGAAAATTCTCACAAGAAAAAATCATGGCATAAAGAGACGGCAAAATCTACTATAAAACAATATCACAAGAGATAGATCTACTTACAGATGCGAAACTCTTTAGAAAACCCTAACCTCGATTCAAAACCCTTTAAAAATGTTTAAGCTCTATCCTTGTTACCCTAATCCCGTATTACACCCATTTTATAGTAAAACAATTAGAATAGGAAACTAATCGCACAATTACTCAAAACTCCGCGCACAAATCACCATCCAATGATCATTCATTTGGTGGGTCGTCCGTGTTTCGCTGTGGCCCACAAATCAGAACTCTTAGTAGTTGTGTAGGCCACATTTGTACAATAAAGTAGGAGGAACTGTATATTGCTCTTCCGGGAAATCGTTTGTACAGTAGCATTTAGCCTTTACTTTTGTAGGAGTGGGGCAATGTTTCACGATCTAAACCATTAAAATGATTGCCCCCCATGTTAATGGTCTGTGAATAAAAATTTATTAGATGAAAAAAACCTAACCATATAATATAACAATGGTTCACATTCATCCTAAAAAGTCCAAGTTGGGATCTTCTTGTGTTAGGGATTTTTGGTGCATGGTGTTTGCGTAATTCAATCAAACACGAGGCCACATGTGTTAACGAGGATCGAAATTCAATTAATATATGTAATTAGGGTATTGTGAGAGTGCTAAAGTCGCACTTGGCTCGACTTTAATTGAACGTTGGTACCCCAATGTTAAGATAGACCGATTAAGACCAGACTCGTGGGATCGACTGCCCTCTGAACCACCGATCGTTACAACGATCAGACGATTTTAAAAGGATAGGGGTTAGTCCTTCCGAATGGATTCTTTTTGCCTTGTGTTAAGGACTTTTCTTTTAGTGTGCTTGCTATTGTAGTTCAGCAATAAAAACAATAGAGAAAAAAACTGAAAGTATTCTATTAATGAATTTTCCAATGTTGACATTCACGATCGGCTTAAGGGTTGATAATCCATTCGTCATCTGGTGTGGATCGAACGTTGTAGCAGGACGGTCGTGATGTGCAGGATGGTCGTCTGTTCGTTACTTGATAAAAAACTAAGTTTCGTGGCTAGACGGCCAATGGAGGGTAGATCTTCAATAAGTTGTTCGTCACTCGATGAAAAAATGGGCTTCATGGTGAGATGGCAAGTGAGGTGACAGTCTGTTCATGGACTTAGAGGGAATCAAGTACGTGGCGAGACGATCGTGATTTGACTACTCATTCATCATCTGGTGTGGACTAAACTTTATGACGAGATGGCCGATAAAATCACCTAAACTTTGTGGATGAATGGTGGAGAGATAAACTAAGGGTTAAAACTAAGGCCCCATGCTATGAACAATAATAGTGACTAAAACTAAAATAAAATAAAAAGATAAATTGTTCATGGTGAACAGGTAGCATAAAGTTGAGTTTAGTTGTAACGGCATGAGGTGTAGAGCTTTTCATTGATTGCTGCTTTTATAGGCTTCTAGGAGGTGATGATCAGGTATAGGTTTTCGTATTGTGAGAAATTTGAATAGTTGTTTGTGTAAATCTCCTTGACTCTCTACATAAGTGTAGCCTATCGTGTACGACAACGTGTACAAGAGAGATGCTCGCTTATTCAGATCGTATGTCAGTTGAAGTCACATCACTGGACTCTCGCATAAGAAAGTTGTTGGATTCCTTATGTCACTTTGGCTTTAACATATGCATAGAGTTGCTTTTGGTAGGACTCTAGCATTAAATGCTTGATTGATATCTTCTTTGATGAGATTATGACATTTAATGCTTATAGATGGACTTGCTTTAATAGTATAACTCTTACTTTATAGAGAGTTTCTTTTGGTAGAACTCGAGCACTTAATGCTCTCACATATGCATGTCTTTAAGTCCTCCCTTTAAAGATCATGTACACCCCATGTGGCATGGCTGCTATGTGGTGCCTTTTGGATTATTTGATCTGGTCATGCCAGGTCTAGTGTAAACACTCGGTACACGAGTAGGATTTCGTCCATTACTAAGTACGTAGTGCCAATACATTGCGGCATCTCATTGGTTTGTGTGGATGTGCCAAAAACGGGTGTAAACACATGGGCCATCCATAACTACTCCCATTGCACCAATGCTTTTTATCATTGAGCCATGGGCCTACTTGCACTTGGAATAATGCGATTTTACAAATGATATAAAATGATGAGATCTCTTGACATGATACATGTCGATGTAGAAATTTGGTCGATCCTACCTCACCTCCTGTTAGCCGGAGTACCTATGATTTATTGGAAAAAAAAAAGAGAGAAGACATCGGGGGTGCCGGTTAAGGTCGGGAACCCTCCGATGCCTAAGTCATGATATGGACTTGCAGGAGGCGTAGTATAATTAAAATATTTATCGTACCTTTTACTGTAGAGGAGGCCTTTATTTATAACCTTTTTTTCTCAAATACGTATATGGCAATGCCTCTTGGATGATGATTGCGTATTACGGAAGAGATCTTCCTCCGGACGTGTCGTGGTTGACTTCCTGAGATCCTCGACGAATATCTTGAATGATAAACCTATATTTATATATTGTAAGTGTATTTTTATTCCGAGTGGTGGTCGATATTCGAAGCTGACCTTCGAGGCCGAGGTTGGTACCCGAGGCGGATGTCAGTATTCGAGGCCAACCTCCGAGGTTGAGGTCTTTGGTCAAAGCCGACCTTCGAGGTCGAGGTCATTCCTTGAGACCGAGGTCGGTATCACCTGAGGTCGGTCTCTAAAGCCGAGGTTGGTATCCGATGCCTATCACTGAGGCCGAGGTATAAAATAGCCGACACCAAAGGTCGGGGTGATTTTTCGGCACTCAAGCATTCCATAGTCTTCTAGTCTAGTTGCTCGGCTCATCTGTCTCATACATATGGTCGGTCCATTTTTACCCATAACAATACATTCAATAAAAAAAAAAATTGTATGAAGGGGGCCTAACTTGCACAGTTGAACTTGATGATCAAGCTTAATGGTGATGAGCCATTACGTGAATGAATTCAATGGTCTGGATATTCACTAAGCGACATTTATAGCCTGATCGACAATTGAGATAATCTATGTTTGATACTCTCCTTAACTCATTATGATGCGTGAATGAAGATGGGTGTATTTCACTACAATGTTGAGTTGGAGAGAGGAACCCAGAGCCCTAGAATATATAGATAATTTAGTTCCAACCTATGTATTTATACATGTCCTATTATAGCTAAATCCAATGAATGGAATGTTGCTACGTGTCAATAACTTGTATAAAAGCTAGAAACTATATTCAAAGAGTGTAGAAAAGATATCGTGAGAATCTGAAATACACCCCTCGAAATCAGATTAACAAAAAATTTGGATGATATATACTTATTTGATTGGATGTTTATGGATGTCTAGCCAGTTTCCAGACTCGGGTACGAGTTTTATAGTTTGACTAGTCCTTATTAGTGGCCTTAAGTGGAATCAACAAAAATGACGTTGTCAATAACTCTTTTACATATAGATGATCAAAAGCACCCTTGTTAATGTCACTTTAACCTTAAGTAAATAAAGGAAAAGCGAATACCCAAATTTTAGAGGCATAGATGATCACGCCTCTTGTATCATCCTATTTTTAAAATTCACTCTAAACTAAAACTAAGCTATATATTAAAAAAAAAAAAAAAAAAAAAAAAAAGGGATAGGCCATGCAAGAGAGGGATTCCTATTGATATGAAATTTGAAAAGTAGGTTCCTTTGTTCATACTCTTCTTACAATATAGGCCATGCAATAGAGGGATTCGTATTGATCTGAAATTTGAAATGTAGGCTCCTCTAGTCATGCTCTTCCTACAATATAGTCAATTTTCCCCATTTAAATAATGGAGCTCCATAAATTGGCTAGACAATTATTGAACCTGAATATAGTACTTCTTCCAATCCAGATCTTGCATTCATTCAGATGAAATTTTAGCCCGAGGTAAATCTAAAGAGGTACTTTAAGACGTCTCGTCAGTTTCTAGATTGAAATTACACCTACTTTAATAACGGTGATGGTTGGGGTTGGTGGGTGTGACTTACTATTGAGATGATCATGAATACCTAGCTATTTGCATGCATGTGTATGTGTTGATGCATGAAGGCATGTGGGAGCATTGAAGGATGAAAAACATTAGATATTGATCCGACAAACTATAAGTAAATCTTAATTTTGCTTGGTAGGCCACTAAAATGAGTTATCTACACCATGCGGCGTGTCCCACCAATGGACCCTATTGTAAGTGTTGTGATGTATAAAGTACCCTTTGTTGTCAAATTTCGATGAGACAAAACAATTTAGAGTGTGACTTATTCATATGATGGAAAGTTCACCTTCAAGATTATCATCATTTGAAGTTCGAAAGTACAAGACATGAAGATAGTTCTACAAGGTTGAGATCTAATTCAAGTTCAAGATCAAGCTGCTCATTCAAGTCTATTTCAAGTAGAAGATCTACTGAAGCTTCTAAAGATTTGAGTAGTAACTTCAATGTCCAATGTTTCAGGTATAAGTGACCCTAAAAAGACCCTAGGCTTAGGTCCTTTCTTATGCATATTATTTACGAATTTTTATACTTTGGATAGGCTTAAATTCGACTAGTCCTAGCCTAAGTTTGACTAGTCCAGGCACTAGTTTGACCAGTCCAAGAATTGCTTTGACCCATCTAAGATTCAAATTCAAATTCAGAGTTTTTCTGGTAGTTCCTCAACCAGTCGAGCACCCTGCTCGACCAGTCGTGGAGACCCGCTCGACTAGTCATGGGAAGCTCGACTCGAACTCCAACAACATATTTCAGTCTCCCTCGACCAGTCAAGGGCTATGCTTGACCAGTCGAGTAAGCCACTCGACCAATTGAAGGTCGATTTTATCCGATCGCGCCGAAAATTTTGAAATTTGGTTGAGTCTTAGACCAGTCGAAGGAGACCTTAGACCAATCGAAGGAACCATTTTTTGGCTTATAAATAGAGGTCTTTTCTCATTCCAAATCATTCAAAAAAGCCATAGAAAGCCTCCACTTTGAGAGAAAAGTTTCCATCATTATCAAGCTATAGTCCAGTAATTTTAGATCCTTTAATAACTTATTTGTTTTGGTAATTCATTGATCTCTGTTTTGTGAATCTGATTTTTTAAAGGAGTTTTTACTCTACCTTTTGAGATATAAGAATTCAAACAAGTACTCCAGGTTTGAGTTAATTTAAAATCTGTTTAGAACCTAGAACCCTTGATTATGTTTATTGGATATTGAACATCTATACATCAAGCGAAGCGGTTCTAAGGGGTACATCAAACAACGTCTTCAAGAAGAAGATAAGTACTCTTTATTTATTTGTTGTTTGGTTTTTGAGATTAGCCAGAAAATCTCTATATTGGTTTTGAATGAGATTACCTAGAAAATCTCAGCGCGGATTTTGATTGTGATAACCCATTTGAAAACACAACTGTATAGGTTTTAAGGTGAACTTGAGAAAACCTTGTTTTATAGTGAATGTCAATATCTCGTGGGTTGTGATTATTGAGAGTGAAGTAGGTGTGACTGTTTGAGAACAGTTGGTGTACACACCGAACCACTATAACTCCTGGTGTTTTGTAATGGATGATGTATGTGATGAATGTAAGACCCGTATCCTAACCCGTACCGTTCTGTATACTCATACGAATCCTCCCGGTCGAATTCTGGTAACCCACGACCTGTAACCAACGTTTGCGCGCGATCTTAAGCCGAGTCCTTCATATCTGAGTTAACTCGACCTGAGACTTGTACCAGTGCGACCGCGGCCGTTGCCGCGGTTACCAAGTCGTGTCTCGCACACTGAGGCAATACCCTGGCCAGGAGATGTGGGCCCGCATTCAGTTCGAGGAAAAACACCACGCGTTGCAAAACCCAAGAGAACATCACATCAAAACCCATCAATCAAGTACACATCACCTCACATGTCAAGTACAACCTCATCCCCAAGCAACCCCAAAGTCAACTCTCTCTCTTACACCCAAGTACACCCATCTCTCTCTCTCTCTTACACCTCTCTCTCTCATCTCTCTCTCATTTTCTTCCCAAGCAACCCACGTCCAAGCAATCTTCCATGAGAGAAGCTAGTGTGGCCCACCTTCCTACCTCCCATCTCCACCATCCAATGGTCATCTCAACCGTTGAAGTTCGTCCCTTGGAGCTCAAGGATGTGTTGATGGAAGAAGAAGTCCAAGAAGATCAAAGGTGGGTGATTTTTTTATGTGGTTTTGATGATTAGAGGGCCTGCATATGGTGGGACCCATCTCAATGTATGCATTGTATAGGGAGGGGCCCATAGTGGCGGGGTCCCTCCCATTTCCACCGATTTCTCTCTTTTTCGTTATTTCTCTCTCTTTCTCTCTCTTGTGATGGGTGTGGCCCACTTGATCCACGCCATACATACCGTGGGACCCACCTTGATGAATGTTCCTATCCACACCGTCCAATCCCTGGACGTGTGGACCCCACCTTAATGATGTATGTACCCACGCCATCCACTGGCTGGAACGGTGAAACGCACCATGTTGTATTTGTTTCATCCACACCGTCCAGACCATCTGGACGGTGCTGGATCTGTATGGACGGTGCCAGGCCCACTGCAGCGTGCAAGGCCATCTTGATGTATTTATTACATATCTTATCCGTCCATCTACCCAATCAGTGGGACGCACCATGATTTATGTATTTTATCAATCCGTCCATCCATGTTGACGTGGCCCACCCCACACGTGTGGGATGGGACCTACCTTGATGATGTGACGTATATCCACGCCATCCAGGGTATAAGCAGATTCAAATTTCAAGTGGACAGTCGTTCATACGTGGACCCACCATGATTTATATTTAAATCCACACCGTCCAGATATCTAGACAGTGGAAGTCCCACCTATATAGTTGATGGGTTGGACGTTAGCTCAGTATGTGGGCCTCCACCATGAGGTATTGTTATATCCAAACCATCCATCAATGGCGGTGGGGCCCACAATGATGTATGTATCCTATCTCCACACCATCCATCTAGACGGCTGTGTGAGAGGCCACCATGATGTATTGCTTCTTCAGCCGTCCATTGTTTGACGATGCATGTGATGTGTGAGGTGTATATATTATATAATATATAATATTATAATAAATATAATGGTGGAGCCCACCTTGATATATAATCATCCACACTGTCCAGTCTTCTGGACGGTGTGACCCACATATTATTATTATTATTATATATAATATAATATTATATATATATATATATATAATGTGGTGAGCCCCATGTGGGACCCACCTTACTACATGCATTGTATTCGCACCATCCAGGTGTTGGACGTGATGTACGTGTTCCATCCACCACCATCCACAGGGACGGTGGGGCCCTAACTTGATGTATGTATTATATTTATTCCGTCTATCTGTGCTGGGCAGTTTGGACGATGCCATGCCACCCCACCGCGATGCATTTGTTCATCCACACTGTCCAGATGATCTAGACGGTGCTGGACGTATTTGGACGGTGATGAGGACTCCACCATGATGTTTGTATTTTATGTCCACGCCGTCCTTTTGCCGGTCCACCTTGATGGATGTGATTTATCCACACTGCCTGGCCATGTGATAAGGCCCACCTGTAATATATATTTGAGGCCCACCTATGTTGTATATTTGAGGCCCATATGTGAGGCCCAATGTGGTGTATATCAAGCCCAAGTGATGGGGCCCGTTATTATGTATAAGACCCATGTGTAGGGCCGGCCTATTGCGTATTTATGGCCCATTGGTGAGGCCCGTGGACACGGTCCAGTTGATGTATACGAGGTCCACTGGCACGGCCCATGTGATGCAGCCCACTTGATGTATATGAGGCCCATTAGTGTGGCCCATTGATGCAGCCCACTTGATGTGTATGAGGCCCACTAGTGCGGCCCATTGATGTAGCTCACTTGATGTATATAAGGCCCATGTGTAGGGCTCACCTATTGTATATTCGAGTCCCATGGGCATGGCCCAATGTGATGTATTCGAGGCCCAATGTGATGTATTCATGGCCTATAGGCAAGGCCCATTGTGATATATTCGAGGCCCATGGTTGAGACCCAATGCGATGTATGTATGGCCCGTTACGTTATGTATGAATCCTTTGTATGGGCCACTCCTTGGGAGCAATGTTGGTTAAATGTCCATATAGATGGACAATGATGGTTGAAAGTCCACATTGTGACCTTCCCTTAGGCCTTGTTTGGCCGATCCGATTGTCGATATCGATTCCGATTGTCGAGACCGATTCCGATTGTTGAGGCCGATTTCGATTCTGATTGTCAAGGCCGATTATCGAGGCCAGTTATTGATACCAATTATGAGTATATGACAACATAGCATCATAATACATGCCTATACGCATCATCTGCATGTTGTTATGAGACTCCCTGATAGGCGGATATTGTCTCACATGAGCACACGGTATGCGTAAGATTGATGCATGACTGGATTGCATGACTCATTCATCTTGCATTGTATTGTGATTACTGTACGTCCTAGCGACATCAGGGTCGTAGCCTCCACAGGTATTTCGTGGATGGCCAGATGGGATACCGAAAATCTGTTCTACATGATGTGCTATAGATATCCCTGGGTGAAAGTCCCTAAAGCCCTCTTGGTTCCAGAGATTGCTCCAACGTCTAGACCGAGTAAATGCATGAGCGCATGAGGGCCGTATACTGTTAGGTCGTCTCCCACTGTATCGTAGTCGGTTGGAAGGGGGTACGACCTTACCTGCCTGAGAGGAGGGGCAATGCTAGGCTAGGTCTGACCAGCTCAAGGAATGGGTCCGCTATCGACGAGCCGAGCCTGATATTGTCAGGCGGATAGTGAGTCTCTTCTACTCACCTTATTGCGCGCGATGGGACGACAATCTGGTTTGAAGTGTAATAGACCCCGCTGATTTCAAGAGAGGAACTATACTGATATGTAGACTTATTGAGTAGAAATTGCATACTCATGCATTCATTTCATTCACTATCCACTCGGGCTGGTGGTGCGTAACTAATTGTTGTGTACCTTCGCATGGCCAGGATTTCGGTTGGGCGCGCGACTAACCTGAGATCAGTTTACCACATTGAGTCTGACTATCCAAATTTAGATATGGGACTGGTTTGGATAGAAGTCCCTTGTGATGGACCCCGTAGCCTGCGATACTACGTATTATTATCCCGACTTCACACTCCAGCTTAGTCATTTCATTCACAACACATATTGCATTGCATCCTCAGCACATAGTATTTGGCTTACTGTCTTCACATTGCATAGCTGATCTACATTACTTCCTCAGTATATGATATTGGTTTATTATATTTTTGCATCGCATAGCCTGGATAACGCTGATGGTATTTATGGGTCTATCAACATATTTTTGCATTATTCTGATATTGTATAATTTATGAGCCTGTCAGTATTTCCACTTACTCTGATTACTCTGATATTGCTTACTTGGCACTTACCTTATGCACACACTTTTACCACCCACTAAGCTTTCTATAAGCTTATGCACGATAGATGTGTGCATGTGGCGTTAGGTTGCAGCAGCATTGAGCTTGGAGCGTGCAACAGACTTTTGGAGCTTTAATTTTTGACATATGTATTTCCCTTTCAGCATTGTGTTCAACTGTTTATAATAGTGAATATGTGATGATGATGTTGCCTTTATGATTTGGGTATACTTGTGGTTATGCTTATTACGAGATAAATGTACACAAAAAAAAAATTCTCATTGTAGGATCCCAGGATCAGAATTTGGCGTATAGGCGCTGGGAGCCGAGAATGGGGTACTACAGAGGCTGTCGGCACCGGATTTGGTGATCGAGGAATTTTGTGAGCTCGGTTTCCGAGTTTGGGGCGTGACAATGGATGTGTGTTGAATGTTTGTAATCTTTTTCATGTACATGTGGTGAATGCTTGTAATAGATAACTTCCTTTCTTTGCCTCTTGTTTTAGTTTTGGATCTTGATCCTTACTGCATACAAGAAATCAGGTTATCCTACTATAAACATTTGTTTTTTGTGTAAGGTTATCCTTTGAACAAGGTTTGAATCAATTTCTCAATACTATTACAATTGAGATCTCTGATTGATTTAGTTTTATTTAATATTTCAGTTCATTATTTTTAATTCGGCATAGTCCTATTCATCCCCCCTCTAGGACTGAGAGCTCACCCTTTTCACCTATGTTAACTGTAGTGGGTAAAAATGAACTGGTCAGAAAGGTGAGGTTGGCTCAGATGTCAGTGCATATCGCGTGGTTGGTTGTCACCGATTTTGACCAAGGAGCTCCTCATTAATAAGATAGTAGCAGTGATCCACCACTAGGAGATCTACCTGACCGTCAGCCTCGTCCGCTAGGAGATGAAGTGCGTCCGCCTTCTTCGAAAGAGTATGAACACCGAGCTCTCCCACGGTCCCATCCATTTCTGAGCTCTCACTCGGATCTCCTAGAGAAGCATCTAAGGAATGATCCTACACAGGACCAAATGCGGAGATGTTATACTTGCGCTGCTTGAAGACCTGTAAGGGAGTCACCATGCTGTATGATAAGATGAAGAGGATGGTCATCCCGGGCCTCCAAGACTCCTTCAAGGTCTCAAAGGTAGGGAGCTCGACCTTGGTGTTCGGACAGAGCCTTTACGAGTAGATTGACAATCTAGCCAAAGCCCAAGGGTTCAACATCGACGACATGTTCCCATGACATAAACTGCAATGTTGAAGGGAAGCTCGACCACAGTCTACCAAAGAGCCTGTCTCAAGAAGGTCTTCCTCAAGATGATTGTAAGTCCAAATCCTAAGGTCAGCTCGGATGGTCGACCTCGGCCACCAAGCTCATGTGTCTTCAAATCCCGACCATTCAATCTTATCATCATAGAGGATCTCGGGAAACGGTTGAGAAACTGTCGCCATTCACGCCTACTATTCAGGAAGTGTTTTCGTCCACGTTACCACTCATAGGCCTATAAATAGAGGCCCCATCTATAGTGAAAGGTACAGACCAACAAACCCTCAACTCTAATGGACCCAAATTGCTTAATTCTGACTTACGCGTTGGAGGGTCCCCCTGCTATAGCCAAGGTCTCCATTGTTATCTTCATGTACAAGTCCCAAAAGGTCCAACGACTGTTAACCAGATTTCAACATCAACAGATTAGTGCCGTCTATGGGAATGACATTCAAGTTGTTCTTACCTCATCAACGCTCTACAATGGAAAAATGGAGGAAGAAAGCTCTAGCCGCTAATGCTTCAGCCCTGCCTACTCCGCCAGAGTCATTCGTAAATCAAGACGGTCAATCCTCTCAACAACGAGCTGATTTTGCTTCAGCGCCACCTACACCCATATCCCATAACTGAAAGGTTGTCTTATCTCTCTGGAGAATCGAGTCGAGACCTTGAACAACAATATGAACCGACTGATGCAAATCCTGGAGAGACAACCTTCCCCCTGGTCAAGAGGCAGAAGATGGTGCTGTCATTAAGCAATCCTGACCTCCACCTGACCCCCTAATCCCATAGGAGGTCAGACCGCAGTCAGGACAGCCCAGCCAGATGCCTGTCCAAACCGCAAGAACGGCCGCTCTCGTCACATCTGACCTGCATCACACGCTGGATAATCGAAGGCGTGGGGAAGTTCCCTGGGAAGCGAAACTCAAAGAGCTACAAGGTCAGATCGGTGATATACGCCAAGCCTACCGTGCACAAGCTCTAACCTCAATAGAATTTATGCTGGAGGAAACTGAACCACCATTTACCGATGATATCATGAAAGCTCAGCTCCCGCCTAGATTCAGGATGCCATAGATTACCCCCTACTTCGGGTCCGACGATTCGGTCGAGCATCTGGAATCCCTCAGGGAGTGGATGGAACTTCATGGCGCCTCGACCTCGGTGATGTGTAAGGCATTCTCCTTAACTTTGTCAGGACATCTTAAAAGTGGTTTCAACAGTTAAAACTGAAATCCATCAGTTCTTTCGTGTAACTCAGCAAATCTTCCTTACTCAATTTATTGGAGGCAAAGACAAGTGAAAACCAGCAACTCACCTCCTCATTATCACTTAGAAGGAGGACGAGCTGCTGAAAGACTACATCACATGCTTCAACCAAGAAGCGATGTAGGTAGAGGGTTATTCAAATCAAATAGTCCTAACTACCATGATGGTCGGTCAGAAGGAGGGAAGATTTATCTTCTTAATCGGCAAGATTCCTCCGATGATGTTAGCAGACCTCCTCAACCAAGCTCAAAAGTATTCCAACGCTAAAGAACTGTTCAACTCATAAAGCCACTCGAAGCACCGAGAGTTCGGCTAAGGAAAAGAAACTCAAAGAAGAGCCCCTCCCAATGCCAATAATAAAAGGAGGAGAGACGACGACTCGTTTAGACAATGTTCGAGCCGATGACCAAAGAGCAGTTTCATTCTTACACCCCTCTGAATGCTACGTCCGAGCAAGTTCTCATGAAAGTTTGGGATAAAATGAAACATCCTAAATTTTCACGGCCAGAGTTTGTACTCGTGCCCGAGAAAACCGAGTGTTAATAATGTATAAATTGGACGCTTTAAAAATCGCTCATTTTTTTTCCATTTAGATCACATCCAGATACATTTATGAAGGTAACATTCACAAGAATAAAGTTGACTGTATTGATTATTTTATCAAGTAAAAGAATTCAGTAAATAATCAAATGGCCTCTCAATGGGAGCTTATTACAATATCAGATTTCGCAACAGAAGTATAAAACTAAATTATAAAACTATCTTCTTATTCTTTCAACATAATCTTCCATAGGGAGATGGTCCTCTAGGTCTTCAATTTGTACGTCACGTGTATCATCTGTATGGTTGGAGAGGGTCAACGCCCTACTCATAGTGATGGTTATCCTTTAAGATTAACAATAATCCAAGAGATTCATAAAAGCAATCTAAAGGTTTTGATACTGAAAAGGCGAGCTTAAGAAGTCCTAAAGGGGGGTTGAATAGGACTACGCCAAATAAAAATTAAAGTGTTGAAATAATAAATAAATCAGAAATCTCAATCGCACTAGTATTGAAAAAATTGATTCAAACTAATTCGTAGTACAACCTACAACCAAACAAAGTTCAGTTAGGACAACCTTATTTTACGAATGATTGTAAGAATCAAGATCTCAAACCAAGTAAGAGAAAATAAAGCTATCTATTACAAACATTCACCACTTTTGCATAAATGAAATTACAAACATTATCCACAACACCAAGAGTTATAGTGGTTCGATGTGTACAACAACTGTTCTCAAACAGCCACACCTACTCCACTCCCAATAATAACTGTCTATGTGATATTGGCTTTTACTATAAATAAGGTTTTCACAGGGTCACCTTAAAACCTGATACAGTTGTGATTTTAAAGAGCTATCACAAAAAAAAAACCCCTCTCTGAGAATTTTCTGCCTATCTCAGAAAAGCCAACAAATGAGATTTTCTAGATATCTCAATAAAACTAAAATATAAAAGCAAAATATACTTATCTTCTCCTTTGAAGATGTATTAGTCGATGTAGCCGTAAAACCGCTTCTCTTAGTAGTAGATTGTTCAATGTTCAGTCATATAGGCAAGGGTTCAAGGTTCTAATTGATTTTAAATAGATTCAAACCAAAGGCTACTTCTTTGAATTCCTTAAGATATCAAAGAAGAGTATTTACTCTCTTTATAAAATAAAATTCAAAGAATAAGATATCAAGAATTAAAACAAATAAGCTATTAAAACTTTATAAATACCGTACAATAACTTGAGTATAATAGGGGCTTCTATCTCTCTTGATGATGGATTTGATGTACTTGAATTGGTAATCACGGATTGAGAGAATGCCTCTATTTATAGGCAGAAAAGTTGTTACTTCGACTCATCTAAGAATCGGATACCGTTCCAACAAATTCTTAAATTTGAGCGTGATAATATAAAACAGATCTTTGATTGGTTGAAGGCCTTGCTCGACTAGTCGAGGGCCCTGTTCGACCGGTCGAGGGTGCCAAAAATCCAAATTGATTCAGTTACTGGACTTCGAGTCGAGTAACCCTCGACTGGTCGAAGGCCTATCTTTGATTAGTCAAGCATTCTGCTCATCTGGTCGAAGAAGTAACGAAAAAATCTATTTCTCTTCAATTTAAACTAGGACTGGTCAAAAATTCCTTACACTAGTCGAACCACAACTTAGACTAGTTGAACCTTAGCTTAGACTAGTCGATCTTTAGCATAAAAACTCATTTAAGTTATGTTTTGAAAGTACCTAAGCCTAAGGTCTTTCTAGGGTTTGTTATACCTAAAATGACTGATCTTCAAAGTAGATTGGATGCTTGAACTTCATGGAACTTGTTCTTCTACTTGATTCTTCAATAAAGCTTGAAGTTGAAGATGGAGCTTGATCTTTTGCTAGAACTTTAGTAGAACTTGAACTCAATCATCTTGAACTTAGTAGAACTTAAACTTTCCATCTTAATCTACTACTTGACTTGAACTTCAGTAGAGTCTTGAACATTCCATAATTAGAGTCTTGAACATTCCATCTTGATCCACTACTAGACTTGAAGTAGAGTCTTGAACTTTCCATCTTGATCCACTTTAGACGGGCCACTTCATACACTGTTTTGTCTAAACGACATTTGACAAACAAAGGTGTGTTGTATATAATAAAGCACTTATAATCTCCCCCTTTATCAAATTCGTGACAAAACACTTATTATTACAACAACTAGAATGACATCTTGTATTCTTGATTCCATGTTGTAAAGATATGTTGCAGAATTTACTACTCCCCCTCAATGTGAGCTTTCCCCTGTATTATGACATACACATTTTTCATTCCAATGCCAATGCATATTCCAAGCATATATAATCATCAACATACATATTATGCATCAACATTCAATATTCATTCTACCCAGTAATAATCAATAATAATCAGTCCTCTCCCCCTTTTTGCCACATTATGACAAAGGAAAGAATAATCATTCAACTAACTATATCAAAATTAGTAGAATAAAAGATGAAAGTATCAAGAGATATGTATATAAATATGTCAAGTAAAGGGAATTATCAAGATGAAAAGTCAACAATAAGCATTAAAGGTAAATAGAGTATGAGAGTGACCATCAAACACACACACAAATTTAAATTTTTACAAACCAATGTTTTTAGAGATGTAAAGTAGCCTAGTCGGATCCAGAGAAAGAGGGAGGAGGTATGGAAGGATCAATCTGGTGTAGTCCCTTGGTGATGCGATGAAAGTACTTTCACATGTATTTCATATAGGATTTGTGACTTTCTGCCAGATTGTCTTGGGATACCTTTAACTCAACAATTTTTTCTTCCAATGACTTGAGTTGATCATCAACTTGGGAAGGTTGATAGTCTGGATCAGTTGCATCATCCGACTCATCAAGCTTGTCAAATATGTCATCCATGGATGTGTCCTCTGGTAAAGGTGCGTCTTCCTCTTCTTCTCATTCATTTCGCTGGTCGGGAAGGAACACCAGGTTCATTTTATGTAGATTTATATTATCAAAGGGTAATTCCGACTCCGGTGTCTCAGTCGAAGGAATGACAACATTGCAATAAAGAGCAATGCATGTCATGAGATAGGCGAAAGGGATCGACCCATGACCAGGATGAATATAAAATTGGATAATCAAATAACACATGAAAGAAGGAAGACAAATAAGAATACCAGAAACAACAGAGTGAAAGACACAAGTCACAAAGGGAGTAAGTTCAGACTTATTCCCAAATCGTGAATACACATTGGATGTAAATATGTGATGCAAGACTCTTTATTTGGGAAGCATCTGGTTAGCACGAAGGGCATTGCTAGAACTCCATTCAATGTTAAGCAACATAATTTGTGAGTGATCACCTGCCGCTCAGTATGTGTCATTTTCTTAGCAAGAATGGCAATGGGAATGCCATTATCATTGACGTTTATGTCAAATAAACCTGAAATTAGGTGGCGATCAATAGGAACTGTCCCTTCTCGAAAATTAATTGCAAATGTCAGATTTTCAAGGGACATGTCACTTATGGACATGTACATGTCTTCACTATGGAGCGGTAAGCCGTTCCGCCCCAACCAAGAATATTTTCCTAACCTATATCAGTAAGCATAGGCAAAAGTTGAAATAGTGCAATGTGGTTTACATTCACAGTCTTTTAACAATAATTTCCCTAATGTGGAAATCATTAACATGCTCCGAATCTTCTTCGGGAGATCTTAGGGTTCTCACCCTAATTGGAGTCGACCTGGAGGAGGAGCCACTAAGGCCCTTGCGAGTAGCCTTCCTCTTAGTACGATGCTCCATTTAGAGATTACAAAAGAGAAGATTAAAGATATATGGGTTGAGCTTAGATTAGATTTTTGTTCAAAACCCACTAAAGAAAGGTTGTAAATCATAAATAAAAGATAAACTAGTAAAAAGAGACCTAAATCTAGAAGGAAAATGAAAATAGACCACTTACAACAAAGATTTGGAGATAGGTTCGTCGAGAGAAGCACCGGCTAGTCGAAGAAGAAGGTGAAAAAATGAAATAGAAAAATGTTTTTTCCCCTTTTAATGAGCAAACCCGCACACCTCGATTGGTTGAGTATGATCCTCGACCCGTCGAAGGTCGATTGGTCGAGGATGTACTTGACTCACCGAGCAGTCCAAAAAAAAATTATTTTTTAAATTTTAAATTTATTTACATGTTTTGCATTTAAACATTATAAACAGAAAAAATACATAAATAACATGATTAATTAATTAAAAGTACACAAACTAATATCATGCTTTAATTTGGAATATTTATTCCTGTCGAGCGGTTTGGTCATTATGTCTGCAAGCTGCTTTTCAGTCTGATATATTCTAATGAAATACTCTTGTTCTTAACTAATTCTCTAATATAATGATATCGAATGTCGATATGTTTCGTACGAGAATGTTGAATAAGATTCTTTGAGATATTAATTGTGCTTGAGTTATCACAATATAATGTCATTGTATCTTGCGCAATTCCATAATCAGCTAACATCCTTTTTATCTAGATCATCTAGGTGCTAACATTACTAACTGCGATATATTCGGATTTAACTGTTGAGAGCGATACAAAATTTATTTCTTGCTGAGACAGGAAACTAAACAATTCCCTACATAAAAACATTCACCACTAGTAGATTTTCTATCGTCGATGTTTCCTGCCCAATCTGCATTGGTATATCCGGCAAATTATACAGTTGTATCATGCGGATAACATAGACCTAAGTTAGCAGTACTTGCGATATATATGATTATCCGTTTAACAACGATTAAATGTGATTCCTTAGGATCAGATTGATATCTAGCACATATTCCAACACTAAAAGCAATATCAGGTCTACTAGTAGTTAAGTATAGAAGACTACCAATCATACTCCGATATAGATGGGAGTCTCTATTTTTATCTGATTCATCTTTAGAAAGTTTGAGAGTTGTACTCATAGGAGTATCAAACTTTTTCCCATTCTCAAACCCAAATTTCTTTACCGGATTCAAGGTATACTTGGTTTGGTTTGTGAGATCAATATACCATATTCCTGTTGTTTTACTTGTAATCCAAGAAAGTAATTTAGTTCTCCAACCATACTCATTTCAAACTTGGATTTCATCATATCTGCAAACTTAATAGGCATGTTAGTGCATATAGATCCGTAAATAATATCGTCAATATAGATTTGTACTATTAATATATATTCATTATATTTCTTAACAAATAAGGTTTTATTAACACTACTCATGATAAACTTATGACTAAGTAAGAATTTAGTCAACTTTTCATACCATCCTCTCGGAACTTGTTTCAACCCATAAAGTGCCTTTTTAAGATGGTACACATGATCTGAAAGTTTAGGGCCTCAAAACCCTTAGGTTGTTTAACATATACTTCTTCATGTATATCACCGTTTAGAAATGTACTTTTGACATCCATTTGATATATTTTGAGTTTCTTATAGCAAGCAATTGAAATAAATAATCTAATGGATTCAAGGCGCGCCACTGGTGCAAAGGTTTCATCATAGTCAATTCCTTTTATCTAAGCGTAACCTTGTTGATGAGGGTCGAATATTGCATATCAGACCCTAGTTATTTCCTGATTTTACGTATATGATAATGCTTAATTGAATATTTTAATCGTGTTTTTGTTGCAGGGTGTAATTAGGAGCGTTGATTGAAAAAAGAGTACTACAAGTGTGGATTTGATGCTCCGAAGCCACCAGAGCAAGGAACGGACTCCAGGGGACCAACATTGAAGAGTTTATACACCAGGGACCCGAGGAAATCAAGTCGTTTACGTTAAAAAGGCCCGAAAGTGGTCCAGAATGCAAGATCTCAGGGTTCCCGACATCCGATTGATTCGAAACTTCATACATGGCCTGGGGGCCATAAATTAACCGTAAATATTTAATTTCATCCATTGAATCACTATGGAAGTGGGCCAACGGCCAGATCAGCCCCCTTAATTCATTGAGTGGGGCCCACCTGATAATAGGATACGCTTAAACTTTGGTCTCAAACCCTTAATCGGGGAGACAAATCAGATGGCTGGATTGGATTACTTGTAAACATCACAGAGGACCCCACATGAGCTAGGTGTGCACAATGCTCGAGTGCACTAGCCGTGCACTGCACGATCACCATGGTCAAACCGACCTTTGACCGTGTATTTTCAAAAACGGCAACTGCCGTTACAGCAGCTTCGCACTACCGGCCGTTTCGTAGATGTGGGCCCCATCCATTGTCCAAATGGATAATCGAAACCGTCCACCAGAATCCCAGTATCAATATTACCAACGTGTAGGTGACCTAATTTCAAGAGAAAATGATTATGGAAATCCAGCCATTCTAAAGCAGGTTGAACGGCAGAGAAAAAATATCATGGGGCCTCATCAACAGAAGACAAAAATTACATATTTCCAACTGAAATTTCGCCCTTCATCCAATGGATGGAGTGGATTTCTCAAAATAATGAAGGAATGGGCCCCACCAGTGTCACAGCAGAAGAGATCCGCGATCTCTGTTTCAGCATCCGGAAATCGACCACTTTGGGGACGGTTGCACGATTAGACCGTTGATCAGATGACTGATCCAAGCCGTCCATCATGTAGATCATGTAAAAACGTCCCAGGAGACGTTGATTTAACAGATAACATGCAAGGAAAACAGGAGTTTGGAGGCTCCGATTTTCACTACGTAAAGCTTTCACTGTTGCTGCGACAGCTTCTGCGACAGCCCTCCACCGCCTCCAGTAGCTATAAAAAGAGGAGGACATAAGGGAGAGCGGGGGAGAGCAGATCCAGAGCCAAAGAGAAGAAAGAGAAGAAGAAAGGGAGGAAGAAAGATGTTTTTATTTTATCAATCTTATTTTTCTGTCTTCCTAATTGATTTCATGAGTTGCTAATTTCTTAGCTAGGGCTGAGATGAAGCCCCTAATTTGATTGACTCTTGTTTATATGTTGAATTCATCTGATTTAATTGATTTGTTTCTTTCTCTAGTGTGCTTAACTGAAATCTTCGTACTTCTCCATTCTATGAGCTTACTCAAAGTCTAGATGTGGATGTTGTTTGGAATCTCATTCTAGGTGCTTGTGTCTGACCATGAACAGGTTTCCTATGGAGAAAGAAATAGGAATCTACATCTCTTCACGCCTAACCATGGATGGAAAGATGTGATCCTTATGCTTTAAGGATTACACATTCTGTGTGCCCGACCAAGGACATAGAGTGTGCTTTATTTATTTTTATATCAATCTGAATTAGGGTGAATCAACAGGTAAAACAAGGGTCAGGATAATTAGGGGTGGATTCGAAAGTCCTAGTCTTCTCTTTGATTGAATTTTCCTTATTGCTCTCAGTTATTTCTCATAGACTTGTAATAGTTTACTTAATAGTTTGTTAAACTATTTATTGGATTATTTAAGAAGAATCGTAAATTTCGAATTGTGACAACCAGTCCTCATGGGAACGATCTCATAATACGTACCATATCTACATCTGATTCGTATACTTGCGAGTTTAAAATCATTTAAATCAAATTGGTTTAAATAAAACATCACTTGTACAACCAGTCATGCCATGTTTCTAATGATATTCCCCATTTCATCAGATTTGTTCTTAAAAATTCATTTGGTTCTGATTATATGTTTATCAGAAGGTCTAGGAACCAAGTACCAAACATCATTTCTGACGAATTGATTTAACTCTTCTTGTATATCCAATATCCAACTTTCATCGACAAGTGCTTCTTTTACATTTGCCGATTCAATTTGAGAAGTGAAGCAGACGTAATTACAGATATTTTCTAACTATCTTCTTGTCTGAACACCAGTACGAGGGTTACCCAATATCTGATCAGTCGGATGGTCTTTGACTAATCTTAATTCAACACTATCTAATTTAGATGAGAGTCAGGTTTAACTATAATGTTAACTTCATCATCATCTTGACTTGGTGTGGGTGTAATCAGGTGATCGTCAATTACTACGTTAATGGATTCCTGAATCATGCATGTTCTTTTGTTAAGAACACGATAAGCTTGACTATTTAGAGCACAACTCAATAATATTCTCTCATCACTCTTGGCTTCAAATTTGTCAAATTTTTCCGACCACGTAAAATAAAACATTTACTTCCGAAAGTATTTGACTGTCGGTTTCTTATTAAACCATAACTCATAGGTTGTTTTATCTTTAGCTTTTCTAACATACACATGATTTATAATGTAGCAAACAGTATTAACAACTTCAACCCATAAGTTTTTCGGTAAGTTCATGCTATTTAGCATTACATTGGCCATTTCCTACAATACTCTATTCTTTCTTTCAACAACTCCATTCTGTTGAGGTGTTTTAAGAGCAGAGAACTCATGTGATATATCATGGTTAGTACACTACTCAAAATTGTTATTCTCAAACTCAGTATCATGATCACTTCTAATTTTGATCATAGGTACTTTTTCAGTTTGATTTCATTTTAGAATTTTTCTAACTTCATCAAGAGTCTTTGATTTCTCTCTTAAGAAGGCTACCCAAGTATATCTAGTAAAATCATCAACAATAACAAAAAAAAAAAAAAATACTTCTTTCCGCCTTTACTCTCCATTCTTGTTGGTCCCACCAAGTCCATATGGAGTAGTTCAAGAGGTTTGGCTGTGGTTAAGGAATTCACTTTCTTGTGACTTCTCCTAATTCGTTTGCCAATCTGACATGCGCCACAATTTTTTTCTACTTTTTAAATTTTGGGTAAGCCACGAATATGATCTCTCTTGCTCAATCTATAAAGATCTCTAAAGTTAACATGTCCAAGACGTTTATGCCATAGTTTAATTTTGTCTGTTTGAACCATGTAACATGTATAATTAGAAGAGCATGAGTCATTAATAATGTAGCAATTTTCAAAGGTCCTACGACCATTTAATATCATACTTCCTTTCTCATTTGTAATCTCACATCCGTGATTTGAAAATTTTACACTATGTTTGTTATCGCAGATTTGAGAAATACTTAAGAGATTATGTTTTAGACCTTCAACATATAGTACATTCTTAAAGGGATGAAGATTGGATAGTTGAACAGTACCTTGGCCTATGATTCTGCAGTTGCTTCCATCTCCGAAAGTAACTGAGTCGTCGTTTACTTCTTTGAAGTTGGTGGATATCGCTTTGTCACTTGTCATATGTCTCGAACATCCACTATCCAGGTACCATTTTGAATGGGTAGTGGCTTTGAAGGCGGTGTGGGCAACAAGACATGTAATCTTTGGAACCCATTTCATTATGGTTCTAAGTTTAGGAATTCCATTGGATTTTCTCTGTTTTGGGGAGTTAGAATTTTTCCACTTTCTATTAACTTCGATTCCATCTGTGTTAGATTTTAGAAGCTCTTTGAGTAAGTCCACGATTTTTTTAGCTAAAGGTGATTTATCATATCTTTGATTTCTATAGTTGATGGCATTAGAGTTAATTTTAGGAGCTCGAAGAGGTTTCAAATTTTTGAAATCATTTTAGCCAAATTTTTTCAAATTCCTACCTTTAGAGTTTGAGGATTCTCCTTTTACAAATGTAGGAGTTGAATTCTTATTTTTTCTGAGAATCATTTTTTATATAGCCCAGACCTGTCTTGTCACCACATTTTCTAGATGAGGTTAACAATTTTTCTAGTTTTGGCTCTCCATGGGTATATCTCCAAATATCCTTAGAACTCAAAAGGGAAGAAACTTCGAGTTTTAGTTTCTCATTTTCGGTTCTGAGTTTTTGTAACTTTGAAGTTTTGAAGTTAAAGTCTAGTTTTATTTTTTCAAAACAGTCTAAAAAATGAGATTTTTCTAAAACATTGTTTTCAAGTTCTTCTTTTAATTTAACATATTTCTCTCTTCGAATTTTCAGTTTGATAATAATTTTACAACTTTTCCTGTATAGGGCATTGTAGGCGTCTTGAAGATCATCTTCATTTTCATTTTCAGGGTTACTCTTGATATTTTCATAATTAGATCTGTTACAACTATCTGAGGAGGTGACTCTAGCTATAGTCATAAGGGTTTTTACTTCATTTGTATTTTCTTGTTCTGAGTCATCAGACTTGGAAGAACTTTCAGAGCCAGATGATTCACCCAAGTAGCTATCATGCCGTTTCTTTTTTACTTATCCCTTTTAGGACATTTATTCACCAAGTGCCTGTATTCATGACAGTTGAAACATTGATTGTCCTTTGTTTTATATTTCCAAGACTTAGATTTTTCTTTTCTTTTATCAGATGGTTTTTGAAAATCTAATCTTTTCTTATTTCTAAAAATTCTATAAAATTTCTTAGCTAGTAAAGCCATATCATCTTCTGTATCCTCAAAATCAGAATTAATACAATTTTCTTTTAAAACAGATTCAGAAGATTTAAGAGCAATAGCCTTACCTTTAGGAGCTTTAAAATTTAACTCATATGTTTAGAGAGAGCCAACTAACTCCTTAACTTTCGTATTATCAGTATCTCTTAATTCCTGAATGACAATGACCTTAGAGTTGAATCTATCAGGAAGAGATCACAATATTTTTGCACAGACCTTGCTTTCTGGGATTCCATCTCCTAGACCCGACAAGAAATTTACGAAATCATTTAGTTTCATATAGAAGTCCATGAAAGTTTCATTTTCTTCCATACGAATCTCCTCAAATCTAGTAGTGAGGAGTTGAACTTTTGATTTCTTGACTATAGTAGTTCCTTCATGTGTCATTTTACGAATATCTCAAGCTTGTTTAGTTGTATCACATGAAATAATTCTTTTGAATTCATCAGGCAATAGAGCACATGTTATGACATTTAAGGCCTTAGCATTTGCACTGCTTTCACTTTTCTGAGATCTAGTCCATAAGTATAATGCAATTTCTCTCATGTACTTGATTCCATCTTCGGCTACTACCTCAGTCATTCGAGGTTTTTATTTGGTTACAGTGGCTTGCCACACGATTTCATCTAAGGATTTTAGAAAAATCCTCATTTTGGCTTTCCAGTATACATAGTTAGAGCCATCAAAAGGTAGTGGCCTAGTAATAGACAAGCTATCGAAATTTGACATTATAAAAGCTCTAGATCTTTTAACTCAAGGAATTTAATCCAAAAAAAATGAGCAACTAAGCTCAGATAAAGTGCTGAAATAATAAATAAATCAGAAATCTCAATCGCACTAGTATTGAAAAATTGATTCAAACTAATTCGTAGGACAACCTACACCCAAACAAAGTTCAGGTAGGACAACCTTATTTCACGAATGATTGTAAGAATCAAGATCTCAAACTAAGTAAGAGAAAATAAAGCTATCTATTACAAACATTCACCACTTTTGCATAAATGAAATTACAAATATTCTCCACAAATACAAAATGTAAACATTCAGCACAACACCAAGAGTTATAGTAGTTCAGTGTGTACAACAACTGTTCTCAAACAGCCACACCTACTCCACTCCCAATAATCATTATCCACGTGATATTAACTTTCACTGTAAATAAGGTTTTCACAGGGTCACCTTATAACCTGATACAGTTGTGATTTTAAAGAGCTATCACAAACAAAAAAAACTCCTCTCTGAAAATTTTCTTGCTATCGCAGAAAAACCAACAAATGAAATTTTTTTGGCTATCTCAATAAAACTAAAATATAAAAATAAAAAATACTTATCTTCTCCTATGAAGATATATCAGTCGATGTAATTGTAAAACCACTTCTCTTGTAGTAGATTGTTCAATGTTCAGTCATATAGACAAGGGTTCAAGGTTCTAGATTGATTTTAAATAGATTCAAACCAAAGGCTACTTGTTTGAATTCTTTAAGATCTCAAAGAAGAGTATTTACTCTCTTTATAAAATAAAATTCAAAGAATAAGAGATCAAGGAATTTTAAAAAATAAGCTATTAAAAATTTATAAATACTGTACAATAGCTTGAGTATAATAGGGGCTTCTATCTCTCTTGATGATGGATTTGATGTACTTGAATTGGTAATCTCGGATCTCAACTCGTCTAAGAATCGGATACCGTTCCAACAAATTTTCACATTTGAGCGTGATAAGATAAATCAGATCTTCGACCCGTCGAAGGCCCTGCTCGACTCGTCGAGGAACCTATTCGACTAGTCAGGCAAGGTCTTTGACTGGTTGAGGGTGTCAAAACTCCAAACTGATTCAGTTGCTGGACTTCGACTCGAGCAACCCTCAACTGGTCAAAGGCCCATCTTCGACTGGTTGAGCAGTCTGCTCGACTAATTAAAGAAGTAAGAGAAAGATCCATTTTCTTCAATTTAAACTATGACTGGTCAAAAATTCCTTAGACTAGTTGAACCACAGCTTAGACTAGTTGAACCTTAGCTTAGACTAGTCGATCTTTAGCATAAAAAACTCATTTAAGTTATGTTTTAAAAGTACCTAAGCCTAAGGTCTTTCTAGGGTTTGTTATACCTGAAATGACTGAACTTTAAAGTAGATTGAATGCTTAAACTTCACGGAACTTGTTCTTCTACTTGATTCTTCAATAAATCTTGAAGTTAAAGATGAAGCTTAATCTTCTACTAGAACTTTAGTAGAACTTGAACTTGATCATCTTGAACTTAGTAGAACTTGCACTTTCCATCTTAATCTACTACTTGACTTGAACTTCAGTAGAGTCTTAAACATTCCATAATTAGAGTCTTGAACATTCCATAATTAGAGTCTTGAACATTCCATCTTGATCCACTACTAAAATTGAAGTAGAGTCTTGAACTTTCCATCTTGATCAACTTTAGATGGGCCACTTCGTAAGCTATTTTGTCTAAACAAAATTTGACAAACAAAGGTGTGCTTTATACAATATAGAACTTATAGATACATCTCATATTCCACTATTACAAGGAGTATGAGAATGCATAAGCAACCTACATGAGATGCATGCCTAGCAAAGTGTGTACGGCTCATCGTATGTAGTGATCATCACAATATGGAATATGATTCATAGAAAATCTAACTCGACCCGCATCCCATAACTACGGATATTCGCCAACATGGCTAACGCTACCGTGGATTTACATGAACACCTCAAGGCGTACAACACATAGTCGGATGAATTACGTGACACAATTTGTTCATGGAGCGATTATTTGTGACATCCAATCCCGGAAGTGATGTGACACTGCATTGTCACAAGAGCGATGAGAAGTTATGGCATTGGGCCGTATAATTGGGCCTTGTTATGGAAGCAGCTACTGATCGTTCAGACTAAATCGCGTTTCATAATTCCTAGCTCTAATTATCCAGTTAGCGCTTCTTATTGCTGGATGCAATGGTGGCTTCACCAACATTACTTGGTAGACAATTATCTTCCAGTAGATCATGTCATGTGGATTCCTCCTCCTTGTCTCAGGGATTATTAGAAAGAGTAGGGCATCGGCTACTTTAAAGAGACAAACCCTCCCCCTTTTCCAGATCAACTTGGTACGAAGATCTCTTTAGAAAACGTCGTTCATGAAGCGAAGCTTGCCGATACCCTCGAAGGATAGATAGCCTTCGGCACTCCCCTGGCGAATACTGCAAAGAATGATGATTCTTTACAGTTCTATCTGATGAGGGTCAAATATTGCATATCAGACCCCGATTATTGCCAGATTTTACATATATGATAATGCTTAATGGAGTATTTTAATTGTATTTTTCTTGTAGGATGAAATCAGGAGCGCTGATTGAAAAAGGATATTAAAAGCGTGGATTTGACGCCTCGAAGTCACCAGAGTAAGGGACGAACTCTAAGGGACCAATATTGAAGGATTTACACACCAGAGATCCGAGGAAATCAAGTCGTTCGCATTAAATGGGCCCGAAAACCATCCAGAATGCAAGATCATAGGGTTCCCGCCATCCGATTGGCTCGAAACTTCATACATGGCCTGAGGGCCATAAATTAACTGTACAAATAAAATTTCATCCATTGGATATCTCGAGAAGTGGGTCAACGGCCAGATCAGCCCCTTAACTCATTAAGTGGAGCCCACCTGATAACATGATATACTTCAACTTTGGTCTCAACCCCTTAATCGGGGAGACAAAGAAGATGGATGGTGCGGATTTCTAAGAAACATCGTAGTGGACCCCACACCATGGTGGGTGTACACCATGCACGTGTAGTATACCGCGCACCGACCAGCTGTTCGGTCTGTTGCGCAGCACGCCAACAACGCAGTGAGCCTAGATCCAATCTAAGGCCTCACCCACAAACGATAGACAGGAAGAAATATAAACTAGAAATAGATCAAAGCAATCCAAAACAAACCACAAGACAAGATATACGTGGAAAAACCCCAAACTAGGGTAAAAAACTACGGATGCAAAATTCCACTATGAAGAGAAACGAAGATTACAAGGCAATATACTAACCTCTCCCTTGGAAGTACAGAGAAAATCCTTTGCCCACACCTCAGAATAATTTCCTAAAAATTCACCTTAACCTAGAATAACCCTAGGGACCCCAATTTATAGTTTTGGCAACTTCCCTTTCCGCATCCCAGTTGCGAAAGGACTTGCGACACGAAATCCACGCAACCTCGACTGGTCGTGGGCGGCCCCAGATGTGGCTCCACTTCTCAACAATCTCCCACTTGGAGACACATCTCCATAAACCTTTGTCTTCTTCATCCGGAGTGCACCACCTCCCCGTCTTCAAGCCTGAAGACCAATCAAAGCTGAACAGAGCTTCAGCTTCTCCCTTGTGACCGCCTTGGTCAGCATATCCGCAGGATTCTCACTTGTATGAATCTTCTCCAGAGCAATCGATCCATCTTCCAGTAACGAACGTATGAAGTGATATCTGATGGCAATATGCTTGGTCCTTGAATGAAAGGCTGAATTCTTAGCCAAGTGTATTGCACTCTGACTGTCACTGTACAGCTTGCAATCTGCTTGCTTCTTACCCAACTCTTCCATAAAACCTTGCATCCACACCATCTCCTTGCATGCTTCTGTAGCCGCAACATATTCTGCTTCTGTCGTACTGATAGATACTATCTTTTGTAACTGAGAGACCCAACTGACTGCAGCACTACCCAGAGTAAAAACATAACCCGTAGTGCTTCTTCTGCTGTCGATATCTCCTGCCAAATCTGAATCCACGTAGCCTTGTAACTTGATTTTCGATCCACCATAACACAGCCCTACGTCCTTAGTACCTACCAAGTACCTAAGGATCCACTTCACAGCTTCCCAATGTTCCTTCCCGGGGTTGTTCATGAACCTGCTAACAACTCCCACTGCTTGAGCAATGTCTGGCCTCGTGCTCACCATAGCATACATGAGACTCCCAATAGCTGACGCGTATGGGACTTTAGCCATGTAGTCCTGTTCCTCCTGCGTCTTTGCACCTTGCTCCTTAGATAGCTTGAAGTGGTTGGCTAATGGAGTGCTAACCGGCTTAGCACCTCCCATATTGAATCGATCAAGTACCTTGGCTATGTACTCTGCCTGTGACAAAACTAATTTCTTGTTTTCCCTGTCACGCTTTATCCTCATGCCTAGGATTTGTTTTGCAGCTCCTAAATCCTTCATGGCAAATTCTCTAGACAATTGTCTTTTGAGATCTGAGATGTCCTCCATGCTTGAGCCAGCCACAAGCATATCATCAACGTACAGAAGAAGGATGATGTATGACGTATCAAACTTCTTCAAGTAACAACAGTGGTCTGCATGACATCTCCTAAAACCGTTTCCCGACATGAAACTATCGAACTTCTTGTACCACTGCCTCGGGGCCTGCTTCAGGCCATATAGACTCTTCTTCAGTCTGCACACCTTGTTCTCATTACCTGGTGCCACGTATCCTGTCGGCTGATGCATATATATCTCTTCTTCAAGGTCCCCATGAAGAAAGGCTGTCTTAACATCTAGCTGTTCTAGATGTAAGTCCTCTGAAGCCACTATACTCAAGACCATGCGAATCGTAGACATTTTCACTACCGGTGAAAATATTTCAGTGAAATCGATACCTGCCTTTTGTTGAAACCCTTTCACAACCAATCTGGCCTTGTACCGTTTCGAACCATCGTGCTCCTCCTTCAGTCTGTAAACCCACTTGTTATGAAGAGCTTTCTTACCCTTGGGTAGAGTGACTAGCTCCCATGTACGATTAGACTCAAGAGAGTCCATCTCATCATCCATGGCCTGCTCCCACTTAACCCGTATATCTGACTGTAACGCCTCTTCAAAACACTCTGGCTCACCATTATCTGTCAGTAGTAGATAATGTAAGGAGGGTGAGTATCGGACCGTGGGTCTCCTCTCCCGAGTAGACCTCCTCACAACTGGTGTATGCGGCTCTGCCTCATCCTGTGGCACTGTAACACCCATGTCCGGTAACTCTTCCAACTCTACGAATTCCTTTTTCTCGGCCTTATTTTCCTGCACACTGTCCTTATGCATCACTTTTTCATTAAGACTACGTCCTTGCTTCTGATGATTTTTCTGTTTTCTGCATCCCAGAACCTGTAGCCAAAATCATGTTGCCCATAGCCTATAAACGTGCACCTCCTGGACTTCGCATCCAGCTTGTTTCTGTGCTCTGCATCAATGTGAACATATGAAGTGCAACCGAACACTCTGAGATGTGCAAGGTTCACTTCTTTCCAGTCCACGCTTCTTCTGGTAGCCCACCATCCAATGGTGCTGAGGGACTTCTATTGATGAGATATGCGGCAGTATTCACAGCATCTGCCCAAAAGGTCTTGGGCAACCCTGCATGTAACCTCATGCTCCTGGCGCGCTCAAGGATGGTCCTGTTAATGCGCTCAGCCACACCATTCTGCTGTGGTGTCCCTGGAATCGTTTTCTGATGTTTGATTCCATTTGCTGCACAATACTCCTCAAACCTCTTATCACAATACTCTCCCCCATTGTCAGATCTGAGACACTTTACTGTTTTACCTGTCTCATTTTCTACCATAACTTTCCACTTCTTAAATACATCAAATACATCAGATTTATGTTTTAAGAAGTAGACCCACAGTTTTCTACTAGCATCATCAATAAAGGTAACAAAATAACGTGAGCCACCAAGAGATAATACCTGTGCGGTCCCCACACATCAGTGTGTACAAGCTCCAACAGATGTGTCTTTGGAGCGCGTCCCGTCTTCTTGAAGCTTACCCTCTCTCTGCTTGCCATACACGCAGTCCTCGCAGAATTCCAAGTCAATAGACTTCAGCCCTGGTAGTTTCCCTTTTGACAATAACACTTTCATCCCTTTCTCAGTCATATGTCCTAGCCTCTGATGCCATAACTGCCCATTCACTCCAGTTGATGCGACTGCAAGTGAACTATACGATCCTGAAGTCACGTACAAAGTACTTTCCTTTTTGCCTCGAGATATTACCAAGGCACCTTTTGTGATCTTCCAGGAGTCACTGGTGAATGTCGTCACATAACCGGTATTAGCCAACTGTCCCACTGAGATCAGATTACGTTTCAAACTCGGTACATGCCTGACATCCTTCAATTTTAAGACCGTTCCGTCTTTTTGATTTACATGAATATCTCCCTTTCCAACAATATTGCACGGCTCATCATCACCCAGGTAGACTCTCCCAAAGTCACCTGACACATAATCACGCAGAACTTCCTTACACGAAGTAGCATGAAACGAAGCACCCGAGTTTATAACCCAAGACTCATTCCTCGCATCAAGAGACAAGATCAACGCCTCTGTGTCGCTCTCCTCAGACAGATTCACTGAATCTTTCCCACCTTGAGAGCTTCCTTCTTGTTTCTTGAGCGCCCTGCAATCACGTTTCATGTGCCCCTTCTTGCCGCAATGCCAACACCCGTCTTTGTCTTTCGGTCCCTTGGACTTATTCCTTGACTTAGAACGCCCGTGTTTATTGCCTCCTTTGTTCAGCGATCTTCCTCTTCCTTCAACGTTTAGAGCATTCCCTGAATCCCCTGAAACTCCTGATGCCTTCCTTCTAGATTCTTCGCTGAGAATTAGACCGGCCACATCATCAAATTTCAGCTTTGTCGATCCTGAAGAATTGCTCACAGCAATCACCAAACCATCCCAACTGTCTGGCAAACTGGATAAGATCAATAACGCCCTGACCTCATCCTCAAAAGCAATGCCAACGGATTCCAACTGGCTCGTGACTGTATTGAACTCGTTTAGATGTTCAGCCACGCTCCCACCATCTGACATCTTCATGTTGAATAGCTGTTTCATAAGATGAACCTTGTTGGATGCTGAGGGCTTTTCATACATGGTGGCTAGGGCTTCCATTAATTCTTTTGTCGTTTTTACCTTGGATATATTGAAGGCGACGCTCTTAGACAAAGAGAGTCGGATCGTTCCTAAAGCCTTCCTATCCAGTAAAAACCATTCATCATCTGTCAACTTTTCTGGTTTCTTCTCTTTTCCTCCTAGAGGAATATAGAGGTCCTTCTGATACAGATAATCCTCCATCTGCATCTTCCAGAAGGCAAAGTTTGAACCATCAAACTTCTCAATTCTAGTTTTCCCATCTTCTGCCATCGCTCCCAATAGAACTAAACCAATAGCTTTGATACCAGTTGTTGCGCAGCACGCCAACAACGCAGTGAGCCTAGATCCAATCTAAGGCCTCACCCACAAACGATAGACAGGAAGAAATATAAACTAGAAATAGATCAAAGCAATCCAAAACAAACCACAAGACAAGATATACGTGGAAAAACCCCAAACTAGGGTAAAAAACCACGGATGCAAAATTCCACTATGAAGAGAAACGAAGATTACAAGGCAATATACTAACCTCTCCCTTGGAAGTACAGAGAAAATCCTTTGCCCACACCTCAGAATAATTTCCTAAAATTCACCTTAACCTAGAATAGCCCTAGGGACCCCAATTTATAGTTTTGACAACTTCCCTTTCCGCATCCCAGTTGCGAAAGGACTTGCGACACGAAATCCACACAACCTCGACTGGTCGTGGGCGGCCCCAGATGTGGCTACACTTCTCAACAATCTCCCACTTGGAGACACATCTCCATAAACCTTTGTCTTCTTCATCCGGAGTGCACCACCTCCCCGTCTTCAAGCCTGAAGACCAATCAAAGCTGAACAGAGCTTCAGCTTCTCCCTTGTGACCGCCTTGGTCAGCATATCTGCAGGATTCTCACTTGTATGAATTTTCTCCAGAGCAATCGATCCATCTTCCAGTAACGAATGTAGGAAGTGATATCTGATGGCAATATGCTTGGTCCTTGAATGAAAGGCTGAATTCTTAGCCATGTGTATTACACTTTGACTGTCACTGTACAGCTTGCAATCTGCTTGCTTCTTACCAACTCTTCCATAAAACCTTGCATCCACACCATCTCCTTGCATGCTTCTGTAGCCGCAACATATTCTGCTTCTGTCGTACTGATAGATACTATCTTTTGTAACTGAGAGACCCAACTGACTGCAGCACTACCCAGAGTAAAAACATAACCCGTAGTGCTTCTTCTGCTGTCGATATCTCCTGCCAAATCTGAATCCACGTAGCCTTGTAACTTGATTTTCGATCCACCATAACACAGCCCTACGTCCTTAGTACCTACCAAGTACCTAAGGATCCACTTCACAGCTTCCCAATGTTCCTTCCCGGGTTGTTCATGAACCTGCTAACAACTCCCATTGCTTGAGCAATGTCTGGTCTCGTGCTCACCATAGCATACATGAGACTCCCAATAGCTGACGCGTATGGGACTTTAGCCATGTAGTCCTGTTCCTCCTGCGTCTTTACACCTTGCTCCTTAGATAGCTTGAAGTGGTTGGCTAATGGAGTGCTAACCGGCTTAGCATCTCCCATATTGAATCGATCAAGTACCTTGGCTATGTACTCCGCCTGTGACAAAACTAATTTCTTGTTTTCCCTGTCACGCTTTATCCTCATGCCTAGGATTTGTTTTACAGCTCCTAAATCCTTCATGGCAAATTCTCTAGACAATTGTCTTTTGAGATTTGAGATGTCCTCCATGCTTGAGCCAGCCACAAGCATATCATCAACGTACAAAAGAAGGATGATGTCTGACGTATCAAACTTCTTCAAGTAACAACAGTGGTCTGCATGACATCTCCTAAAACCGTTTCCCGACATGAAACTATCGAACTTCTTGTACCACTGCCTCGGGGCCTGCTTCAGGCCATATAGACTCTTCTTCAGTCTGCACACCTTGTTCTCATTACCTGGTGCCACGTATCCTGTCGGCTGATGCATATATATCTCTTCTTTAAGGTCCCCATGAAGAAAGGCTGTCTTAACATCTAGCTGTTCTAGATGTAAGTCCTCTGAAGCCACTATACTCAAGACCATGCGAATCGTAGACATTTTCACTGCCGGTGAAAATATTTCAGTGAAATCGATACCTGCCTTTTCTTGAAACCCTTTCACAACCAATCTGGCCTTGTACCGTTTCGAACCATCGTGCTCCTCCTTCAGTCTGTAAACCCACTTGTTATAAAGAACTTTCTTACCCTTGGGTAGAGTGACTAGCTCCCATGTACGATTAGACTCAAGAGAGTCCATCTCATCATCCATGGCCTGCTCCCACTTAACCCGTATATCTGACTGTAACGCCTCTTCAAAACACTCTGGCTCACCATTATCTGTCAGTAGTAGATAATGTAAGGAGGGTGAGTATCGGACCGTGGGTCTCCTCTCCCGAGTAGACCTCCTCACAACTGTTGTATGCAGCTCTGCCTCATCCTGTGGCACTATAACACCCATGTTCAGTAACTCTTCCAACTCTACGAATTCCTTTTTCTCAGCCTTATTTTCCTGCACACTGTCCTTATGCATCACTTTTTCATTTAAGACTACGTCCTTACTTCTGATGATTTTTCTATTTTCTGCATCTCAGAACCTGTAGCCAAAATCATGTTGCCCATAGCCTATAAACATGCACCTCCTGGACTTCGCATCCAGCTTGTTTCTGTGCTCTGCATCAATGTGAACATATGAAGTGCAACCGAACACTCTGAGATATGCAAGGTTCACTTCTTTCCCAGTCCACGCTTCTTCTGATAGCCCACCATCCAATGGTGCAGAGGGACTTCTATTGATGAGATATGCGGCAGTATTCACAGCATCTGCCCAAAAGGTCTTGGGCAACCCTGCATGTAACCTCATGCTCCTGGCGCGCTCAAGGATGGTCCTGTTAATGCGCTCAGCCACACCATTCTACTGTGGTGTCCCTGGAATCGTTTTCTGATGTTTGATTCCATTTGCTGCACAATACTCCTCAAACCTCTTATCACAATACTCTCCCCCATTGTCAGATCTGAGACACTTTACTGTTTTACCTGTCTCATTTTCTACCATAACTTTCCACTTCTTAAATACATTAAATACATCAGATTTATGTTTTAAGAAGTAGACCCACAGCTTTCTACTAGCATCATCAATAAATGTAACAAAATAACGTGAGCCACCAAGAGATAATACCTGTGCCGGTCCCCACGCATCAGTGTGTACAAGCTCCAACAGATGTATCTTTGGAGCGCGTCCCGTCTTCTTGAAGCTTACCCTCCTCTGCTTGCCATACACGCAGTCCTCGCAGAATTCCAAGTCAATAGACTTCAGCCCTGGTAGCTTCCCTTTTGACAATAGCACTTTCATCCCTTTCTCACTCATATGTTCCAGCCTCTGATGCTATAACTGCCCATTCACTCCAGTTGATGCGACTGCGAGTGAACTATACGATCCTGAAGTCACGTACAAAGTACCTTCCTTTTTGCCTCGAGATATTACCAAGGCACCTTTTGTGATCTTCTAGGAGTCACTGGTGAATGTCGTCACATAACCGGTATCAGCCAACTGTCCCACTGAGATCAGATTACGTTTCAAACTCGGTACATGTCTGACATCCTTCAATTTCAAGACCGTTCCGTCTTTTTGATTTACATGAACATCTCCCTTTCCAACAATATTGCACGGCTCATCATCACCCAGGTAGACTCTCCCAAAGTCACCTGACACATAATCGCGCAGAACTTCCTTACACGAAGTAGCATGAAACGAAGCACCCGAGTCTATAACCCAAGACTCATTCCTCGCATCAAGAGACAAGATCAACGCCTCTGTGTCGCTCTCCTCAGACAGATTCACTGAATCTTTCCCACCTTGAGAGCTTCCTTCTTGTTTCTTGAGCGCCCTGCAATCACGTTTCATGTGCCCCTTCTTGCCGCAATGCCAACACCCGTCTTTGTCTTTCGGTCCCTTGGACTTATTCCTTGACTTTAGAGCATTCCCTGAATCCCCTGAAACTCTTGATGCCTTCCTTCTAGATTCTACGCTGAGAATTAGACCGGCCACATCATTAAATTTCAGCTTTGTCGATCCTGAAGAATTGCTCACAGCAATCACCAAACCATCCCAACTGTCTGGCAAACTGGATAAGATCAATAACGCCCTGACCTCATCCTCAAAAGCAATGTCAACGGATTTCAACTGGTTCATGACTGTATTGAACTCGTTTAGATGTTCAGGCACACTCCCACCATCTGACATCTTCATGTTGAATAGCTGTTTCATAAGATGAACCTTGTTGGATGCTGAGGGCTTTTCATACATGGTGGTTAGGGCTTCCATTAATTCCATTGTCGTTTTTACCTTGGATATATTGAAGGCGACGCTCTTAGACAAAGAGAGTCGGATCGTTCCTAAAGCCTTCCTATCCAGTAAAAACCATTCATCATCTGTCAACTTTTCTGGTTTCTTCTCTTTTCCTCCTAGAGGAATATAGAGGTCCTTCTGATACAGATAATCCTCCATCTGCATCTTCCAGAAGGCAAAGTTTGAACCATCAAACTTCTCAATTCTAGTTTTCCCATCTTCTGCCATCGCTCCCAATAGAACTAAACCAATAGCTTTGATACCAGTTGTTGCACAGCACGCCAACAACGCAGTGAGCCTAGATCCAATCTATGGCCTCACCCACAAACGATAGACAGGAAGAAATATAAACTAGAAATAGATCAAAGCAATCCAAAACAAACCACAAGACAAGATATACGTGGAAAAACCCCAAACTAGGGTAAAAAACCACGGATGCAAAATTCCACTATGAAGAGAAACGAAGATTACAAGGAAATATACTAACCTCTCCCTTGGAAGTACAGAGAAAATCCTTTGCCCACACCTCAGAATAATTTCCTAAAAATTCACCTTAACCTAGAATAGCCCTAGGGACCCCAATTTATAGTTTTGACAACTTCCCTTTCCGCATCCCAGTTGCGAAAGGACTTGCGACACGAAATCCGCGCAACCTCGACTGGTCGTGGGAAATTTCCTTTTTTCTTCAACGCGTAATGGACGGACGCCGTCTGTTTGCGGACATTAGTGGGCCCCACCCATTGCTTGTACAGATGATCCAAACCGACCACCGTGTAAAGGGATTCGAGAGCTACAAAACCATGTTGTCACTTTGTAAACATACATACACATGTGTTTGATACAGAGGCGACAAACGGACTGCCCTGCAATGTTCAAAACTAATCTTTTTGTGATTTCTTCTCTGGGCCGCGTCAACGGACTTTCAAAACCATCCATTTTTTACTAAATTTTCATCCTGAATCCAATGGATGGGGTGGATTTCCCCGAAAACACTTATGTGGGGCCCACCGGTCACGACAGCGAAAGGGTGCAAAAGGTTTCACACATATTAGGAAATCCGGTTTTTCAGGCGATTGTGAGCCACCATCTTTGATCGTATGGTAGATCTGAACCGTCCATCATGTAGAGGACCCAAGAAAGTTCTAAGGGACAGTGTTTGTTTGGAATTTGAACGAGGAAAGTGCCGTGTTTCGAGGCCCCGAACTTGACTGCGAAAAAGCTTTCGCTGCACGTGCGACAGCTTTCCAAATCCGATTTTCACCACTCCAGCCACTCCGGGAGCTATAAAAAGAGATGTAAAATGTGGAGATAGGGATCTTTTAGGAGACCAGAGCTTAGGGGAAAGCTAGGGAGAGGAGAAAGAGAAGAACGAGAAGAAAGAGAAGAGAGAGGATGTTTCTAGTGTTTATGTTTTATTTTTCCTTCATTATAATTGATCACATGGATTTCTAAATCCTTTGTCTAGGGCTGAGATGAAGCCCCTATTTTGAATAACTCTTGTTTATGTTGATATTATCTTAATCTGATTGATTTGTTTCTCTCTTTAGTGTGCTTAACTGCAATTTTCATGCTTCTCCATTCTATGAGCTTGACCAAAGTCTAGATGTGGATGTTGTTTGGAATATTATTCTAGGTGCTTGTGTCTGACCATGAACAAGTTTCCTATAGAGGAAGAAACAGGAATCTACATCTCTCCATGCCTGACCATGGATGGAAAGATGTCATCCATATGCTTTAAAGGATTATACATTCTGTGTACCCGACCAAGGACATAGGGTGTGTTTTGTTTATTTTATTTATATCAATCTGAATTAGAGTAAATCAACAGGTAAAGCAAGGGATTAGGATAATTAGGGGTGGATTCGAAAGTCCTAGTCTTCTCCTTGATTGGATTTTATTCATAGCTCTTGGTTATCCTTTTAGATTATTTTTCTTAATTGCTTGCTACACTATTTGTTGGATTCGTTAAGAAGAGTCTTAAAATTCGAATTGTGACAACCAGTCCTCGTGGGAACGATCTCGTAATGCGTACCATATCTACATCTAATTCGTATACTTGCGAGTTTAAAATCATTTAAATCAGATTGGTTTAAATAAAACATCAAGTTTTTGTTCTATCCTCCTCCACCTTTGCAGATATTACAAGATAATCTTCCTTCATCATCAGAAAGGCAAGAAATGTCAGGACATTGTCATCCACCTCAGAAGAGCAAACATATTATCATTAAAGACTTATCTTTTTCAGAGGAATAAACATATTTTGAAACATTTGACTTCAGAGTAAGAGATTCCAAACATTAGATATTTTGATCTAATCTTAATATAATTGTGATTTTATTTACTTTTAGAAGAAACGCATCCTGCATAAGGAACTTTGCGATTCATGTTATTATATCAAACAATCGACATATTTTAGCATATTTAAAGTGATTCATTTCAAGCATATTCATTTGTGCAATCATTTTGATATGATATTGAATGAAGAATTAAAATAAAAGCATTAACCTACTACGACTGTTAGTGCGGGATTTCCTAGATGATTTTTTTAATTGACAATGCTAAATTTCAATTTAGTTAGTTACACATAGTTTAAACTCTTGAGTAGTGGAACCCACGCAGTTTTTTAAACTCTTGAGTAGTGGAGTCGGGTCTCACATGATGGTCTCTGTAACTTTTAGGAGTTCACTGGACTTGTCACAGCCTGGGGAGTTCACAAACCGCGATCCATCAGAGGGCCCAGTAAAGCTACCGGGGCCGTGAACTCGGTTGGAATTACGCACAGGGTTGGCCACGGTAACTCTCGGACGCCAGCCCATTAATGAGTACGTTTAAGTCCTTCCTCATGAGTTAGTACTGAAATCAAGCTGAAGATCTGGAGGGTCTTACGCATGGTTGGCCTATCTATGGACATGGCCAAAGAGCTCACACTGTGGTCCGCTTTTCTTTCGTCTACAAGGTTAAACCCATTCACTGGAGGGCATTTTCCTCTGTTCCCCGTGATGCTGCTGGAAAGCTATACAGACGGCATTGGTCTTACGCGTGACTGGCCGTTGAGGAGTTCTTGGCCTTTTAGGCTTTTAGTCACTGGCTCCGCTAGCTGCCCACATGGGTATGCATATGATGGCCTTCACGGGCTTCTTAGGGCCACTGGCATCTCATTGCTGCTCGAATGGCGAAAATAATAGGTCTTACGCGTAGCTGGCCCTTTTAGGGCTTGGCTAGACTGCCTTAAAATGCCTTAAAAGACAATAATAGGTGTGATCATCGTTGCTGCAAGAGTGATAGACATCTCTGATTGAGATTGATACATCACTACTTCTGATAATATCTTCAAGCGGATCTGTCTGTGTTGTTCATAATAAATCAGCTTGGTGACGTTACCAATTTTGACAGAATTTTGAAGAGCTCACTTGATGATGATGATGGTTACTTTCTTTTCACAATACTTGTTGATACATAGTTTTGATATGTGCGTGAATTTCCTCTTTAATCATTCATCTTATGATACATAGACATGGTCTTGTTTATTCTTGCCCCCTTTTGATATAGAATCATTATGCTTAATAATATTCTAGATCAAAATCAGTAGCATCTTCAAGGACGATATCTTTTGATAAAGCGAGCATTGACCGGTATACTGATGCCTTGCCCATCTTGATCCACGACTCTGTATGCGCCATAGGAATATACTTCTTTTATGTACGGCCCATCCCATTTAGGATCGAATTTACCCCCTGTTCGACGGGTGACCACTAGGGGTCTTTTCAACATCAGCACCATATCCCTTTCTCAAAAGAATGATATTTAACTCGTTTATCAAAGGCGGCCGATATCCTTGCTTGATATGATTGTAACCGCTGTTGGGCTGCCAGGCATTTCTCATCAAGCAAATCCAGTTCTTTCAGCCTTATTTTTGCATTTTCATCATCTGTTATAGACTGATGTACTACCACTCGAAGTGATGCTACTTGTATTTCAATAGGGATCACTGCTTCTACACCATAGACCAGCGAATACGGTGTTGCTCTTGTTGCTGTCCGGTGAGTAGTTATGTATGCCTACAATGCTTCGTATAACCATTCATCCCAATCACGCTTGTTCCCGGTCATTGTCTTTTTCAGTATCTTGACTATCATTTTATTAAACGCCTCTGCTAGTCCATTGGCTGGCGGATAGTAAGGTGTCGAAAATGAATGATGAATACTGAACTTCTGGCAGAGCTTCTCCATGCCTCTGTTTTTAAAGGGAGTACCATTATCTGTAACAATTTTCTTCGGAATACCATGGCGGTATATTATCGCGTGCCGGATGAAATTGACTACATCTTTTTCTTTGACATTGCGAAAGCCACTGCTTCTGTCCACTTAGAGAAATAATCTGTCGCTGCTAAGATATATTGCTTTCCTTTAGACGAAGGCGGATTTATGGGACCGATGATGTTAAGTCCCCAGGCAGAGAAGGGCCAAGAAGCGATTGATTGATGCAGGTCTTCTAGAGGAACGTTTATAACATCTCCTTGGATCTAACATTCATAACATCGTTTTGCATAATCTATCGCGTCTTTGAACATGGTAGGCCAATAATACCCAATTCGGTGTATTCTATGAAATAAATTCTGACCAGCTTGATGTGTCCCACATTCTCCCGAGTGTGCTTCTTGCAACATCTGGCCTGCTTCTTGTTCGTCTAAGTAACATAGAAACATTCCATTGTAAGATTTTATGTACAATACTTCGCTGCATATGATAAATTTGCTTAACCGTTGCTTGATCGATTGTCTTTGTGCCGGATCTTCTGGTAGAATGTTATACTTGAGATAATCGATGAAAGGCTGACGCTAATCATCTGTTATACGGGAAGTGTCTCGACGGTTTCATTGATGACTTCTGAAGATGGAAAAAATCTTCTTTCTTCTATAGTTACTTGGAGAGGGCTTCGATTTGGGCAGGACAGAGCCGCTGCCAAACTGGCCAAAGCATCCGGTTTTGCATTTTCAGACTATGGTACGTGCTTGATTTCGACATGACAGAACTATTCTAGCAACTGCTGTGCTTTCTGGCAGTATGCAAAAGTTCTTGCTTTCGTACCTCGAACTCAGTCGTCAATTGATTTATAATTAATTTAGAATCTCCAAAGATATGTAGCGTTTTTATCTCCATTTCTTGAGCCATTTCCATTCCAATGATGAGGGCTCTGTATTCAGCCTCATTGTTTGCGCACGTATTACTCAACGTGAAAAAGTAAGGTAACAAGTTACCTTGAGGAGTAATGAATATCACTCCTGCCCCCGCTCCTGACGCTCGAGCAGCACCATCAAAATACATCTGCCATGGGCTTTACGACTCAGCCAACATAACTTGCTCATCTGGAAAAACATCACTGATGGCTTCACATTTTACCACAGGGTGCGCTGCAAGGAAGTCCGCCACCGCTTGTCCTTTTACCGCTTTCGCCGGCTCATTCGTAATAGTATATTCCGAAAGTAGTAACATCCATTTGGTCAATCTCCCAAACAACATTGGCCTTGTCATTAAAATTTTTATCAGATCTGCTCTCAAGATCAAAGTTATGTCATGGGAGAGACAATAATGTCGTAGTTTCTGAACTGCAAATATTAGTGCCAGACACTCTTTCTCGATCGGAGAGTAGTTGCATTCCGCACCCATCAGAGTTCAACTTAAGTAGTAAAGAGCAGTTTCTTTTCCGGCTTCATTTACCTGGGCTAACAAAGTGCCTAAAGAATTCTTAGCTGTCGATATATACAGAATGAGCGACTTTCCTTTTATCGAAGCTGTTAGTACCGGCGACTGTTTCATCAACTCTTTTATTGAATCAAACGCGTTCTGACAGGCTTGGTCCCATATAAACTCTGTATTTTTCTTCATCAAATGGGAGAATGGCTGACACCTTCTGCCAAATTTGAAATGAAACGGCAAACGTAAGCCAGCTTTCCTTGCAAACTTTTTAATTCCTTTAATGTTGTCGACGGTGGCATATTTTTAATGACTTTGACTTTCCCTAGATCGATCTTAATGCCCCTATGCCGGACAACAAAACTGAGAAATTTACCCGAAGACACCCCAAATACACATTTAGTTGGATTCATCTTTAACTGTTTCTTTCTGAGTCGACGGAATACCGATGTCAAATGTTCACGACGCTCCTGGTGATCTCCTCACCTGACCACCAAGTCATCGACATAGCACTCAACATGCTTATGCATCATATCTTGGAAGATATTCTGCATTGCCCTCTGATATGTCACCCCGGCATTTTTTAGGCCGAACGATATAACTTTATAACAATAAATTTCCAGTGAAGTTCTAAATGTTGTTGCTTCTTCATCTTCAGGTGTCATTCTAATTTAATTATACCCTGCGTAGCCGTCCATGAAGGACATGATAGCATACTGAGTCGTACTATCAATCAGTAATTCAGTAATCGGGAGAGAAAAATCATCTTTGGGATAGGCCTCGTTTAGATCCCTGAAGTCGACGCACACCCTGACTTGTCCGCTTTTCTTCTTCACCGGGACAATGTTTGATATCCACTTGGGATATTTGACCTCCCTGATAAACCCAACCTTTATCAACTTATTCACTTCCTCTTCTATCTGGGGGACCAAATCTGAATGAAAATGCATTTGCGCTTGTTTAACTAGCCTTTTCTCTTTAGAGATATTTAATCGGTGCATCGCTACGGAAGGCTCCAAACCAGGCATTTTTGTATACGTCTAGGCAAAGACATCTGTATTTTCTTTGAGAAGTTGGACGTATTTCTCAGACTCTTACTCAGAAAGACCGGCGCTAATGAATGTATTCCTTGGCCCTTCTTCAGTACTCAGGTTTATCTCTCGCAAACTGTCTATTGTTGGTTGTCCCCTGTCTTCCATCTGCTTCGGGACCATTTTAGGATGCACAACTGTTTGAGGATTCTCATCTGATAATTGGTTGGTTGTAACCATATTCACTATCGCCTTTGTACCCCTCTCTTTTTCTTTGCCAATTACTATTTCGCCCTTGTCTATCATTAGTTGTATTATACATTTCAATGTATAACAATTCTCCGTTGGATGTCCCACTAGGTGATGATAGCGGCAAAAATCTCTCTCTGGTTCTTGTCACATCCTCAGGGCGTTTAGGTTCCGATAACTCTATTGTACCGGCTTTTAGCAGTTGGTCCATCATAGGAATAACATCTTCCCTATTAAACGCGAATCCCTCGTGAGAATTGAGCATCGTAGGCCTCTTTCCACTGTACCTATTTCTTGATTGGTTCAATTCTTCTTTTCGTTTCGGCCTCTTTTCCCTGGAGTCCCTAATATCTTTACTTCTCTTATCATGATCGATGACATTTGTGGACATCCTGTTGGGTGCTCTCCTAGCTGTGTCATGGTGAAATGCTAGCATCCTACGAGTCATTAATTCCAAAGCATGAGCTTTAGTGGCCAGGTCACGGAAAGTTTTGATGTCGGCGCTAATGAGTCCAAACGCGATTCCCGTTTCCATAGAGTTCAGACACATCTTGACCTGTTCCCTTTCTTTCGAAAACTACCTACATGAGGCTCCTAATGTCTTCCACCTACCTATAAACTTTTCTACTGGTTCTCCCTCTCTCTGCCGCACGGAAGCCAATTCTGTAATACAAACATCACGCTCTGAAGAGAAGAAGTTGACATAAAGGCGTCCCGCATTTGCTCCCAAGTACGTATCGACCCTGTTAGGCTAGAATACCATCAGAATGCTTTGTGTGTCAGTGACGACCCAAACAATCGTAAGCAATACTGCAGTATCGTAAAAAAAATTTCCCATGCTAGTGATGAAGTGCATTAAGTGTTCTTCTGGCAATCCTTCCCCATTAAACTTCTGAAAATCTAGATGCTTGAAGTTGGATAGAAAGGGGATATCTTCTACCTCCCTTGGGTATGATGTTCGGTACCTGAAAATGTCAGTATTTTCACGCTCTCTTTCTATTCTGACAGCTTCTTCAACGACTTATCTCACTTCGTCTTGTGTTACGGTTCTTGCAGCTGGGACAGACCCTCGAGATCCTGCCCCTTCTGGTTGAGAATTTTCAGGCTGGTTTTCTTATCCATTCATTGTGCCCATCATCGAAGGAGTCGCTATCCAGGCTACATTGTGCGCAAGAGTCGTTAAGGCCTCGCTGAGGTTTCTGCACTCATCCATTAGTACTCTTTGTGCTTCTGCCATCTCATTGATATGATCCTCTGCAGTCGGTATATTGTCTTGATTTGTCCCGGCCATATGTACCACAGCTTCTCCACTCTTTGACGAAGCCGTTGTTGAAGTGGGGCAGGAATATGTCGATGTAATAGGACTTACTAAGAGAGGGAAGTATGGAGTTCCATTCAACTTCTGCATGCATCTGGTGCTATTGATCGATTGGGGCGATACAGACATCGGCGAACTTGTCTGGAGTGATACAAATACGGGTGAACTTACCATTAATGCTTTACCTTTCTGCTGTCTCGTCCATTTGACTTTTGGTGCAATCAAAGTTGGGAAGTCGCCCGATGTTAACTGCAGGACTACTCGCTCAAGATATATCGCAGGAGGAGCGAGTTCAGGATTCTTCCTTGTTGTATTACGTGTTATCGGTCCCCTAACTCTTGGCAAGGGCAGATCCACCCCGGGGCTTCTCGTATTTCGTGCTCTCGTTCTGTGAGACATTACGACCATCCAACCTTCACCGCCTTCTAGCGATTATGGCGAAGCAGAAACAACCCCAGTTGTCGCTCGAGTCATGTTTGCAGAGGCTTGATTCGGTACGTACTCTATTATGAATCCGGTCGGAGTAAAATGGAAGTTCACATTTCTTGCGGGAGTTGTCATTGGTTGTAATTTGTGGTTGAATTCAGAAACCTTCAAACATGAATCATAACCATAGTCAGCATTTGAAGAATCAAATAATCTATCTTAGAGATGAAGGGGAGGATGTTTCCACTAAGAGTCGCTTGGCGTCATAAAGACACCAAACTTATGATGAAAATTCTGTAAGTATCTCGATGTTGGTATTAAATAAGATAAGTCCCCAACAGAGTCGCCATTACGTTTCGAACAAGAAACAAATGCATTTGATTTGGGATATTATCTTATTCAAACATAATAAAGAGAGAGTATTTAGAGACAATCATCACAACTTATTAATACTAAGTTCATTTACATCCTCAAACATCCCTTGATTCTAAGATAGATTATTTAGAATGTACAAATTGACAAAGTTCAAATATCTAGATTAAATATCAAATTCGGCAACATTTCGTCTTATGATTTGATCATCTCTTTAAGAGGAATAAGACATAGATCTCTTCTACTGATTTCTGTCTTTCTTCTTGCTCTACTTCCTCTCCAAAATCTTCAATCCCTCCAAATGAAGGAGGGGAGGGGGTATTTATAGGCCCTTACACGTGTGGAACCTCGAATTTGGCGCCGTGGGACCCACCTTTCAATGCTTCAGGTCCTTTATCAAAGAATCTGTCCTGGAACCAGTTGTGCGAACCCGCGCAACTGATCTTTGGATTGCGCAGACTCGCGCAATGGATATCGTTTGTGCGGACCCGCGCAAACATCCTTAAAGACACTTCTCTTTTTTCTTTCATTTTCCTTTCTACTGTCTTACTTTCTAATCTTCTTTTACTTCAATCCTTTCATCATTTTTATGCCTCAACAAACCCATTCCTTTGTCCTATCCCACACGACTCGATTTATTTGGTCTAGCGTCTATTTAGTAACGTTTTTATATCTTATCCAAGTGTAGTGATTGTTAGTGCACTCACCGTGCACACATGGTTGTCAATCACGTGACTAGTTGTGTCATGTAGTCGGATGGGTCCTTGGCAAAAGAAGACCGACTATGCAACTGGAGCAGAAGCCCAAGCTACAAGATCAAAGTACAAAGAAGCTCCTATAATTTTGACCTTGCATATAGATGATCCTAACCCAAATAGGAAAACCCACTTAGATCATCTATTCAAGCCATTTTAAGTGTATATTTTCATTCATTCTAATATTGGCTTTAGTAGGTTCAAAGTTGCTGAATGAATTGTTGGACAAAAGTTCAAACAGGAAAATATGTTCCAATTCGATTGGAAAAGGTGCCACCAAATAGCACCTTCGATACCACTGAAGACACCTTTGGTGCCACCGAAAGTGCCCAAAAAAGACCAACAATATATCAAAGATAATTCGGTACCACCGACTGGATTTTTGATTCCATCGACTCCTATTAAAGTACAATATTCGGTGCCATTGAAAGTAACAAATTTCATCTAGCAGCTTCAGGATTTAATTCGGTACCACCGAGTGATATTTCGGTGCCACCAACTCCAGTTCGGTGCCACTAAAGGTCCACTCGGTAGAACCGAAAGCTAGTCGTTATAGATCCGTTGGGACTTTTTCTCTATAAATACAGGACCCAAAACTTTATGAAAAGTATGGATTAAGGCATTTCACAATCCCTAGTGCAACCCAAGCTTAACCTAGCCTTCCTAGACTCTATCCACATGAGATTCATGTTCTTTCCATTGTGATTTATCATCTCAATGAGCATTCAAAGCTCTTATTAATGAAGAACATGATCTCAAGCCTTCACTAGAGTATTGAGACCAAACCTATAGGTATATCCTTAGTCTCAATCAACCTAACACAAGCTATAATTTTCCTGCTATAATTTTCCTGTTGTATCAGCCGATTCAAGCACGGAAGATCGAAGATCAAGCAACCCAACACAAGCTACAAAAGATAACTCATTCCGACAAGTAAGTGTCATTGTTAAGAGTCCACAAGTTAGACTCTATTCTCGTGAAGGATTAAGGCTAAGAGTTTGTTATCCTCAAACTCGATTAGGTTTCTAGTGTGGGACCTTGGTCGGTAGGCCTAAACATAGGTTCCTTGTGTGGGACCTTAGCCGGTGGGCATAAACGTAGGTGCCTTGTGTGGGACCTTGGCCGGTGAGCTTAAACATAGGTTCTTAGTGTAGGACCTTTGCTCATGTGTAGAGCATAAATTGGAGAGTCCTTTGTATAGAGCTATAAAGGTTTATTGTGAACCTAATTTAAAACCATTGATAGTGAAATCCGGCACACTCTAGGATATAATGCGGTTGTCGGGAGTGGAATAGGCACATAACCGAACCACTATACATCATTGTGTTTGGAATTGTCATTTACGCATCTATTTAATCATAATCATATAAGTTTGAATGCTTGATTATTTATTCATGATTGAATGATTGCTTAAGATTGATAAGTGGCACATTCCACACACAAGTTCACAATATTATAGACTAGTTGCTTTATTTGTATATCTTAAGTAGCCTATGTGATTAGACCTTCTATTGGCTTAGAAGCCTTTAGAGTTACATTGCCTTACTTTGTTACATTACAAATCAGTTTAAGTTAGGCAATAAAGTTTTAAATTGGTATAATCAGCGAAAAGTCCTATTCACCCCCTCTAGGACTCTTGGACTGTTCCATACTTCTACTACAGTGGTCTAAACCACAATTTCAGTGATCCTAAAAGGTGTGAATTATATTCCACTTTCATCGTTGTGAAAGGATTAAAAAAAAATCTGGGAAGGGGACAAGGAAGGATTGGGTTTGGACTTGAACTAACCTCAAGTAGCTATTCAGGGGCTGGTGCAGGCGGGCACTTGGCGTCCGACCTCTCTCCTTAGCTCTTCTTTCTCTCTCCTCCTTGCTGGACGGACAACAGGGCTGGCCGTTGCTCTCTCTCTCTCTCACATTCTTCTTCCTCTCCTTTCTTTTCTTTTCTTTTGTTGCTTTTCCTATACTTTTACTCACCCACTGTTGGACGGGTGCACTTTATAGGAGGAGAGAGTCTCCAGACTCTTCTGAGCATCCCCGGCATAAACCTGTTTACACAGCAAGGAAAGCGGATGGTTTTCCTTACGCAATAGCTGTTTGCGTAACCAAGAAAATAGGGTTGCGGTTCTTGTTCTCGCCAGCCGTTATCATCTAGGATTCCTCCTCCTCTCTTTCCCAGATCATCTTAGTGTAGTTTGGATGCTCCGAATCTCTTAGAAGTAGGGAGAGGACAGATCGACCTTGATCCTGCGCAAATTCTTGGGACACCCTCTCTGCAGCTCACTGTAACGACCCGTAAATTTCCGTACGTTGGCTCGAGCACCACCTCGACCAGAAATCAATTAGGATTAAATCCTTTAGAAATTTAACAAAGTTAACTAAGTGCTAAACTCGATTAGCCATGAAATCCGTTGGGATCGCTTTAAATACGATCTGCAAGACCCAAAACTTGCAAAACAAGTGACTCTAGGTTACCCTAAAGTTTAGAACCAAACTCATTTCCCGGCTACTCTCGAGAATGAAACGAAACTTCATATTAGATCTAGATCGCACATCGGAAGTCCGATTAACACGAAGCTAAGGAACTAGGACCGCCTCACTGGGCTTGACAATCATCTCAAAAATCAGGTCCAGCCGATGTCCCACGGCCATTCGTTTCGATCCGGAGCGAGGGAGTGTGAAAAACACTATTCCCATTCCAAAATAAATATCTGGAATAGTGATCTGGCACCATTCGCTTGCGCATCAGTATTAAGCAACCAGACCGTCAGAATCAGACCAAATTACACCCTCGGATTAAGAAAAATTTCAGGAACATTTACATGTACTTGGAATTTCGGATCGTGGCCCATTGACCGTTGAACTGAAAGTGGTCCGCCACGTGCGATCTGGGAATCCGATCGAGTTGAAAACGTAATCCCACATAGATCCATGTGTGGTGAGCTTAAGTCTGACGTTTGGCTCAAGGAGGGCCACCAGAACCCCTCTTTTGAGCTGGAAAAGTGACGAAATGCCTATATAAGCAGTAACCCTTGAACCTGAGTCTGTTTTGGGGAGGTTTTTGGCTATAAAAGGAGCTTAGAACACCCCCTCTCACAGCCATACGAATTTGAGATAAAACCCTAGAGAGAGAGAGAGAAAAGGGAGAGAAAGCTTTGGATTTGTGGGACCACCTTCCTCCTACTGCTTTCATTCATCACACGGCCTACACCGCTTCCTTCCAGGCATTTTCCCGGCAGTATCCACTCCGTTTGAAGGTGAGAAACCCTAACCCTAGGTCTGATTTGAAGTATGTAGATTGTAGGTTGGGTAAAGGCTAACCGATTCCACTCTTTAGGCTAGAAAACTCCCGTATACGGAAGCTCAACAACCCTTGCTGATTCGTTGTGATTCCAAGGGCAAAGGTGAGGACTTTAAGTGTATAGGTTACGGTTTTCAACGCTTTCAATGTCAGATAATGATAGATTCATGATCTGCATGCAATTGCACATGTACAAAGTGCTTTCTGTTTCCTGTTTCGATTAACGTTGTAGAATATGGAATTTCACATACTCTAGGTATACGTAGAAATACCGTATACGTATTTTTTTTGGAATAATGTTTGACATGTTTATTTAATGTATGATTATAAAATACATGGATAAAATACTAGTTTGGCGAAAGGAATCGCCGTAATATATGTGCGCTTGGAAACACTATGTATGTTGAAATTGTGTATTCTAGAAATACCGCATGTGTAAATTTTGGAAGTGTAATTGTCATGATTATTTGTTGTATGAATATGGTATGCGCGGATAAAATAACCGCTTGGCGAAAGAATAGCCCTAATACGTATTTTGCTAACATACGTCATGTATGTTGGAATAGCGTACTCTAAGTGTTTGTGTAAATGCTTGTGAGTGTAAATGCTTGAGTGTTAGTGCCTTAGATAGGCGCTGATATGGGATTTCTGACTACCTTAGAGACATGTAGGATTCCCTCCATGTGGTGGTTCACTATAACCACTCACTTATGACGTATATGTAATTGTATCCCTATCTGTATAGTGCTTTACAACATGCTTCACAACATGCTTTACAACATGCTTTACTTCATGTTTCATTTCATGCTTTATAACATGCCTGCTAACATGCTTGTATTACTTGTTTATCATGCTTTACTCCACATGCTATTGTTGAGAACTGTTTAAGTTTGGGACTATGTCTATAGTCCAAACATTCGGTACCAGACTTGAGATTGTGGCTGAGATTCATGTCGCCACAAAGGATGTGTCTGGCGAACCCGAGTCGTACTTTGGTTGGCTATAGTGGTTGGCCACACGGAGTGCTTTTACGCTCCATATCGCCCAACTTGTGGTGCGCTTGAGCTAGTCAGGCTCGTCAAGTAAACCGATATGTGTATGCATGTTCACCATGTTTGGTCGCTACTGCTTGAACCTAGGGTACCAAACTTACCAGTGGCGATCCCGTTAACCATGGTACCTCGATCCGCTAAGACGCATGAGCCGGGCATGGTGGTATGGGACACCGTGGTCGAGCTGTCGGCCTACGCTGGGGCCATGTGCCTCCCCGTAGTGACCATTGCGCAACCAAACTCGTGAGCTGAATACGGTGGTATGGGACACTGTATTCGAGCTGTCCATACTTACGGCGAGAGCCGAGTACGGTGAGATCTGTGCTCGCGCTGACGGGCGACGAGTCCTCCGTAGTATCTTCGAGTATACCCCAAGTGTCTGTGATTGGCGACGAGTCTTTCACAGCAACTAGAGTATGAGTTGAGCCGAGTACGGTGAGACCTGTACTCGAGCTGACGGCTAGTGATTGAGCCGAGTATGGTGAGACCTGTACTTGAGCTGACGGCTAGCAATTGAGCCGCATACGATGAGATCTGTATCCGCGCTGACGGGTGACGAGCCCTTTGCGATGCCTTCACTACGCTTCTCAAACCATAATATCGTATGAGATTAGCTAGGATTGACGACCCTAGAATAGATCATGTTTGGGAATGATACAAGGGAGGTACCTTAGTTTCCCAATACTGCTGGTTGAAATGGACTAATAATAACTCGGTAATCATGATCATCATCGCACCGCATGTGCTTAGTAGATGTGGCGCACTGAGGGAGTTAAGCATTCGCGAACGTAAGATGATGTCGCTTGAGGGTGGTTTGGCAAGGGCATACAGCATCATGTCATTTCATTTTCGCACTTAACAAGAGTAGTTAGAAATGTTTGATTTGTACTGCTTTATCATTACTGCTTGATTGGATTGATAACATGTTAACCTATGCTTTATTGTTCCACTGAGTTAGCTACTCACTCCCACGTTACGGGACGGTGTTTGCAACACCCACCAGACTCTGTCGCAGGTGTAGATGGCGTCTCGGTTCAGGAGCCGGAGCCCGACTTCAATGAGGATCAGGACGAATTCTCTTTTATGCAGTACTCTGACGGCTTTGCTTAGGCCAACTGCATCGCAAGGATTCCAGGGCTTACATACGGAGTTGCATTTTGATTTTTTTTTTTTTGACTTAGAAACAATATATGTATATTGGTACTCAGTTAGTACTCATACTCTGGAGTTCATAAAATTTTGTTACTTTACATACTTTGAATATAAAATTTCAGTCTTCCGCTTGCCTTTATACAATTGAACTGGAGTATGATTTACTGTTTTGGTATAATCTCATTCATGTTTATTGCTCTAACCCAGACAACATTTAACCATCATTGTGTATGTTGCATAAGTGATGCATTGGAACTCGGGAGTTGAGTTCATACTCAACCCCCGAATTTCAGGGCGTTACACTCACTGTTGTGTTCAGCACTATGTATGCATGACTATTGTAAATTTCGTGGGGGAAGCTAGGTCTTGGTCGGTTTTGACCCACAACTACAATGGACGGTTTAGATCACCCCATCGGACGATCGAGGTGGGCTGCAACTCCTTTCGACCGACGTTGTCTGTTAGTGTTCCAGATGACGGAATTTGATGGAGACGATTCTCCCTCTCTTCTTGTTTGAATTTCGTCAGGTCAAAGATCCAGTAGGGTTTTGTTCAGTGGTGGGGTCCACACATGATGGACGGCTTGGATCTTCCAACAGGCCGCTGATGGTGGGCCACAAGAGCTTCAAATGGATGGTGTCCATTTGAATTTCCAAAAGTGGAAGATTGTTTTGGAAATCTGTCGGGTCAAACCTTGTTTAACCCGACTCTTAGTTCGTTGCACAGCTGGTGCACGCGTACCGTGCACACTAGGGCTGTTGTGGGCCCACAGTGATGTTTCTGAGAAATTTACACCATCCATTCGTTTATCCATCTAATTGAAGGGATCGAGCCCAAATCTAAAGCATATTTAAGGATAAGGCAGATCATACTACACGAAACAGTGGTTGTTGTGATCTCCACCGTTGAAGCCTTTCCAGGCCCTATAGTGATGTTTCTTTGTCATCCAACTTGTCGATAAGATCATGCAGATGTAGATGAAAGGGAATTATCCTACTACGAGTACCCATGACTCTTCTTCACTCGATGGACACCAAAATCAATGGTTATGGGGCTGATTTGTAAATTAGGTCACTTTTACAATGATCTAAGGGCTGAAATTCGACGTGCATGGTTAATTTACGATATGTTAGCAAGGTATAAGATTCCACATCAAACGGATCATGGGAACCATGTGTTCTAGAATTCAGGGGTCTAGGTTAATGACATTTTCATAATTACTGCTGATTTAAGGGTTTTCTGAAATGTAATGGTTCTACGTCGTTGTACACACCTTTCTAAACAATTCCCACAAACAAACTTACATATAAACCATTACGGATGGAGAATTATTTGCCAATTCATTTAAGGGGAGGTTCATATGTCAGATTACATGATGGATGGTCTCACCTTAAAATCAATGATCAGATGGCTTGATCTATGCGTAGAGATTATTTCTCATGGTCAGATTGATGTTAGAGAATGTGTGTATGGTTAGGATAGTTAGATTGGTATCGTACACATGTACATATTACATTAACTTCTTGGTAACGCTCAAAAACTTTCAATACTCGGGTATTAAAATGTTCGGGGCATTACAATCTAGTCCCCTTAAACATAATTTCGCCCTCGAAATTTAGTACTTCTATTATACAAGCCATTTTTCATACATCAAAGGATTTCCTGTGTTCAAGGTAATATGAATAGATGGTTGTAATGGGTTTACGTCCGATACATAGATCCTTCGCCTGCGCGGTATAGAGGATTTACTGGTATCAATTCATAATCCCGTTAAATCTCTATCCTTTGCTTGATCAGGGCATTAGGATCATTTGAGATTTTCTAGGACTTAGAATTCGAGTCAAACCGAGCAAATTTTGCTTAAACGTGTTTCCATCAATCCATAATCTCGATTGTTTTAAACTCATGGGGAATGTCACAAAATCTTATATTCTCGTAATGGATAATTCTATGTGGCCCATTAATCTTTCACTGCGTACTCTGATTACCTGATACTCTATCCGAACTTACTTTTATCATCCTCATTGATTCTTCAATGCATCATTCGTGAGGTGTATATATATACATACATACATACATACATATATATATATAGGTGTGCGTATAATTGGCTACATGAATCGGGACACTATAGCCTACCCCCCCCCCCCCCTAAACAAAATCTTAACCCCGAGATTTATAATTGGGTTACCCCGCTTATGCCCTAACTAGTTATGGTTCCGTAAAACCATGGTTCCAATCATTCTAAATCTTTAGGAAATACCATTACATTTTTCGTCTCACCATAAGAGCAGCATAGTCGAACTAGACGACAATAGAGATGAAATCTTAGAGAAAGGTTTATGGAGACCTATGTGATCTTATTGGAGGTTATTCAGTACGTCAGAATTTTATTGAAATAGCCATAAATTCTGGGATAATTAGGGCAGTCTCTATTCCCATAAGGGAAACGTGCTCTTCCTGACGATGATCTTATCTATGGATGACTTTTAATTCCGAACAAGTTTATTCAGAATTTTGAGAATTTATTATGGGGGTACCTAGATCCATGTTTCTAAACTTCACGTCTACCTTCATATTTCCAATGGGGAACCTGAATATGGATTTCTAATTCCTCAACTCCCTAGTTCTTTGGGAATTCATTAAGTTATGTATCTAATTCAATATAAGTCCACGCACATAAGTTTGTGATGGCCCACTCCCTCAGGCCCAATTAATCACATCTCATGCTCTGATTCCAACTAAAACATCCCAAATTTTCACAGCCAGTGTTTGTACTTGTTCACAACCCCAAGTGTAGGGTCGCGATATAGTAATAACTCATGAGAACGAGGTCAAATCCACGGGGACTAAACTTGTACGTATTCTGAAAAGAACTAGAACTAGAACTAGAAGACGATCTAAATTTGAATTTTAGAATAAAAGAGAGTAATTGTGAATAATGTTTAAACTATCAATTAAATGTGGGAACTACTATGCCAAGGATCCACTTGTAGCTATCAAGAAGCTACCTTACTTCATTCAAGTAACACAATTGGAATTAGAGTCCTATCTTATCCAATTGAAAGATAAAGCAATTTAAATCAAATCTGAACTTTTCATTGACCTAATTCTTAATGGAGGAGAATTGTGAAGATTGGAAGGGATTCCATCACCCTACCATGCCCAGGAGACGATGGCGAACAACAGGATTTACTAATCTCACAATCTCAAAAACAGGAAAAGAAGATATCCAAAGCTATCACAACATCTATTATAATTTGAGTCACAATAAATCATAGAAAACTGAAAATATTCCCTTAATATCAAATTAAAAATCAATGAAATTTAATAAGAACAAGAATTAAAGTAAAATAAACATCCAAACATGCTACAAGCTTCACCTCTTAGCCCTAGCTAAGAGGTTTAGCCAACTATAGACATGATTGAAACCAAATCTCTTAAATAAAGCATGAAAAATAAACTAGGGAAGAAGAAAAACTCTTTGGCGGCTACTCCACTTTCGCACCAAGTTGAAAAAATCTAGAAACTGCCTTAAATTTACGCACTCTACGCAGTTTCTCAAAATATACTCGAAGTTTCAGAATATGTTTTTCAGGACAATTTCAGGATTCATTTTCTTCACTTCAAATCTTTGATTCTCTTCATTCCTTACTTGGTTTTCTTGAATCTTTAGCATGTAAATTCTTCATTAATGACTTTCAAATCTCCAAATCTTCATTTAGTAATCTTCGGAGCATAAATCTTCCTTTTGGCATTAATTTCATCTTAAGCTCTCGAAATCACCTCACACATGAAAACATGCATAATTAAATCGATTAAGCACTATCATGTTTATAAAACTAAGGTATAAATATGGAGAAATATGTAATATTTCTCACTCAATAGTACTCGTGCCAGAGAAAATCGGGTGTTAATAATGCATAAATTGGATGGTTTAAAAATCGCACCTTATTTTTTTTCCATTTAGATCATATCCAGATACGTTCATGAAGGTAACATTCATAAGGATAAAATTAATTGTATTGATTATTTTATCAAGGTAAAAGAATTCAGTAAATAATCAAATTCCCTCTCAATGGGAGCTTATTACAATATCAGAGTTTGCAGTGGAAGTATAAAACTATCTTCTTATTCTTTCAGCATAATTTCCATTGGGAGATGGTCCTAAAGGTCTTCAATCTGTATGTCACCTGTATCATCTATACGGTTGGAGATGGTCAACACCCTACTCATAGTGATGGTTATCCTTTAAGATTAATAATAATCCAAGAGATTCATAAAAGTAATATAAAGGTTCTGACACGTCTCGCATTCCACTATTATAAGGAGTATCAGTATGCACAAACAACCTACATGAGATGCATGCCTATAAAAGTGTGTGCGGCTCATCACACGTAGTGATCATCACAATTTGAAATACGATTCATAGAAAATCCAACTCCACCCGCATCCCATAACTACGAATATTCGCTGGCATGGCCAAGCTACCATGGATTTACGTGAATACCTCAAGGTGCACAACACATGAGTCAGATGAATTACGTGACACAATTTATTCATGGAGCGACTATTTGTAACATCCAGTCCCAGAAGTGATGTGACACTGCATTTATGAATTAGAAGGGTTGAAAAGAAAAATTTCTACAACTTCGAGTTGCCAATAGACTGGTTATCTTTTCGTATTAAAGTTTAGTATTTGGTGTTTATTTAGGAATTCTTTAGAATCATACTAGGAATCATCCTGTGATTAAATTTAATTATACACACACACACACACATATATATATATATATATATTAGTTATTTTGTGCAATTAAATTAGGACCCTTGAGTAGGATGAGTTTCATAGTTTAATACCCCGTAAGCTCATGTTAGAGGCGGACTACAGTAAAATATTATAAGTTTTTTATCCCCTTGTAAATTTAAGGTTCATACCGCGTTGAGGAGATGTCCATCTTCTTTCCTTTCCTGCAGCCTTATGTTGCTAACATTCTAAACTTCTGAAATATTTTAGAACTCTCGACTCTTCCTTCTCTCCTGAAGTTAATGAAACCGAAATGCAATTTGCCCATAACCCCCTAGTCGTATAATCGAAATGATGATAGACAAATATAATTTTAGGAGATTGAAAACCTTTCTAGTATAGACTTTTGACTATGAGTATCATGGAAGAACTTATTATCCACCAAGTTAAATATAAGTTAAACAAGAACTCTCGTTGAACAAGACCCGAAGGACAACCTTATGAACATGAGGCTTGAACCTCCTAATGAATTATAATACTCCGTAAATACTCAGGATGATCAGATTTCAAAACCATATCCCTACGAGGCATTCGCGGGTTAACTCAATTCTCAATACTGGGTGATTACCAAAGGACTCACTGCTTTGACCGAGCAGAAGTCCAGGATCCATCAGGATTAGGAAGTGATACGACGGGTTGTCTACCCTGGTCAGACGAGCAATCGACGTATCGAATTTGAACCTACCACAACTGTCTTTTCGTATTAGCCTAATTATAAAGAATAAATTATACCACCCTTAGGTGAACTTTATCATCAAACACTTAGCACGATAATAATGATTTGGACATTTATTTTTAAACCTCAAAGGTAAAAACTCTTAAGGGGGGTAGACCAATATGACCTAGGCTGATGTAGTTATTATATACCTTAACACGTATATAAACCTGAAACTAACAGAACTAAGTAAATGAAATAATAAAACATTTACTTATTACCCTCAGGCAATTTCAGGGACGAAATTTTTCTTTAAGGGGGTAGATTGTAACGTCCCAAAAAAAATCCGTACAAAGACCTGAGTACCACCTTAGGCAGAAATCGCTAAGGATCAAATTATGTAGAAATTAGACGAAAATTAATTAAGTGTTAAACTAAATTAATCAGTAGATTAGCTTGAACCACTTTCTATACGATCTGGAAGACCCAAAACTAGTAGAATCGATAACGCTACATTACCTAGGAACCTAGGATCAATCTCAAAACCCAGTTGCTCTCGAGAGCACATTGAAACTCCATATCGGACCTGGACAGCGCGTCGAAAGTCCGAATAACGTGAAACTATACGGTTATGACCGCCTTACTGGACTTGACAACTATCTCAGAAATCAAGTCCCAATAGTATTCAGAAACGCACAACTTGAGCCTAGAGCGAAGTGTGTGAGAAATGCGAATATCTTTCGAAAATGAGTTCAAACTTAAGTGAATTGGGTCGTTCGCTTGCAGGCCAAATTTAAGGCTTCAGACCGTCAGATTCTGACCTAACTATACCCTTGGATCAGGAAAAATTTCTAACACATGTCAGTGTACTTGTGGCCCTGATCGAGTAACAATGACCGTTGAACTGAAACCGGTCCTCCGCGATCGATCCGTAAATCTGATTGGACCGAAAACTTAACTTGACATAGATCCATTGTCAGGAAACTTTCTTTGGATTGTATGCAGAAAATGGGCCTCCAGATGAGCTCCGTTGGACCGAAACAGCTGCTCTTTGCTATAACTTAAGTATACCATGGCCCTGGGGCTATTAACATCAGTTCTGGGCCGATATAAGGGCATTTACCCACCCCTCTCTCATTCCATACAAAATTCTAAACCCTGGGTGAGAGAAGAGAGAAAAGAGAAGGAAAAAGTGAGGAGAAGAGAGAGAGAGAGAGAGAGAGAGAGAGAGAGTGTGTATGTGTGTGTGTGTGTGAGAGAGAGATAGTTGCTGGGATTTGATCCCGCCACTCCACGTGCCGAATCCTCCTTCCTGTATAGCTAATCCGGTGATTTCGATTCCGTTTTTGGGTAAGAAATCCTAACCCTAATCTATTTTAGGTATCTAAGTAGATGAATCGACGAAATAGCTAACCTATTTCGTGATTCAGGTAGCCGTTGTGCCATAGACAAAGGCGTAATGTTCGAACTGAGTTCGATACGAGTTTACCAATGGAAGGTGCAGACTATAAACGTTTAGGTTATGGTTTTCAAGGCTTTCAATGTCAGTTAATGATTTATGACTAACTTGATTGTTGTCACATGTGCTTAAATGCGATGTTTTCCATGTTTTACACATATATATGAACTATGTTGAAACTAATGCATTCCATGTTTTTGTTGAAATGTTTGTATGAATATGGAATTATGATTTGTGCTTGCCATGATTACAAATTGTAAATATATGATTGTTGTATGTGTGACAACTCCTTTGTAAAAGGACTTGTCATAATATATGTTATAACTAATTCATTACATGTATGTTGACATGTGTAGTCTAAGTGTTTGATCAAATTCCTGAATGAGAAAATGTTGGTTGAAATGTGTTTAAGGAGGGTATTGAGATAGGATTCTCAATTACCTTATCTTTAGTTATAGTTTCCTTCATGTAACCTATTTTACTACTACGTGCTTTATGGATGAAATGCTACGTATGATAACATGTGTGCTATGTGTCTGTTAAAATGCTCAAATGAGGTTTATATTTGAATTGTTTGTCACATGTTGTTTTGACTATCACATATGAATGCCTAAAGTGTTTGAGTATGATTGGGACTACTGCGTAATCCAGGCAATCAGTAATGATTCCCGAATGAGTGGCCGAACTAGTCTCGCCACCTTGGATAAATTCAATGAATCCAAGTCGTACGATGATTGTCGACAGGAGTACCATGTCGACTAATTCAACGTACGCTCGTACCAATCGAACTTGTCAAGTAACTCGATTGGTCTATTGTGTGTTTACCATGTATGGACACTACTGCTTGAATCTAAGGTACCAACTTACCAGTGCAAAACCCGTTTAACCTTGGTACGATGATCCGCTAAGACTCATGAGCCGGGCATGGTGGTATGGGACATCGTGGTCGAGCTGTCAGCCTACGCTGAGTGATGAGCCTCCCCGTAGTGACCAGTGAGCAACTTAAAACTCATGAGCCGAATATGGTGGTATGGGACACTGTATTCGAGTTGTCGGCCTACACTGGCACAGCATGGCTGTGGTCCCCAATCGGGTTGGTGATGAGCCTTCAAAAATAAACTGTCAGTTAGTAGGGCATTGGAGGAGTGACCTCGAGTACAAAGTAGACCTACCCCGGCGCAACCTGGTTGTGGTCCCCAGTCGGGTTGGTGACGAGCCTTCGAAAATAGAATGTCAGTTGGTAGGGCGTTGGTGGTAGTAACCTCAAGTATAAATTAAGTCCTACGCTGAGGTGACGAGCCTCTTCGTAGTGACCTGAACTTGCCTGTCCACTGCTTTTAAATTAGGGGTGACGTTGCCCTATAACTTGCCTATCGTATGTGATTAACTAGGATTGACGACCCTAGATGGATCATTGTTTGGGTCAATGATATAAAGGGAGGTACCTTAGCTTCCCGAATCTGCTATATGAATAAGTCTAATTAAGAACTTGGCTAATCACACACATGCACCGCATTGCATGTGCCTTTAGCGTTGGAGTTGATCACAGAGGAAGGGGTGCACACCGCGATCGTGAGATGGTGTCACAGAGGGAGTGTAGGCGAGGACATACATCATTAACACATATCATCCTTGCATTAATCAGAGTACCTAAAAATGCTTGTTGTATTGCTTTATCATTACTGTTTGATTGAATTGATAACATGTTAACCTTTGCCTTATAACTCCACTGAGTTGATCACTCACTCCCACTCTGGGACGGTGCTTTAAAACACCAACCAGACTCTATTGTAGTTTCAGGTGATGTCGAGGCCTACGAGGTGGAGCCTGACTTCTACGACGACGAAGAGGAGTTCTTCTATTCGCAACTCTCTGGCGGGTCTGTGTAGACCTGGAGTTGCGTCACCGGGGCTACAGGGATATGGATAGATGACATGACACTTTATCATTTTGTATATTTTAAAATTATACATGTAATTGTTTAACCTGGCGATGTTCATACTCTGGGGACTTGAAATCACTTATATGCCCTATATATTAACACGGTCTTCTGCTTGCGTAATTTAATTATCTCTGGAGTATGATATGCTGATTTGGTATAATCACATTCATGTTTAATGCACTAACACGGACAACACTTAATCATCATTTTCTATGTTGCATAAGTGAAGCGTTGGAACTCGGGAGTTGAGCTTCTGCTCAACCCCCGAGTTTCAGGGCGTTACACCCAGGCCTCAGGAATTCTGTCATCGTCTACTTGTATTCAAGAGGCGAGGATCTCTTAATATGTACATTTCTAGGGAGCTTAGGGGATCCTGAAAAGGCCAAGCTATATGTCCTAGAGGGGGGGTGAATAGGACTATGCCAAATTTAAAATAAAATCAGCGGAAATAAAGTAAACTAATAGCCTTACAATTATGAATCAATTCACAATGCTAAATTTAAATCACCTTGATAAATAAGTATTGAGAGATTGATACAAATTCAGTTCTAAGGACAACCTTACACCATAATAAACAAGGGCTTATGGTAGGACAACCTTATTTCTAGAACATCTTTTGGATTAAGGACTCAATTTCAATAGAAGTAAATGAAATAGCAAGGAATGAAATTAAATGCAAAAGTATAGAACTAAATTATTACAACAATCCCCACACTTGCTTGAAATGTAAATAGTTACAACATTCACATCCACTTGTACATTCCACGCAATTGAATGATAAAAGATATGAAAATTAAGCAAGCATTCAATCCACAAACAAAGAGTTATAGTGGTTCGCCTGTGTGTACACCAACTGTCTTTCAACAGCCACACAGAAAGCTACTCCACTCCTAATATCCTCACACAGTGGAAATTAGCGTTCACTATCAAATAGGTTTTCACAGGTTCACCAAAAACCTTTACAATTGTGTCTTTTTCACTTGGGCTTACACAATTCAAAAACCCCTCTTTTCTGAGTTTCCTGGCTCTCCTCAGATAACCAATACAATGAGATTTTTTCTGGTTCAACCTCAAACATAACCAATACAATGAGATTTTTTCTGGTTCAACCTCAAACAAAACCAATACAATGAGATTTTTCTGGCTTAACCTCAAACAAAACCAAAAGTAAATAAATTTTACAGAATTGTAAAATACCTGGATTTCTCCTTTTCGTAGCAGCCCGGTAGAACCAATCGGAGTAGATGATTGAATGTCAAAGTTCAATTTTCAATACTCACATTCATATGGTTCTAAATTCTAATTGATTTTATATTTTAACTAGATGGGCGTAGCTATATTTGATTTTGATTCCAAGAAGAAGGAATAAGATAATTCCTCTTTTCAAAAAAAAGATTGGAATACAGAAACAAAATCAAATTAAATAAGCTAGCAAAAAGGAATATTAAATAAGCACAATGTAGCTTAAAATAAACACAGACTTATCTCAGAGTGATCACTTGAAATTTCTTGAATTGAATCGAGTTGAAGTGTGAAAACTCTGAATTTTGTTTTCAATTTATAGAAGCAGAAATCGCTCCTACGACTGGTCTTAGAAACCTTCGACTGGTCTAGCTCTAACGGATATTTGAAATATTGAGCGCGATCTTTGAAAGTCGTTCCACGACTGGTCGTGAGAAGCCTACGACTGGTCGTGGGTCACCTACGACTGGTCGTAGATCTCTACGACTGGTCGTAGGACCATAGATTAGGTTGCTGGACTTTGAGTCGTAGCTCTACAACTGGTCGTGGACGAGTCGAAGCCACACCTACGACCGGTCAAAGGACCTCCAGGACTGGTCGTGGGTGTACCAAAAAATTCTGAAAAATCTTCAACAACTTAGGACTGGTCGTGGAATTTCTTGGACTAGTCGAACCAATGCTAGGACTGGTCGAACAAGAGCTAGGACTGGTCGTAGAATAGACCAAACTTATGTAAAATAAACATTTGATTTATGTATCCAAAGTGACCTACTTAAAGGGTCAACCTAAGGTCATTCAAACCTGAACCATGTCGTATGGACATTGAACTTCAACATTGTAGCTTCTTGAACTTCAATAATGTAGCTTCTTGAGACTTCAACATTGTAGCTTCTCGAACTTCAATAATGTAGCTTCTTGAGACTTCAACATTGTAGCTTCTTGAACTTCAATAATGTAGCTTCTTGAGACTTCAACATTGTAGCTTCTTGAACTTCAATAATGTAGCTTCTTGAGACTTCAATAATGTCATGAAGTGTTATGCAGTGTCTTGAATACATATAAATACCATACAAGCACAAGACACAGATAGATGTTTTGACACATCAAAATTTGACAACCAAAGGAGCATGAGACCATAGCACTTACAATCTCCCCCTTTGTCAAATTTGTGACAAAACACCCAAATAATAATACTTCCAATAGAAATAAGAGAAGTACAGGCACAACAGGTAAGTACAGGCACAACAGGTTCAAAATAGAGAAGCATGCACAGTTATATAGATATGATAAGTAATAACTAGCATCATTCTCCCATAACTACCCCTGAGAAGCTTAACTCCCCCTGAGTAATAGGAGCACATCATAATCATTAAATTCAAATAAAGCCAAAGCAAGCCTCCCAAAACTTCTCCCCCTTTTTGACACAAAATGACAAAGGAAGAAGAACAACAATGATAATGAAAAATAGGAGTTGATTCAAGAGAACATAGTGCATAAATCAAAAAGTCAGTAAACATGTAAAGTTCAGACTTAAAAAAAATTATTACAGACCCATCAAAAATTCAGTCAGAACCAGAAGAGGGAGCAGGATTAGATGGATCAATTTTGTGTGAACCCCTAGCAACCCGCCTCATATATTTGCGTAAATAAGAAAATTGCGTGTCTTGGGTAACACAAATTTGAGCCACCTGCTCTTGAAGGGAATTCAATCTCTCATCAAAATCAGAAGGCTGAAAATCAGGATCATCAGCCGAGTCTGACTCAAGTTCTTCAAATAAATCATCCATATTCACGTCTTCAGGAAGATCACCAGCTTGATCTGTATTTCCTGCTTCAGCACCACTGCTACCAGCATTTACTTGGCCATCAGCCAATTCTAAATTCATCTTGTTAATATTGGAATTATTAAAAGGGAGATGATGGATGGGTTTTTCTCTAGCAGGCATAGCCACGAGCATATGATTTGCCAGCATAGTCAACAAATAACCAAAGGGTATATCACTATGTCCTGGATGGTGACGAGACAAAATAATGGAATGACAAATTAAAGAAGGTAGACATATTTTTGCACCAGAGATGACAGAATGCAAAACACGAACCATGAAAGCAGTGAGTTCGGTTTTATTACCAGAACGTGGATAAAGATTTGAGATGAAAATCCTATGAAGTACTCTGTGTCTGGGTAACAAATACCTTGAGGGAAGTGCATGACCTTTATGAGTCCAGTGAACATCCAAATTACATAAATCTCTAGTAAGCATTTTTCGTTCAGATTCTGAGAGTCTGTCATGTAAAATATGAATTGGAATGCCCTCATCATTGACAGGTATTTCCATAATGTGAGCAATCAAATGTCGATCCACTGAAATAATCCTTCTTGAGTATCAATTTTAAAAGTTAAATTCTCAAGAGAAAAATCACAGATACATGCAAACATGGATTGGGCAATGGACTGGTATGCAGCTCCACCCCAATGTAAGATGTTATCCCATCCCATAGATTCCAACAGAGGAAGGATACCAAATGAAGCAATGTGATTGACATTAACAGGACGCTCAACAATAATATTGCGCATACGCAAATCCCGAGCATTAGAAGGATCATTTTCGGGAGAGCGAAGATGACGTTGTACAATAGATGTTGATCTAGATGAGAGGGACCTCGTGTAGTTTTCTTTTTATCTCTAGCATCCATTTTCAGAGGAGGACTCAAGGAAACAAAAAGATGCAAGATAGAAGAAATGGGGTTTTGATAGAACAGATTTTTCAAGATAAAACCCCAAACTTGTAATGAACGACCAAATAGATTCTACAAGAATGAGATTTGAAACACCAATAACAAGAATCTACAAGAAAATTGCAAAAGAACCACTAACCTTGAAGTACCATGAAGGTGGGTTCGACCGGTCGTAGCTAGGACCGTTGGAGAGTAAAAAGGAAATGAAGAAGAAGAGTCAAATCCCCAAAATAAAGTGAAATCACGAGTTTCACGACCGGTCGTGTAAGTGTTCGACCGGTCGTATCACGACCGGTCGTGTACACTCACGACTGGTCGAGTACCGACTCAAAATTTGTAATTTTTTTCAAATAATTTTCAAATTTAAGCAAATAAAACATCAAACTTATGTACATTATGATACACCAAATCATGCAAATTCAATTTAAATTGCACATACCGAGATCAAACTTTAATTTATTAAACCTGCTTTTGTCGAGCGGTTTAGTGAAAATGTCCGCAAGTTGAGTCTCGGTTGGAATGTAATCCAAATATATTAATTTTTCTTCCACTAATTCACGAATGTAATGAAATCTAATGTCAATATGCTTAGTACGTGAATGCTGAACTGGATTTTTAGAGATATTTATTGCACTGGAATTATCACAAAATAAAATCATAGAATCCTGAGTAATTCCATAATCGCTTAACATACGTTTCATCCAAACAAGTTGAGTACATGCATTTCCAGCAGCAATGTATTCAGCCTCAGCTGTTGATAGCGATATAGAACTTTGCTTCTTGCTAAACCAAGAAACAAGACAATTTCCAATGTAGAAACAACCACCACTGGTTGATTTCCTATCATCAATGTTTCCAGCCCAGTCAGCATCTGCGTACCCGGCTAATTGAACATTAGTCTCATGTGGATACCAGAGACCCAGTTTAGTAGAACTTGCGACATATCGCATAATCCGCTTAACAGCAGTTAAGTGAGATTCTTTAGGATTTGATTGATAACGAGCACAAATACCAACACTCAAAGCGATATCTGGTCTACTAGCAGTCAAATAAAGCAAACTACCAATCAAACTACGATACAATTTAGGATCCACATCATTACCTGTAGAGTCTTTTGAGAGTCTCAAAGTTGTACTCATAGGAGTATCAAAATTTTTACCTTTCTCAAATCCAAATTTCTTAATTAAATTCAGAGCATATTTGGTTTGAGAGATAAAAATTCCATCAGGTTGTTGTTTTACTTGCAACCCTAGGAAATAGTTTAATTCTCCAACCATGCTCATTTCGAATTTAGACTTCATCAAATCTGCAAACTCAACAGTCATGTTAGTACAGGTTGATCCATAAATAATATCGTCAACATATATTTGAACCATTAGAATATCATCGTTATGTTTCTTAACAAAGAGCGTCTTATCAACACATCCCATCTGAAAATTATGACTCAGTAAAAACTTAGTCAGTTTTTCGTACCATGCTCTGGGAGCTTGTTTCAGACCATAAAGAGCCTTCTTAAGACGATACACATGATCAGTAAATTTAGGATCTTCAAACCCTGTAGGTTGTTCAACATATACCTCTTCATGTAAATCACCATTCAGAAAGGCACTCTTTACATCCATTTGGTAAATTTTAATCTTCCTAAAACAAGCAATGGAGATAAAAAGTCTGATTGATTCAAGACGAGCTACAGGGGCAAATGTTTCATTATAGTCAATACCTTCAATTTGTGTATACCCCTGTACAACTAGTCTTGCTTTATTTCGAATAATATTTCCAAGTTCATCAGATTTGTTTTTGAAAATCCATTTTGTTCCAATAATATGTTTATCTTTAGGTCTAGGAACAAGGTACCAGACATCATTTCTGACAAACTGATTAAGTTCTTCTTGCATCGCAAGAATCCAGTTTTCATCCGAAAGTGCTTCTTTTACGTTAACCGGTTCAATCTGGGATGTAAAGCATACGTAGTTACATATGTCCTCTAATTGTCTACGAGTGCGCACACCAGTGAGAGGGTTTCCAAGTATTTGAGAAGTTGGATGATCTTTAACAGTCCTTAATTCAGAATTAGTTTCACTTGATGAAGTTTCTTGTTTTTCAAGTATAAGCACTTCATCATTATCTGAACTAGGGACAGGTGTATTCAAAAGATCGTCAATCACAACATTTATTGACTCTTGAATCACACCGGTCCTGTTGTTCAGAACACGATATGCACGACTGTTTAAAGAATATCCTAAAAAGATCCCTTCATCACTTTTAGTGTCGAACTTTCCCAAATTTTCACGGTCACGCAAAATATAGCACTTGCTGCCAAAAACTCGAAAGTATTTGACAGAAGGCTTTTTCTCAAACCACATTTCATAAGCCGTTTTATTATTAGATTTACAAATATAAACACGGTTAATAATGTAGCAGGCTGTATTCACTGCTTCAGCCCAGAGATTCCTAGGGAGCTTCATGCTATTTAACATAACATTTCCCATTTCTTGAAGCACTCTATTCTTCCTCTCGACAATTCCATTTTGTTGAGGAGTTTTAGGTGCAGAGAATTCATGCGATATTCCCTGATCGCTACAGAATTTCTCAAAACCGCTATTTTCGAATTCGGATCCATGATCACTACGGATCTTGTTGACTTGAGAACATTTTTCAGTTTGAATCCGTTTTATAATCTTTTTCACTTCATCAAGGGTTTCTGATTTGTCTCTCAAGAATGAAACCCAAGTGTATCTTGTATAATCATCTACAATAACTAAGATGTACTTTTTGCCACCTCGACTTTCCGTTCTTGTTGGTCCTATAAGATCCATGTGGAGAAGCTCGAGTGGTCTTGTGGTGGTATTGGAGTTCACCTTTTTGTGAGAGCTCCTAGTTTGTTTACCATACTGGCATTCACCACAAATCTTGTCTACTTTTTGCATCTTAGGTAGACCTCTAATTAGTTCACTTTTGCTCAATCTGTATAAATTTCGGTAGTGTACATGTCCGAGGCGTTTATGCCATAATTCTGTCTCATCGGTATGGACCATGTAGCACGTTTGTTTAGATGAGCTACCATCGCTTACTATATAGCAGTTTTCAGAAGTTCTGCGACCAGTTAATATTACAGAACCCTTTTCGTTTATAATTTCACAACCTTGATTAGAAAATTTAACATTATGGTTGTTATCGCATATTTGAGATATGCTCAACAGGTTGTGTTTTAAACCCTCAACATATAAAACATTTTTAAATAAGGGAAGGTTATAGAGTTGGACCGTACCTTTGCCAATTATCTTGCAGTTGCTACCATCACCAAATGTGACTGACCCATCAGTCATATCTTTAAGATCGGTGAATAGTGCCTTGTCGCCTGTCATATGTCTGGAGCATCCACTATCTAGGTACCATTTCGAATGGCTTGTAGCTTTGAAAGCAGTGTGAGCAACCAAACAGGCAACCTTAGGAACCCATTTTAGAACTGTTTTGGGTTTAGGAGAATAGTTGGTCTTCTTTTGTTTACAGTTGTAAGAGTGACCTACAGAGTTAGATTTTAATAGTTCCTTAAGTAAATCAACAATTTTTTCAGCTAGTGGGTTTCGAATCTGATTTTTGAAATTTATATAGCTGCTTTTGGGTTTTTGAAAAGTTTTTGTATTTTTAGAAAAAACTTGACTAGTACCTTTTCCTTTTGAGTTAGAAGTCTCTCCTTTCACAAAATTGGAAGGAGTATTCTTCTGTTTAGGAGATGTGTTTTTATCATAGCCCAACCCGGATCGATCGCCACATTTTCTTGATCCGGATAATAATTTTTCTAATTTTGGATCACCTTGGGCATATCTCCATGTGTCCTTCAAACTCAGAAGAGAAGATACTTCATTTTTAAGTTTCTCATTTTCAGATTTCAAATTTTCAATCAGGGAGGTTTTGAATTCCAGATCACACTTTGATTTTTCAAAACAATCTGAAATTTGGGATTTTTCTAAAACAAGGGTTTCAAAACATTCTTTAAGTTTAAAAAACTTTTCTTTTTGAAGTTTAAGTTTGACAGCAATTTTACAACTTTCCTTATATAAGGCATTGTAAGCATCTTGAAGATCTTCATCATTTTCATGATCACTATCCAAATTTTCTTCACTTGTTGAATCATCGTGATCTGAAAAAGTAAACTTGGCTAGAGTCATAAGGGCCTTAAGTTCACTGCCCGACTCGGTTTCTGAATTTTCTGATTCAGAAGAGGCTTCAGAATCAGACGATTCATCCCAAGTAGCCAACATACCCTTCCTTTTGGATCTGTCCTTTTTAGGACATTTGTTTGCTAAATGCCCATATTCTTGACAGTTGTAACATTGACTATCTTTCAATGACTTCCAAGTTTTAGACTTAGGTTTAGAACGTTTCTTTTCATTTGCCTTTTGAAAGTCGACTCTTTTCTTACTTTTGAAAATCTTATAAAACTTTTTCGCCAAAAGGGCCATATCATCTTCAGACTTTTCTGAATCTGAATTTTCTTGAGTAATACTTTTAGATGACTTCAAAGCAATAGATTTACCTTTAGGAGCTTTAAAACTTAATTCATAGGTTTGTAAAGAACCAACTAATTCTTCTACCCTCATATTATCCGTATCACGAAGTTCCTGGATTGCGGTTACCTTAGAATTGAACCGTTCAGGAAGAGAGCGTAGTATTTTTGCACACACTTTACTTTCTGGGATCTTATCGCCAAGACCCCACATTGAGTTTACAATGTCATTCAATCTAGTGTAAAAGTCCATAAACATTTCATTTTCCTCCATATGAATTTCTTCAAATTTAGTTGTGAGGAGTTGGACTTTAGATTTCTTGACAATTGATGTACCTTCGTGTGTCATTTCTAAAATATCCCAGGCTTGCTTTGCAGTATCACAGGATATGATTCTTTTGAACTCATCCGGTGATAGTGCGCAAGTGATTGCATTTAGTGCTTTAGCATTAGCACTACTCTCATTTTTCTGAAGTGTGGTCCATTGGAAATACGGTGTAATTTTCATAGATTTTGAACCATCAACTCCAGTTACTTCCATGATAGGAGGATTCCATTCAGTCACTGTGGCTTGCCACACACTTTCATCCATTGATTTGAGGAAGATCCTCATTCTGGCTTTCCAATAGGCATAGTTGGAGCCATCAAAGGGTGGAGGCCTAGTAACTGAAAGGCTATCAAAATTTGACATCTTTTTATATAGCTTAGATCGTTAGCTCAGGAAATAAATCCAAATAAAAAGCAACAAAAATGAGCTATTAGGCTCTGATACCACTTGAAAAGGCCAAGCTATATGTCCTAGAGGGGGGGTGAATAGGACTATGCCAAATTTAAAATAAAATCAGCGGAAATAAAGTAAACCAATAGCCTTACAATTATGAATCAATTCACAATGCTAAATTTAAATCACCTTGATAAATAAGTATTGAGAGATTGATACAAATTCAGTTCTAAGGACAACCTTACACCATAATAAACAAGGGCTTATGGTAGGACAACCTTATTTCTAGAACATCTTTTGGATCAAGGACTCAATTTTAATAGAAGTAAATGAAATAGCAAGGAATTGAAATTAAATGCAAAGTATAGATCTAAATTATTACAACAATCCCCACACTTGCTTGAAATGTAAATAGTTACAACATTCACATCCACTTGTACATTCCACACAATTGAATGATAAAAGATATGAAAATTAAGCAAGCATTCAATCCACAAGACAAAGAGTTATAGTGGTTCGCATGTGTGTACACCAACTGTCTTTCAACAGCCATACAGAAAGCTACTCCACTCCTAATATCCTCACACAGGGGATATTAGCGTTCACTATCAAATAGGTTTTCACAGGTTCACCAAAAACGTTTACAATTGTGTCTTTTTCACTTGGGCTTACACAATTCAAAAACCCCTCTTTTCTGAGTTTCCTGGCTCTCCTCAGATAACCAATACAATGAGATTTTTTCTGGTTTAACCTCAAACAAAACCAATACAATGAGATTTTTCTGGCTTAACCTCAAACAAAACCAAAAGTAAATAAATTTTACAGAATTGTAAAATACCTGGATTTCTCCTTTTCGTAGCAGCCCGGTAGAACCAATCGGAGTAGATGATTGAATGTCAAAGTTCAATTTCCAATACTCACATTCATATGGTTCTAAATTCTAATTGATTTTAGATTTTAACTAGTTGGGCGTAGCTATATTTGATTTTGATTCCAAGAAGAAGGAATAAGATAATTCCTCTTTTCAAAAAAAAGATTGGAATACAGAAACAAAATCAAATTAAATAAGCTAGCAAAAAGAAATATTAAATAAGCACAATGTAGCTTAAAATAAACACAGACTTATCTCAGAGTGATCACTTGAAATTTCTTGAATTGAATCGAGTTGAAGTGTGAAAACTCTGAATTTCGTTTTCAATTTATAGAAGCAAAATCGCTCCTACGACTGGTCTTAGAAACCTTCGACTGGTCGTAGCTCTAACGGAATTTGAAATATTGAGCGCGATCTTTGAAAGTCGTTCCACGACTGGTCGTGAGAAGCCTACGACTGGTCGTGGGTCACCTACGACTGGTCGTAGATCTCTACGACTGGTCGTAGGACCATAGATTAGGTTGCTGGACTTTGAGTCGTAGCTCTAGGACTGGTCGTGGACGAGTCGAAGCCACACCTACGACCGGTCAAAGGACCTCCAGGACTGGTCGTGGGTGTACCAAAAAATTCTGAAAAATATTCAACAACTTAGGACTGGTCGTGGAATTTCTTGGACTAGTCGAACCAATGCTAGGACTGGTCGAATAAGAGCTAGGACTGGTCGTAGAATAGACCAAACTTATGTAAAATAAACATTTGATTTATGTATCCAAAGTGACCTACTTAAAGGGTCAACCTAAGGTCATTCAAACCTAAACCATGTCGTATGGACATTGAACTTCAACATTGTAGCTTCTTGAACTTCAATAATGTAGCTTCTTGAGACTTCAACATTGTAGCTTCTTGAACTTCAATAATGTAGCTTCTTGAGACTTCAACATTGTAGCTTCTTGAACTTCAATAATGTAGCTTCTTGAGACTTCAATAATGTCATGAAGTGTTTATGCAGTGTCTTGAATACATATAAATTACCATACAAGCACAAGACACAGATAGATGTTTTGACACATCAAAATTTGACAACTAAAGGAGCATGAGACCATAGCACTTACAGATCCCAAGTTCACAATTTCAAAATCGTCCCTAACGACATTGGACTTTGTTTCGAACTTTTTAAGGGAATCCTCTAGCTCGAGAGTGGATTCATCATTTTCTTCATCATAGGCTTCGTCCAAATCCATGAGTTTGAAATCTAATTCTAGATCAAAACCATATGAGTCGACTTCAAACTCAAGTGTTTCGACAAATACACCTGGCACATTATTGCTTCTGATTTTTTTAAAGATTTTCTATTGTTTTTGTGTTTTGAGAAATTTCTGATTTTTTTTTTTTTTTTTTGCAATTTGACAAGTATCCGAATTTTTTGGCATTTCGAAAATATATAGTGTTTTTTGCTTTTTGAAATTTTCTGATTTTTTTAAAAGGGACCCAAGCAAGACGGCAATGTGAAGCAGGGATTGCCTTATTCGGCTTGAGGAGCCAAACACTATTTTCTTTTATTGTGCGTATTTAGGGATCGTGAACCAACTATTACCCTGGCTCCCTCCCCTCAGGAGGCAGAGCCAAAGGGATCAGTAGGTGGGCCCTCACCGTCGTGCCCAAACATCATGATGAATTCAAGATTGGGCTTTGAGTTGATATTGGATGTCATTTTTCTCAGCTCATCCTTGATACATTGTGAGTATTTGGATTCTTCAAGCTAAGGTGGGATCCAGACTTTGGTTCAGTCAATCAGGGGCAATTCTTGCCCCTTGCCCGAGTCTTCTTCAAATAGCTCAGTTAGGCTCATTCCACTCATTTGATCCTCTACGATGGATTCTGGTCTGCCAACAGAATAGATGATCCCCTTTTTTATAAATCCGATTGATGTGTGGATGAAGGGATCATCCTCCTCTTGCCGACTTTGCCCTCATCTGATACATATGTGCTTTGATATCTCACCCATAGGAGGATGATATCCCAATCCTCTCATGCCTACATTCTCTTGATATTCGAGCTGATAATAAAAAAAAGTTGGCACTCAATTGGAGAGAAGACATAGTTTAATCCGATGGGACACGCAAGAGAAATGTAATTCACAGTCTCAAACTCGAGACTATGGTATGGATGTCCTCACTGGAGCATTGTGCGTTTATTACCGGGATATCTAGCTTTGATGGTTGGATGCTTTTATCAGAAAGATTTGTTTAGGATCATCTAGAATGGTCAGTGCCTTGTCTCTAAAAATGTACTCAGCCTTTTTGTGAAGAGTTGAAGAGATAACATTGACTCTATGGATCCAAGATCGATCAGGGAGCATATGAAATGAAGTTATGATGTTGAAGACCTGAAAAGTAATGGTTGATGCTTTGGGACTAATCAGGTTCTCGACGTTAATCTCTCCCTCGACCTCTCTCCTAGAGGCGGGAACCACCCATCCTAAACCCTCTTCTTGAAGGATCGAAGACTGAGTAGAGCTAGGCAAATCACTTTGAGTATTGGAATGTCCTTCTTGGAAACTTACCACATGATTAAAGCTAGGCCATGATTCTGTCAGGGCATGTAGTACGTTGATCAAGGAATGGGCATTTCCTTAGAGCATGAAGGTTGGAGTAGGGGGCCGATAGGCAGGTGATGCCCCTTGCAAAACAGAGGGTGTGTGGAATGGACTTACTAGGAGTGCCTCTTTTAGACTTGTGGCATGGAGATTGAACTGTCTGGAGATGCCCTTGCATATTTAAGGGCACAGATATTGGACTGGGTGGGTGTGCCCCTTGCAAAATTGAAAGTATTGGTGTTGGGTTGGCGGTGATTAAATGGATGCATTGGACTAGATGGCAAGGTGATTCTCCCTAAATGATATTGTTGGTAGGGGTTCCTGATGATCTAGGGCATCTTGATGTAGTGGTAGAGAATTCTGGAGGATGTAGTTAGTGGCGACAGCAGTAGGAGAGGTAACCACAATCGTTTGGCTACTAATTAGATCTTAGACCGCATGCTTCAGGTCGAAACAACGGTCTGTTGTGTGGCCTCTTGATCGGTGGTATGCACATTACTCATTCTCATTATAGTTTGGTGGCAAAGGGTTTAGTGAGGACCTAGGTTGTAGTGGGGTAAGGATTTATCTTTGGACTAGTATGGCTAGTATCTCACTATAAGTTTAGGCTATCGGTGTGAACTGCCTAGGTTCCCAGGACATCCCCATCTGCCATCCATGATTGGGGTATTGTGCATTGCATCTTAATTGTTGTTGTTATCTGTGTTGAGGGGTGAATGGTGTGCCTTAGGTAGAGGCGACGAGATTATCTTCTTCAGTTGGATGGAGGACAGGAACACTTCCGTTACCATTCTCGTTTCTACATGCTTTCCTTCCATTATTCATTATACCGAGGAGGCCTGATGAGGCCACCAAGGGGAGATCATCACAGCCCTTATTCTGGCTTCGACTTGTACCTCGACGTGGATAATTTGGGTAAAGTTTGCGTATGGATACGAGATAAGGTATCCAGAGATACTCGGGTTTGCCGAGTAGACGATCATGGAGATTTCTCCTCGTCATCAATGGATGTTTTCATTCTGGCGGTCATGGCTCGCCACTATCCAACATAAGTTGATAATAACTCATCGTTCCTCTACCTTAAGGCAACAAGATCCACTCTTGTAAGAGCTACATTAAGATTGTACACGAAACGATCAATGAATGCTTGGGAAAGTTGTTCCCATGTTTTAATTCAATGGTAGTTTAATGATGCATACCAATCTAACACATCGCCTTTCAAGGATTTCTAAAACAAATGGATCAATGATTCGTCATTACCTGCCATAGTATTAAGCTCTCCACAAAATTCTCTTAAGTGGTCTATAGGACACCTTATACCATTGTATCTTTTGAATTTTAGTACCTCAAAGTCTTGAGGTACATTTGCATCAGGTAAGAGACAAAGATTCCTGAATTTGGTGGATGGGAGATCCACCCCATGTTGTTTCTGTAGCTTCTTCTGCATCTCTCATAATTGCTCTCGAAGCTCTTTGATTTTGGAGGGACTAGATGAGAGGGGTTTTGCCCCTCGGAATTGACCAAATCTCATACTAGGAAGAGGATGTTGGAATTGGCTGAGATTCCTGGTTATGGGAAGTCAATTTTGGTGGCGGTTCTCATTAGTGAGAGACTGATGGAAAGGATTCTCGACCGTGAAAAATTGGCCTTGAAGGTGACTCCCATTTTGGGGAGGATATTGGAAAGTTGAGATGACTGGGATACTAGGCGATGACACTTGTATAGTTTGGACAACCTCTCTTTGAATACATTGGACAAGAAGGTCATGTAAAGCCCTGAGATTTTGGGCCACATCGGCCATGGATGCAGTGGTTGTTGTATTACTAGCTATAAGCTCAGGCATCCGAGGGGTGCCTTTTGGACGCAATGGTTTCTTCTTCTTGGTTTGCCATATCAACACTAGATCAAGTAAGCATGGGGTGAGCAGAAACCTTGAATGGGTACTAGCCAAAGATCGATACTCACATATATATATATATATATATATATATATATATATATATATATATATATATATATATATAAGGTATGAATGCAAATGTTTATATGTAGAATATCCCCTAAGATTGGATTACCACACTTTTTCGAGTTAGGTCTCGGCTAGCGTCGACTAGCAAGTTTCCAGTGGAGTTGTCATTCTGTGAATGCTGAAAATCAGCGCCCACACTTTTTTATATTTGTTTTGGGGCTATATGGGCTGATTTGGATTAATGATGTTGTAGACTTGGAGTCGCCACTAGCCAATTAGTTCAAAATCCTGCAGTTAGCTAGAATCTGCAGAATCTGTAGAAGCCAGAGAATACGAAGACTCCTGATTTACGACCTAGGATTCCGAGTAAGAGACCTCGGTTACAAAGAGGGAAGGCATTAAGCACCCTCTTTGCTCGCACGGGCGTACGGTCTCTACTTCGTGTGGTAAATAATCTTAGGGAATAAGATGATAGGATGCAAATCATTAAAATGAGACTAAGCTGACTCAGATTTCTGATGTAGTAAGGTTCAGGATCCCGGCAAGCCACAGAGCATACATCCAAAAAAATGTTTAGAGGAGAAATGAGGCTAAGAATAGATGAGATGATACTAATATGATATGTAAGAAGACTAGGCTACCATGAGTTTCTGATGTGATAGGGTCCAGAGTTTGGGTAATATACAGAGCATACATTCAATAACAACCTAGGAAAGCAAGGGGGTTGAGAAGGAAAGTAATGATATGATTGATGAAGTATAAATGCTAGTAGTAATGGCATACTCTTTGGCTTGTACTTGACATGGCTTGGAGGTTTAGGTGCATCATGGTTAGAAGGATTGACCTAAGTGGGATTGAGAGGCTAAGCAATGGCTGAATGAGGCTAGAGGGGGGGTTGGAAAAGATGGGAGCTTGAGAACTCAAGCACTCTCTCTCTCTCTCTCTCTCTCTCTCTCTCTCTCTCTCTCTCTCTCTCTCTCTCTCTCTCTCTCTCTCTCTCTCTCTCTCTCTCTCTCCATCTCTTTGTTGGTTGGTAGTTCTTTTTTTGAAATGAAGAGAGGAGGGGGGTATTTATAGCCTCTTGGGATGGTTTTTTGGTATTTCTAAGGATTATGGAGGGTAAATGATGATGTGGCAGCTTAGGATTGGTGGAGGGAAGGGAGATGCCACATGACACTTCCTTATAGGTTTAAGGGGCTTAGTAAAATGGTAAATTTGAGGAATTCTATGGTCAAAAAGGCCAACATAGTTGACTTTTGAGGGGAACAACGGCTGTAGCTCGAGGGGCACATTTTTCGAGAGACGGCGGTAATTGGTTACCGCCCCTGACTGTACTTGTTTGAAATTCAACCGGGCGGTAATCCAATTACCACCTCTCTCTGTTTCCTTCCGTGGTTTAGCTGATGGGCTTGTTCGGGCCCAGAGAGTGGCTATGGGCCCTTTTTTGAGATTTGGCTCGAAGATGGTTCAATTATGGCTTGACTTTAGGTGATAGCTTGGGTATGGCTCAGCTTGGGTAATAGTTTGGTTCATCTAGGGTTTGGGATAATGGCTCGGGTTCGGCTAGGGTTTGGGATAATGGCTTGGGTTTGACTAGGGTTTAGGTTAGGCTTAGAAATGGCTAAGGTTTTAAGTAAGGTTCAGGTTTTAGGTTTAGTTCCTAAGGATCGTCCACACTTTATCGAGTTGCTAGCATGGGTGGGGTGTCTACACGATCAGATAGTAGCAGTGATCTACCACCAGGAGATCTGCCTGCCCGTCAGCCTTGTCTGCCAGGAGATGAAGTGCCTCTGCCTTCTTCGAAAGAGGACGGACACCGAGCTCTCTCACGGTCCCATCCATTTCCAAGCTCTTGTTCAAATCTCCTGGAGAAGCGTCCAAGGAACGATCCTGTACGGGACCAAACGTGGAGCTTCTATACTCGCGCTGCTTGAAAACCTGGAAGGGAGTCCCCACGCCGTACCATAAGATGAAGAGGATGGTTATCCCTAGTGCCTTCAAGATTCCTTCAAGGTCTCAAAGATAGGGAGCACGGACCCCGTGTTCGAACATAACCTTTACGAGCAGATCGGTAATCTGGTCAGATCCTAAGGGTTTAACGTCAACAACCTGTTCCCATGACATGAACTGCGGTGTTAGAGGGAAGTCCGACCTCAGTCTACCAAAGAGCCCGACTCAGGAAGGTCTTCCTTAGGATGACTGTAGGTCCAAATCCCGAGGTCGGCTCGGATGGTCAACCTCAACCACCAAGCTCATGTGTCTTCAGATCCCGACCATTCAATCTTATCATCACTGAGGATCTCAGGAAACCGTTGAGAAACGGTCGCCATCCACGCCTACTATTCAGGAAGCATTTTTTGTCCACATAACCACTCCTGGGCCTATAAATATAGGCCCCATCTACAGTGAAAGGTACAAACCAACAAACCCTCAACTCTATTAGACCCAAATCGCTTGATGCTGACTTAAGCATTGGAGGGTCCTCTGTTATATATAGTCAGGGTCTCCTTTGTCGTCTTCGTGTGCAGGTACTTGGAGGTTCAGTGAGGGTTAACTAGATTTCAGCATCAACATTAACAACTTATTGACATCCAATATGGGTGGGTGACATCTACATACATGCATCTATTCAGGTAGCCCTCCATCTTTGAACTTGTTAATAGAGTGGTTGCATTATAATGAGCCTATAGTGCAACCTATGGTGCTACACACGCCAGCTCTCTTCAATCCAAATGTCGCAATGCAAGTTGCACAGGCACGTTAATTCAGCAAGATATCGTAGTGACATTGTGGTAGGCGTCAGAGAATCGTGGTGTGATCATAGGACGCTCGCTAGACAAGTCTTTCACAGTAGTCTTTAGAACCAGTAGCATTGCACTCTCCAAGCGATATCAAACTGCAGTCGTGCTATGTTTTTTAGATGATCATCCTATAACACAACGCAAGGAATTAATTAATGTCTTTAGAAGATCAGGCCCAGCACTAGCCACGCTACAACCAAATGCAAGGCGTTATCCTTTGGAGTACTCAACCTTAGTTTTCAAGACTAATAAAGCCAAAGCTTTCCTTGTGAAATTAAGAATTCGTTATACATCAAAATAAGCATATGATTACTACCCTTTGGGCAAGAATTTAGACCTATAACACCTATAAGTAACCCCTTCGTCATGTATGGCAAGTTTTACTAATTAGGGCGTAATCGAATGATAGCAAAAGAAAAGTGCAACGATTACGCAATGATGGATTCTCATGGATTCCATGAGCACTACTACAGCACAACTTCTCATGGATTTCAATTTTGGTAGTCTTGTATGAATATCAAGTGGAATTTTTATTTTCCTATTACAAAGACACCTCATATCTTGTGCCCGAGAAAATGATCATAGTGTTTGGATAATGATTACCCGGTGGAGTTCAGTACTTTCGTTGCTATGCAAGCATATATAATTAAACGTCGCAAACAAGGAAAATACTTTATTTTTCTCTTCTTTTCTTTTCTTTTCCATCACCCCAATAAGCCTTTAGGGCGTGTTTGGACAGGCACGCTGGATTGTATTAGGTTGTATTAGGGTGGATTGGAAGGAGCAATCCCGGGATTTGGCCGGGCGTGCCAAACAGGCAGAAGTTGGATATTGCAATCCCATGGGATTGCCAGCAATCCACTGACATCACCATCATTGCCTTGAAATCCACCCAATCCCACCCAATCCCTCCTAATCCCAACTTTTTGCCTGGGACATGTTTGGATAGCCGGAGCAATCCCAGGATTGGCCGGTGTAATCCCGGGATTGGCCAGGTGAGCCAAACATACTCGTGGTGAGTTCCCTGGATATAGCAATCCCATTGGATTGGCACCAATCCACTGACAGAGCCATCATTACTTTCCATCCACCCTAATACAATCCAATCCCGCAGGATTGGCCCGTCCAAACACGCCCTTAGATGTTTAGATTGTCCACAATATTGTTGTGGGTCGGAAGAGAGTTTGAAGCTTATCCCTTTGTCTGGGGTTGGCAACCACTAAAAGCAACAACAAATCACATCGGAGACGATGGTGTTGGCATCTTCTTCTTCTTCTCTCTCACCGCTGGTTGAATGGAAAACTGAAACTTCCACCGTGAGAAGATTCGAGCACTGAGCTAATGTTATATAGAGGTCGAAGTCTGCGACGAGTCTTACACATTGCCAAACTTGCCGCCACTTCTTATTGCTCCACACTTCTCTGTTATGGTACTTTGTGGAGTAGAAAAAAGGCTATGTACATGCCACACTAATAGGCCCCACCTTGAACTCATTGCTGTGATCCAAGTTGTTCATCCCGTTGCTTTGGAAACCAATGCCATGAGTGGGTCCATCGACTTCGGTTGAACTTTGAGTGCATTGTTTATTAAGGTGAGGTGTCTACAATATGTTTGGACTGCAAATAACATTAGTAATGTATGGTAAAAATGCAGTGATTACAAATTATAATACATGTCTCTTGAATTTGAGATAAGTTGACCAACAACTTCTATGTTTAGGTATGTATGATAAAATCATAATAATAATATTTTTACATTAATAAAATATCAAATCAACTAGTAAAATACAATTATTTAAGTATTTGGAGAGGAGATTTCCACTTACAATACAATATAATGAAAAGTTATAATTATATATTATAAATTCATTTGCCTGTCTTATTACATATGCATTTGACTTAAGAATTATGTGCCCAATTACATATTTAGACAAATGTTGTAAATTATAATAATGGTGCTTTATAATCGATTGAAGTAATTAATTTAGAATCCAAACATTCCCCAAAACAATTTAAGAGGGAAATTTTTTTCCTCTAATTTTACTGTTTAAAAAACCCACATGCACCCAAAATTTTCTCCTTTTTTCACAATTAGCTTCAGGAAAGATTTGACTGTCTTGGGAAGCTAAAGACAATTTGCCAATGCATGGCATCGTTCTGCTTCCTAAGCTTACGGTGCCTTGTTGGTGCAGAACTTTGAAGTGTAGATTGGTGCTACTCTCGCTAAAGCCTAGCTAGAGATGGATGGTCTTGTTAGCTAGTAGCTTTATAGATGTTTGATAGATCATTTTAGAGAATGATCTCAAAATGAAGGCAGATTCAAGTTTCAAGTGGACCCACACCACATAAATCAGTGAGAGCTCAAAGTAATATTTATGTTTTTCCTTCATTTAGATTTATATAACCTTATGAACGAGATGAATAACAAATAAACATCATGGTAGGAAGTTTTTAACAGTAGAAATTCAATCTCTACTACTTATCGTGGTGTGATTCATTGGAGCCTTCAATCTGTCTCCTTTTTGGAAGAGATCGGTCAACATGAATGTAAGGTGTGCATAAAACATATATGTGACCCATGGATCCCCTGATGGGACCGTACATCTATAGCTAGGTCTTGGTGGGATCGTACCAAATCCGCTCCCAAAACTTCCACTGGTTAACGAATACATCCATCAGTTTAAGAGCACCTGAGCAAGCTTATCAATGACCCAAACAACTCAAGAATCTTATCCGGACGATGAAGAGAAATTCTTCTCCGTTGGAGGCCATTTTAGTCATTCAACCTGCACGCGAACAGCGTCCTCATTAACCACCTAGTACAGGTCGATCCCATGGCAGGGTCGCATTCCATCAAATGTAATGACACGTCAGCATGGATGTCAGTTCCGTACGAGTGCATATAAGATGCGGCGTTTATTGGGGGGCGGTAAGAGGTTTCTTACAAGCAAAGCGTTTTCATCATCTCTATCTCATCAGCCCTTTTTACTATCCAGTGCATTCGAATGCACGGAACGTCCCCCAACTTCATGTCATTTATCTTCCATGTGGTATTCATGGGATAGCTAGAAACCGTTAGCTTGATAGGTCAAATATTTATTAGGCCGTAGTTAAAAAATAAACTATCTGAAGAATTCTAACCGTCATGACAGGTGGCAAACTGAAGACGCTAAAGGACAAAACTCAGAAATTACTGGCGTCCACTGAAAATTTCCCATCTTATAGATGGAAAGAATAATCTACTCAATCTAATTTTTAATATAATTCCAATCGATTGCAGAATCTACATGATGAATGGTTCAGATCATAAAATAGATTAACCGAATGTACTATTAACGACGCAGTGGAACGACAGTGTTATGACTCCGGAGGCAGTAGACTACTTGTCTTGCTTTTGCCAATTCCGAGATCAGAGCGAGATATCTATTCATTGAAAAACAAAAGCTCCCGACCTGTGCGTCGTTTTAGGGAGCGGATCCGGTGTTACCTGGTAACACCGTAACGGGTGTTTCCTTGACTGAGGGACCCACCTTTGATGTATTTGTTCTATATCTACGCCTTCTATCAGTTTTTGCAACTCATTTCATGCAGGATACAAAAAATGAAGCGTTCAAAATCTCAAGTGGACCACACCATTGGAAACAGTGTTGACTAACCTTTAAAAACTTCCTCTGGGCCACAAAAGTTTTAGAGTTGTGTTTTCCCTTCGTTTAGGGAGGTCTGTGTGACCTTATATGAAAAGGTTGGATGGAACATTACGATCGGCCATTAAGTTTTTAATGGCAGGCGTTCAATGACCACTGTTTCCTGGTGCGGTCCACCTGAGATTTGAATCTACTTTAATTTTTGTTTCATAACTAAAATGAGCTTTTAAAACCTGATGTACGGCATGGATGCAAACCACACGCATTAACCAACAGTCAGGGAAACAGCCACTACGGGTAACACCTCATTCGATCGGGTCGCTTTGTCCGATTTGGGAGGACGCGATTGGCTGGTGTACTCCGCACCGTCCAGCCAACAGTGCTCCGGGCAACCGGCCACCACAATGTATGTGTTTTACCCATGCTGTTAAGCCATTTTGCCCGGTCATTGAGGACATGAGCCCAAAAGTAGATAGATCCAAAGTTCAAGTTAACCGCACCACAGGAGACATTAGGAATTGAATGCTTATTACTAAAAGTTTTTTACCCTATGTCTTCATAAAGTCTGGTGTGCTGGATGAAGCGAAATCAAAAATATTAATTTTATCCGTAACTTTTGTGACCCACGAGAATGTTTCAACAGTAAACCTTCAAGCCCCACTATTTATGTGGCGTGACACACTTGAACTATGAATCTATCTCATGGTTTGACTCATGCTCTAAAAGTAGCTGACAAAATGGATGGACCGCGTTGATCACACACACAAATATATCATAGCGTCTGTAGAGTTTTCCAGCCAATCTATGCTTGTTTTTGGATGCTAGTTGCAGAGTGGAATGTGTGGCGACCCTACTAGGGTGGTATTTGATTGGGCCACATTTCCTATTAGGCTAGGTCAAGTATGTACTCAAAGGCTGCTGCTCATTTAAAGATTAAGCTAAAAGATGAAGTGGATCCACTTATTAAGTAAACCACACAATGAGAAACAATGATGATTGAACCACCATCGTTAAAAGCTTTAGAAGGCCCGCATAATGTTTACTTGCCATCCAACATGTTAACAAGGTCACAAAAACTTAGATGATGTGAAAACACAAACACAGTTGGGCATTGAGTCGAGTCGGACAAAGTTATGGCTGACCTGACTTGACTCAATTTTGAAATAGATCTAGCCTAAACTCGACTTGACTCGAAACCAAGTCCAGCATGCTTGACCCGCGAGATAATATCACTACTTAGAACCTAGGTGCACCCATTGAAATTGCAGCCTCTCCATTATCTACACATCATCTCATATATGAAATGTCAAATATGTGATTTTATATATATATATATACACACACACACGAGTCGAGTTTCAGGTTGAGTCGAGTCAGTACCGAGTCAGATTTCAGGTCGAGTTAACTTGATTTACCGTGTGTGTAACATCTCGTACATTCAATACTCGGGTGCTACTATAGAGATCTAAATCAGCTTGCACGTGTGTGAGAACACACGTGACTCACCTTATACATCGTCATCCAATGGCTCTCAATTCATCCATCTCGACCATCTAGTACAATCCTCATTCGTATGTTAAGTCATACAACTGTTAAATTCTCAAAGACAAACAATCCTCTCATCATAAAAAGGGCGTTGATCTTTAGGAACCCACTATCCCAATGGCGATTAAAGTCTAAACCCTGCCTTATTAGAAAGATCGAAGTATACATTATCAATCTTGGGTCTTAGATTACCAGATCCACCATTGGTTGGATCCATAATGTCCAACTTAAAAGCCCACCACCTGATTATTACACTTAGACCATCGGGCCACTAACCGTACTACGAATCTTCATTTAAACAAATCATAGGACCCTTAGGAACCTTGGATGTTAGATCTAAAGATGATCCGACCATTAGGTTGGTGGGGATCATTAGTTGGCCATGAGATTACTAAGTATGGCCACTTACAATTTAAATGATCGAATCTTTCTGATCAAAGCCCTGTAGGGTCTGAGTGAGTAATAGATGATGCTAATTAACATGGGACCCACATAAGCAACTTAGAGAAAGGTGATATTAATAATAATAATAATAATAATAATAATAATAAAATGATATTAAAAACATAATAATGAGGGCATTTAATATCATAACTATGTATATTAGGACATCTGACTCATAATCCAACCACTAAATTCTAGTTAAAGTAGTATAGATCCGTTGTACCGTAGATGACAAGTTCAAATATAATCTGACCATCAGATTGACGAGAAATCCATAAATTTGGCCCAAATCAAGTTGTGGGCCCCACCTAGGCATCCCATTTGCCTGATCTTTGATCAGGGACCCTTCTTGGGAACCCAGAAATAGAAGAGACGATGTAATTTATCACAAACATCATGGTGGACCCCACTTAATGGGGTGCGTGTGCACGACTAGTGCACAACCGCTATGCACCGGACGTGCCAGCCCGGTTAACTCGGGTCTGACCCATGTTTGCCCAAAAATGAGAGAGAGATGTTCTCTCTTTCGTTCCACCAGCGAACGGACAACGTCCGTTTGGGACGTTCTATGGCCCACCATGATCATCGCCATGGATGATCTGAACCATCCATCGCGTGCGTCCTTCAGCCCTGACAAAACCCAACAATCAAAACTAATTTTCATGCACGTGCGGACACACGATCCTAGCTGCAAACCAATCCTGCAAACACACCATTTCCAAAAGAGGAAACTGCTCTCACAACCAACTCAACAATCCGCATGAGCTGCTCCTACGCCATCTCAACCCTCCGTCCTCAAGCAATCCCAGCCGTTTACCATCAGGGCTTTGCAAAGGTAAAGCATAAGACCCAAAGACTAGCCGTTCTCTCCTTCATTCGAATTCACTAGCCCAAACTTCCTCTAACATTCAAGTCCCTATTCCAGAAACTCCTTAGCAAGCAGGCAGACCTTCCCAAGCCGATGGATCAGAGAAGGAAGCAATGGGTGAGGTTTTGCCATTGACGGCGGCCTCCTTCCCCGTTCGAGCAGCACGCTGCCGCACTTCTGAGCGACTCGCCGGGTCGCAAGTTGTTGGGTGGCGCAGTGGAGAAAGAAAGGCAGAAAGGAGGAAGAAAAGATAAAAGAAAGGAGTGAGGGAGAGAAAGCAGGAGAGAATGAGGCGAAGAAAATAGGGGAAAATCAGGGTGAGTGCAGACGTTGCACTCATCACCGAGTCGGGCGCGACCCAGGTGCTGGTCGAGTCCAGAACTGCTGCTGGGCATTCCAAGAAGAAAAACAGAAGGGAGAATGGGAAGAAGAAAGAAAGGAAGCAGGAAGGAAATGAGGAGAATTAAAGAGAGAATGGGGAGAGAGAGGGTGGCTGCTGGGTTGAGCTCGAACCGAGCCAAGTTCAGGTCGAGTCAGGCCAGGCTGACAGTCCTTGCTAGGTGATTCCAGTAGCAGGAAAGAAGAGAGAAGAGAAACAGGGAAGTGGAAAAAAAAAAGAGAGAGAAAAGAAGGGAAGAAATAGAGAGAGAAAGAGAAATGGGAGTGTGAGTGCGTCCTACTCTTGCTCAAACCGAGTCGAGGCTGGACCGAGTCGAGCTGGGCATCCAGCTGCTACTGTTGGACCTCCAGCAGAGGGAAAGGCAGGGAGTGAAGAAGGAAGGAAGGATAGAAGGAGGAGAAGATTTGTGGGAGAGAGGAAAAGTGAGCGAGTGCACGTTGCACTAGCTGCCGAGTTGACTCAACCGAGTCGGCTCGGTTTGAGTGTAATCGAGGCTGGCATCGTTTGATGATGCAGCACCTGCAAGCCGTGTTGGAGAGGCTTTGATCCCGTTTAGTGCCCGAGAAGCTCGACCTCATATCAAGTGGTATCAAGCCGTGTAGCCATGGTAAGAGAATTTACCTTGAGCCTTCTTTTCATTTTCAATTAACATGTGATTTATGGGCTGATCTTGTTCAATCATAGCAGTTGGGGGGTAGAGTGTGGGTCACACCAAGTACATCAGGTTAGCAATCGAATTGGGTAGAGTCGGACCGGTTTAGGTTGGGGCCGAAACGGGTTGAACCAAACAAGTTACTATTGATATTATAAGGGGGTAGATTTGTTGAGGTTAGAACTAGACTAGGTTGCCTTAGCTCGTATTGGGTCGAGTTAAAGTTGAATTAGAAATCAACTTCTACTTAAATCAAGCAAATCAAGGTGAATTAGCATCTTGACCTAGATTAATCTAGATTTGTTAATTCTCCTAGAATAGATTTTTTTCGATTACAATTATCATTGTCACCACTATTAGCATTAATTAGGATTGTCAATAACCATTAATAAATTACCTATACTAATATCGGTTATTACATGCAGATTTCAATGATTAAATAGAAGTGTTTTATTCTTCTTTCTTAAAGATCATCCTTAATACTAGAGCACACTATTTGTTTCCATTACAACGATTATCGGTGTCATATTAACTAATATTAATTATGTCATTACCGTAGAATTTTTAGTATTATCAGCATGGTATCCATCACTTGAAAATAATATCTTTAATAATAGATTATATTATTTTATTACGATTATAATACTAATTATTACCATGGTCACAAATGTTAGTTATATCATTAACGTTAAATTGTAATTAACCATATTATTATTATATTACATTTAGGCTATACATACACTATGGTTCCACTCCTAGGACCAAACCTTAGGATGAAAATCCTAAGTCCTACATCAAAACCCTAGAAACCTAAGTAATCCAAACTCTAGGTTAGACCCTAACCCTAAATAATGTGTAAGCTCGGATCTAATGGTACAACTTTACGATTGATGATAGGAATTAATTCCAAGGGAACACGCATTTCATAGCGATGGTGCAGGCAATTCAAACGTAGGGTGATGATTTATTCCCCTTGAGCTTTCCATTTTCCTATTAGCTTAAGTTATAGTTTTTATTTTAATTTATAATTGATATCTCCATTTCATATTCACATGTGTTAGTTGTTGGAATTTAATTGCTACGTTACATGCTTAATGTTTATCCTGCATATTTATTTATGCTTGTGGATTATTTATGGATTAATTGCTTATGGAACTTAAACTGATACATCAGTGGAAAACCCCCACCTATAAATGTACACCCATACTTGGGATGTAACCCGACTGGTTGTGATTGTAATGGACCTTCGACTTAGTGGTTATTGAATGGTGGTTTAAATTGACCATTGATGTGGGCCTACCATCCAGGGTTGTGGTGTCTAATGGTTTTCAAGGATGGTCTTTTATTGCATGGTTTTAATACTTGCCCTATGTGGCCTATTTTGAATAATTGCCCTATGTGGCTTGTTTTGATATCACCCTATATGCTTTGTTCTGGTATTTTCCCTATATGGGCTCGATGTTTTATATCGTGTAACCATGCGATGGTAAGCCCCATATACTGTTATATGATTGGCCACTAATCGACGGGTTTCCATTAAACATCCTAAGGTGGTAGTCTCATAAGCTGGGGATGGTGGTATGGGACCTATGCCTGAGTTGTCGGCCTACGCTGGTGACGAGCTCCCATAGTGACCTTGAGCTTATTTAAATTGGCTTATTATAACTGGACTAATAATGGTTTGGCTAATCATGCATACATGATATATTAGCGATGACGGGTGACTAATTCTTAATGTTGTATAGCACGTGCCCCTAGGATTATCGGGGTATCATTTCGCTAGTTCCAGACCACCAACTATCGATTTATTGTTCCAACTAGATGATTTTCCCAAGTCGATGATTGCATGGGTGACAAGCCCACTGTCCGCACGGATGAGCATCCCCAGGGCGATGATTGCATTCACGCATCCATGCACTTAATAAGACCTGCATCATGTATTGTTTTGTATGCTTTTGCAATGCCTCGGATTTTGAGGGTCGAGGAAAGCTCAACTCCTGAGATCCAGCACAACACTTATGCAACATAGATAAGCACGTGCCCCTAGGATTATCGGGGTATCATTTCGCTAGTTCCCAGACCACCAACTATCGATCTATTGTTCCGACTGGATGATTTTCCCAAGTCGATGATTGCATGGGTGACAAGCCCACTGTCCGCACGGATGAGCATCCCCGCGGCGATGATTGCATTCACGCATCCATGCACCTAATAAGACCTGTATCATGTATTGTTTTGTATGCTTTTGTAATGCCCCGGATTTTGAGGGTCGAGGAAATCTCAACTCCTGAGATTCAGCACAACACTTATGCAACATAGATAATGATGTTTAAATGTTGTCCATATTAATGTATTAAACATGAATGAGATTATACCAAAACAACATATCATGCACCAGGGATAATGTAATTTAGTAAGCGGAAGTCTGAAATATATGTATTGAAGTAAGTAAACGTTTCACGGCCTCTAGAGTATGATAATGTAACAGGGTTTAATATATACAATGTTTGTTTTAGAAGATATAAAATATCAAAATATAGGTGTTCAACTAATCCATGTAACCCTGTAATCCGGTCGAATCAGTACGAGGTCTACATAAACCCACCTGATAGTTGAACGTAGGAGAATTCCTCCTCCTCATCTATGAAATCCAAATCAGCGGCATAAACTTTGTCGTTACCTACATCTACAACAAAGTCTAGTTAGTGTTTTAAAACACCGTCCCAGGGTGGGAGTGAGTGATCAACTCAGTGGTACTATGAGGCAAATGTTAATATGTTATCAATTCAATCAAGCAGTAATGATAAAGCAGTACAACAATCATTCCCTAATTACTCTTGTTAATACAGGAATGGTATGCAGGAATTATGTATGCCCTCACACAAAGCTCCCTCATAAGCGACTCCAACAACCAAGTTCGCGTATGAAAAACTCACTAAAGGTGCAACTTCCTCGCCAAAGCACATACAATGTGGTGCATGGTAGTGTTACCCGAGTACTTAATTAGGTTCATTCATCTAGCAGGTTTGGGAAGCTAAGGTACCTCCCTTTTATCAATGACCCGAATCGAAGGATCCATCTAGGGTCGTCAATCCTAGTCAATCACATACGATATGCAAGTTATAGGGCATCACCCTTAATGTAAAGCAGTCAATAGGCAAATTTACAGTTTATATTCGCGGTCACTACGGAGAGGCTCGTCACCTCAACGTAGGCCGACAGCTCGAACACGATGTCCTATACCACCGTGCCTGGCTCACGAGTTTGGGTTGCTCACTGGTCACTACGGGGAGGCTCGTCACCCCAGCGTAGGCCGACAACTCGACCACGGTGTCCCATACCACCATGCCCGGCTCATGAGTCTTAGTGGATCATGGTGCCATGGTTAAAACGGATCTTTATGTCGGTAAGTGGTACCTTAGATTCAAGCAGTGGTGTCCATACATGATAAACACACAATAAACCAATCGGTTTAATAGACAAGTTCAACTGATATGGGTGTACGCTGACTTAATCGACATGGAGCGCATAAGCCCTCCACGTGGCCTAACCACTGTCGACAATCGTCGTACGACCCGGATTCATCGAACGTATCCAATGTGGCGAGACTAGTTCAGCCACTCAAATGAGAATTGTTACCGATTGCTTGGACTACGTTGTAGTCCCAATCTTACTCAAATGTAGCAGGTAAATATATGTGATAATAATATCAGCATTTAACAAACAATTCAAGTGAATCCTTCATTTAAACATTTCATCAAACACATTGAACATGTTACCATACATATGCATTTCATCCATAAATCGCGTAGTAGAAATTAAGATTTACGTGAAGGAAACTATACATATGGATAAGGTAATTGAGAATCCTATCTCAATACCCTTACTAAATACAATTCATCAACAATTTCTCATTCAGGCATTTAATCAAACACTTAGACTACACATTACCAAATACATAGACTAGACTAGTTACGATGTGTATTATGACAAATCCTTACACAAAGTGATCGTAATACATATGGCAAACATGAATCCTAGATTTAAAGTCATAACAAGAACAAATCATAATCTCATGTTCATTCAATTATTCCAACAAACACATGGAATGCATCTTGTATTCAACATAGTTCACACATGTATAATATATTGAAAACATCGTGACTAAGATCATATGGCAGCAATCAAGTCAGACATAAATCATTAGCTGACATTGAAAGCCTTGAAAATCATAACCTAAACGTTTACAGTCCACACCTTTCGTCGGAATACTCATTTCGAACTCAGTCTGAATCCTACGTTCCCGAAAATAGAAAAACGGGTACCTAAATCATGAAATCCGTTAGTTAGGTTGACAAACAACTATTCTAGATCTTAAATACGGTGTTAGGGTTTGGATTTCTTACTCAAATCGTAGTTGAAGCAGGTTGAGTAGTGTAGTAGAGAGGCGAATCAGTGTGTGGAGTTGTGGGATAGAATCCCAACAAGGATCTCCAAGAATCCTTCTTCCTTCCTTCCTCTTTTCTCTCCCTTTCTCTCTCTCTCCCTTAGGGGTTTTAGGAAATTCGTATGAGGGAGAGAAGGGGTGGTTTAAGGGCTTTATATAGGCCTAGAACTGGTGTAAATGGCCCCAGTGCCATGGTATACTTAGTTTCTATCCAAAGGGTGACTGTTTCGGACGAATGGGGCTCATCGAGAGGTCCATTACTTACCTACGTCACAAAGTAAGTTCCCTGACAATGGATCTATATCAGGATGTGAATTTGGTGCGTTTGGATAGGTCGATCGACCGTGGAAGACCCGTATCAGATCAACGGTCGTACTTGCACGATCGGGGCCGTAAATATATGGATATGAGAAGCGAAATTTCCTTTTTCCCTAGGTGAAGTTTGGTCAGAAACTAACAGTCTGAAATCCTCAATTTCGTACGTCAGTGAATGACCCAATTTACTTATAAAGTTCTGGTTCATTTTCTAAAGATATTCGCGTTTCTCACACACTTTACTCAGGGCTCAAGTTGTGCGTTTCTGGATACTAATTGGGTTCGATTCCTGCGATGGTTGTCAAGCCCAATAAGACGGACATATCCCTATAGTTTCACAGTCATCGGACTTCCGACGTGCAGTCCAGGTCCGATACGGAGTTTCAATTTGCTCTCGAGAGCAACAGGGTTTTGGGATTTTTTCTAGGTTCTCAAGTAGTGTTGAGTTAGCGATTTTGATGGTTTTAGGTCTTTCATTTGTATAAATGGTGGTTCGAGCTAAATCCAATGTTAATTTAGTTTCATACTTAATTAATTTTTGCCTAAATTTTACAAAATACGGTCCTTAGAGATTTCTACCTGAGGTGGTACTCAGGTCTTTGTACGAATTTTTCTGAGACATTACAGCTTTGTTTTATAACTATACTTACCTAACACGGCGGTGTGTAATCTTGAGGGGAATTCACACTGAGTTGGTTACTCATCCATCAAATATATAACCGTACAGGTAGTACAGGTGGCTTAAGTGATTTTCAGGTTCAGGTTGATGAGGAGTCAGGTACAAGTGTAAGGGTTGCATGGTTGTATCTACCTCGAGAAACTGCGCAGTCTTGCAGCTTATGTTTACATTCTTATGTTATTTTTCATGTACTAAATCATATGGATTCTTGTATTTGTTATATCGAGACATTGGTTTGTATAAGTCATTATGGGTAACCTCTTGTACATCCTAAACGTAAATGAAATTTTCCATTTGGTATAATTTGTCCATTCTACGCTCATCTGCTTACTCTGATAGTTGAATATATATATATATATACTCGAATTTGATCATCCTTTAAGGTTAACAATCGGGTTTTTGAGAAACAAGTCATATACTCAGGTCCTGAAAAGTCGGAGCGTTATAGGGTAACTCGAACTCGACTTGGTTTAAGTTCGATTGGATAGAATCTATTTGATTTGGATCGACTCACCTACTCAATTCGGGTCAAATCGGATCTGAACGAGTCGGATGAGTCAAGTTTGCCGAGTCAAGTCGTCTCGTGCCCAATTCTAAACACAAATATTAGCTCGACTCAAAACTTTTACGACCATTAAGGAGGTTTTTAATGTTAGACATTCAATTATCAGTGTTTTCTATGATGTGGTCCACTTGAGATTTGGATCTGCTTAATTTTGAGCTCGTGGGTTAAAATGAGCAGGCAAAATGCATGGCTGGATTGCATTGATGTAAAACAAAAGCATCATGGTGGCCCCTATAGTCTCATAACCATCGAGCTCAATGATTCCTAAAGGGATCCACTTAACAAGTTTCAAACATACTTTACGTGCACGCATCTCTAACAAAACACATTTGACCTAATTGAAACTGGACATCCATCATCCATGGTGGCAGGGTCCGAATCACACAAATTGCATGTGATTTGTGACTGATCCTGTTAAGCCTGTGAAACCCAAAGCTCTGTTGGCCCATTGTAATGTTTGTCCAACATCCATTCTATCTATCAGCTTTGTCAGGTCTTTTAGAATGTAAGCCTAAAAATGAGTATATACACGATATAAGAAATAGAGGGAATTGAACACCCATTGTTAAAAACCTCAATAAGCCCATAGAAGTTTTGGATATATAAGGTTGATATGATTTTTGTGTTTTTACTGTATTGTGGTGTTAATAAACTTTTGAACGGGTTGGATGGTGTAAAAAGATCATAGTGGGCCTCAGGGAGGTTTCAATACTCTATCTTTCCATCGTTTCTTAACATTATGGCACACTTGAGTCCTAAATCTACATCTGTTGGAATTGCATGTCAACATGATCTAACTGAACATATGAATGGAGTGGATGTCAGAGGGACATCTTGGTGGGCTCCACTGAACTTTGGGTTGCATGGGCTACTGTGTAACATAGCAGCCGGTGTACATCATTTGGGAACACCATGCAAACTGGACCCTCCACAATATCTTACTTAGAGCACTGCTTTAAACACCGAGGGGGTATTTGGCGCATGGCATTGGGAAGGACTAGGTGGGATGGGATTCAAAAAACATAATTATTACACACGGCATGGATTGTCCCCTGTTACCATGGGATAAGCTTAATTTCATGCTATGTTTGTAATACGGTGGTACATTGAATGGATATACCCACCATCATTTGAAACTATTGAAAACAACACATGTATTATATCCAAACCGTTCATTTGTTTTGTAACCTCATTTTATGGCATGGGCCTAAAAATGAGGCAGATCCATAACTTACGTGGCCCTAAAAAAGTTTTCAACGGTAGGTAATCAATCCACGCTGCTTTCTATGGTGGGGTCCACTTGAGCTTTAGATCTACCTGATTTTTTGGTCCATGCTCTAAAATAATCTCGAAAAATGGGTGGATGGTGTGGATATAGCCCACACATCATGGTGGGACCTACACAACTTGCTAACATTGAGTGGAATTGGCACAGGACCCAATGCAATTCCATCTAATCTAATTCCAAGCTTTTCCATTCTTCCCAAACATTGAGTGGAATTGCCATGAAGCAAATGCAATTCCATCCTACATAATCCCATCTAGTACCCCCCCCCCCCCCGACACAGATTGCGTACTTACACTCCTGGTCCGGCAGTGTTTTGTGGTCCCCACAATTATGTACATGTTTTATCTATTCCATCCATCCATTTTTCTATCTCGTTTTAAAGGGATGAGCCCAAAATAGAGGTATATCAAGTGGACTACACTACGGAAAACAATGATAATTCAAAGCTCACCATTACAAGCTTCTTAGGGGCACAAAAGTTTTAGATCAAACTAATATTTGTGTTTTCCCTTCGTCCACGTCCGTGTGAGCTGATCAACTGATTAGATGGAAAATAAATGTTAGAATTACAATGGGCTTTAGGAAATTCTTAATGGTGGGTGTGGACACTGGAATTCAGCATCCACGCTGATTTGTATGGTAATGTTTGGTGGTGGATGATTAGGCTTAGTATGAATATTGGAGTCGCCACTAGCCAAAAAATTTCATAATCCCGCAGTCGGCTAGAACCACGGAATACGTAAGGTTGAGGAAGCCTGAAGACTCCCCTTCCTTAAATTGACTCCTGGTCTGCGGTTCGGGATTATGGGTAAGGGACCTCGGTTACAAAGAGGGAAGGGGTTAGGCACCCTCTCTTCCTGTACAAATGTACGGTCTCTACTTAGTGTCGTAAAACAATCTCAAGGGATGATGGATGCTGTGATCGAGATGAGACCAGGCACACGCGGATTTCTGATGTAGTAAGATCCGAGATTCTCGGCAAGGCACATAGCATACGTCCAACAGCGTGCCTAAGAAGCGGATGTAATGATGCTTACGTAAAGGTAAAGAAGAGTGGACTAGATCACTAGAAATTTCTGATGTGACAGGATCCGGTGTACGGCAAGTCACAGAGCATACGTTCACCAAAGATCTAAAGGAGCAGGGGGTTGAGAAGGGAATAAATGTCATGATAAATGCTTGCATGATGGTAGATCTTTGGCTTGATTTTAAGTGGGCTAAGACATGAACCGAACCATGACTAATTTAGGTTAGGCTTATGGGTTGAAAAGGTGGAGAGGAGGGTTAGGGCGTGGCTGAAAAATTAAGAACTTTGAGGATTTGGGAGCTCCTTCCCTTTCCCTCACTCTCTTTCTCACTTATTCTCTTCCTTTCTTCCTCTCTCTCTCTCTCACTCTCTTCCTCTCTTAGTTGTTGGGTGTTGTAAATGAGAAGAGGAGAGGGCTATTTATAGTGGGTTTGAGAGGGTTAGAAGCTGAGGTGGCAAGTAGTGGTTGGTGGAGAGGAGAGAGATGCCACATGCCATTTTCTCATTGGTTTATGGGGCTAGTAAATTGGTAAATAGTGAAGGTAGGGGGTAATTTTGAAGGAAAGTTTACTTTTGAATGCTGGGACAGCTGTCCACACACGGCGGCAACCGAAGTACCGCAGGCAGCAGTCAGACTGGCGCCTGGGCCTGGTTCGGGCCGAGCTCGCGCTGCGGGTTTCATGTGATGCTCTGGTTCGTCCGGTGGTCTCCTTTTTAGATTTTTGTAGCTCAAAGTGGTGGATTTTGGTACAGATAGGGGGTTCTGGCCAGGGTATAAGGTATAGGGTATAGGCGAGGTCGTATGTGTGCTGAGCGGTTTGGATTGTGGTTTCAGGTTATGGATTGGGAGTTTAGAGACTTTTGGGTCATGGTTTGGTTTAGGCTGGGATTAGGGTTTGGTCCAAGGCATGACCATGGTTCCTGGATAGTATTAACATTCTCAAGACGTTAGCCTGGGTGGGGTTTTTACAGATGCCCCTCTTTAGCCGAGGTATAAGCAACCGAAGGCTAAAGCAAGTGGACACCACACCTTTCTGGTTAGAAAGGATAGTGACTCGAATCTGTTGCCTGTCATTGTATCATGGTCAGTTGACTGTTTAGAGAAAGATGACTTGCACACATCACGAGGGTTGAGGAAAATGTTGTGATTGTCTTCTGCGCATTCGTCGCGGCTTCACGGCTCACCAATCACAACTCTTTCACGTCAGATTGTTGATAGCATCAGAGAGTAAATCTGAAAAATTAGGGCCTCTGCGCATTTATCGCAGCTTTACGAGGATTCCCATACTGTTTGGTCTGTCGTTTCCTTTGCTACCTAATCACCCTAGGAGTATTCGTTCCATTTGATCGTTAAAGTTGTTAGCTGCCCTGCGCGTTGGTGCGGCCTTAAGGGGAACTTACTATGCCGACTTGGATTCGATCAAATTTTCTGAACATCCTGGACTAGGTATGTGCAGGTAATCTTTTGTCGTGCAATCTGCTGATTTTAATACTTTGGTTACAATGGATTATTGTCACTTCGAGTTTGATTATTCTTTCCAGAGATAGATTCGATCATTTTACTAGCATCCGTATGACTATCCAGATATAGAGATCTGGCCAATCGTACATGTATCATGTATGGATCCGATCATCCTCCGGGGAAACCGGGAGAGATCGAATCTTATTTAGCTGTTTGCACTGACCGCAATTGGAGAATATGGAAGATTCCTCAGTGTACTGCGCGCCGCGTGTGTTTTCGAAAATTTTGGTTTTGAAAATTTATTCCCTTTGTAGTTAGACTCCTTGGGAATTTTATTTGAAAATATTTTTTGATTTTAGAAAGTATCCGTTCGATCTCGCGGGTAGGCGTCGTCGTCCGGTTTTATTTGCAGCAAAGTCAGATGGCCTCCAATAATAAATTAATGGGGCTAATGATTTAAAAGAGACAAACCCTTTTGAGGCTATACTTATTTTGTGTTAGTTTGGCAAAAAAAATTTTTTTTTTTTTTTTGGGAATTTCTGGGATTTTTGGGATTTTTTGGAGTTTTGGAGATTTTTTGGAATTTTTCTGATTTTTTTTTTTTTGAAAATTTGGGTTGTTTTGGTAATTTTTGAAAATCTAGGACTGTTTTGGTATCTTTTGGGAACTTGGGTCTGTTTTGGTAACTTTTGAAAATTTTAGACTGTTTTTAAAATTTTTAGAAGTTTAGGGTTGTTTTTGGAAATTTTTTGGGCATTATCAAGCAGTTCGAGGGAAAAACTAGTTGTTCACAACCGCCACAGAGGACAACCCGCTGCCCTATGCAAACTTTTGGTCTGGCGGCGGTCGGACGGCCGCCTGCGGCAGTCCGACTACCGCCGGTCAGTCACTCAGACCGCTGGTTCGTCCTGTGCGCTAGTCCGTTCGGTGTGACCTTCCTCCTTATTTGAAACCTGCATTTGGGACGTCTAGGGACCCATTGTGGTTCCTGGAGCCATTTTTTGAGAAGTTATATATATATATATATATATATATATATATATATATATATATATATATATATATATATATATATATCTTTCCTTCTATTCAGGTAATCTTGACCATTGAACTCTCGCTGAACATGTTGGCCGTTCATTTTAGGAGCTTTTAATGAGCTGGGTCTTCTCTTGAGTTTAGAGAGGGTCGTGATCAAGACCGTCGGATCATCTTGATTGGATCTGAACCATTGGACTTATTTGCCAAATAGTTGGCTGGATCATTGTTATATACACATATTTCTTCTTCTTTTTTTTTTGTATTTTTCATTTTTTGTTGTTGGTGGAGTGGGGTGTGATGAGAAAGGGCCCCACTCTTTATATTTTTTTTTTTGGAATTTGGACGATGATCTGGATGTTGAATGAGTGATTTGGGGCCCACTTGGATGTGTGGATGATGTAGAGCTTGATGGTTGGTCACCTTGTGGACAATGGATGGATGGGATTTTTCAAGTGGTCATGATCTTGTCATGTCCGGATACCATGGGTGATTTTTTTTTGTTATTATTATTATTATTATTATTATTATTATTTTGAACGATCTGGACCATTGGATGGTTGTTGTGGGGTCCGTATGGGTGAATGGATATCATGGATTTTACTGGTGGACCATCCTGAGATTGATGGACGAGTAAGATTTTTCAAGCGGGCCCATCATCATGATCTTGACGCATCCAGATGCACTTATGGTGAAGGTTGGTCTAACTCAAGACAACAGGGGCCTTTTTAAAAAAAATAAATTTGTGGAATGGGCCTTATCATGGGTCTTTTGGAAGGGGCCTTGAAATGGGTTCTTTTGGAAGGGGCCTTGAAATGGGCTCTTTTTTTTTTTTTTTTAACGGGCTTTGAAAGTGGGCCTGGGATTTTTGAAAAGTGGGCCTTTGCAATGAGCTTTTGAAATGGGCCTTGAAAGTGGGCCTGCGATTTTTGAAAAGTGGTCCTCAACATGGGCTCTTGGAATGGGTCTCCTTAGAAATGGGCCTTGAGTAGTGGGCCTGGGCTTTTTGAAATGGATCTTGAAAATGGCCCCTTGGAATGAACCTTGATGTGGGCTTTTGAGATGGGCTTTTGGAAATGGGCCTAGGCCTTTGGAATGGGCCTAAGCTTTTGGAATGGGTCTCCTTGAAAATGGGCCTTGAGAAATGGACCTGGGCTTTTGGGCTTTTGACATGGGCAGTTGTGTGGGCTTTGAATATGGGCTTGGACATGGGCTTTTGACATGGGCTTTTCATTGTGGTCTTGGATGGGTACTTACTTGTGTACCTTACCTGTGCAGCATACCTCGCCGTGGTAGAAACGAGGCTAGTTCTTCCCGTCAGTCAACCGACCCGTGTTATGTGCCTAGAGAGGGCTGGCATCTGTCTGACCTGGCCCGGGAAGGTGGTGCGCCTGCAGTCTTGAGAGGACGAGGAGTCAAGACGCATTGGCCTGATTGGTTCCATGACCCGCAGCCGCTATTCTTTGAGGTCTTGGAGCGCACCCCCTTTGCTCATCTGTTCCGAGTTAGTCTGAACAGGACGAACATGTCTCTCTTGTCTGCTTTGACTGAGCGGTGGCATCCTGAGACCCATATGTTTCAGCTGCCCTTTGGAGAGTGGGGCATTACCCCATACAATATATACATGCAACTAGGCCTTCGTTACGATGGAGGGTCCGCACCTTTCGAGGATGACCTTCCGGTGGCCACTGAGGATGACTGGATGAGATTATTGGGGATGATGCCAGATGCTGCAGACTTTACAGGTCCTCGATTCAAACTTCTCTGGCTATCATTGAACTTTGCCAGACGCAACCCTGAGACCGAGGCTGCGGCTGTGGTGAAGGCTCGTGCCCTGATTTTGTACACTATGGGTGTGATGATTTTCTGCCACGGAAATGAGTTGGTAAGTTCCTGTCTGTTATTGCTCGTGGCAGATATCACTTTCCCCACACCGTACAACTGGAATGCGGCTCTCTTGGCCCATTTGTACGAAGGGCTGGACAAGGCCAGCCGTTGTGTCAGTCGATCTCTGACGGGCTTTTATCCAATGATTGAGGTACTTCCTTGATGTCCTTTATGTCTTGTTCTTGTTGAGGATGGTTTGGTGTGCCCTTTTTCTGATTATAATTTTGCGCAGACTTGCTTTTTCGACCATTTTCCACACTTGGCCCCTACCTTGATCGACCATTCGCCTCATTTTCCTCGCATGATGCTGTGGTACAAGGATAATCGTAGCCGCACGCACTTATTTTTCGATCTGGCCTAGAGGTCGAATATTCATGCCCTTGTTCCTGATGATGTGAGTGATCTGTTTACCCTGTATTGATCAGGTGCTTTCCTGCTGCCCCTTAACCATTCTCTTTCTGCAATTCCACACCAGGTCATATCTTCGATCAAATGCAGCGCTTACTCCAGGAGCTCAGGAGGCTTTTCAGGCCTCACGACGACATCGCATTTTAGATGACCCACGTGTGACGAAGTGGTACCTGGGAGAGAGGCTTTTCTGGCAGTTGACCGGTAGTCCCATGGTGCCACTTAATCCGCCTTCGAGTCCATCCGACTGGAGATCAGTGCCTGTGAGAGAGTTGGCTACCGCCTGGGAGGGTTATGACGCCAGTGCTTTCATTGATCCGAGTAAAGAGTATAGCTCTTAGTGTGAGCAGTTCGGCATTGATCTGATCTTGCAGCCCAGCTATGCCCCTGGTGGGGGCGCACGTTTTCCTGGAGGAGGAATCTTGGGACCCTATTTTCATCACAAGGACACTGACGCTTATCTTCCTGATGATGATTAGTTCCTTGTATCATATAATCTTGTATCCCTGGATGTGGAATCCTCATGTTTATATAAAATCTCAGTTGGTCAACATTACTCCCTTTTGATTGTTGCATTTGATTACTTTTTGCGATCCTAATTGAGAGCACGGATGTTTGTTCTTGGGTCTTGGTTTGCCGAAGCGGATCCTGCCTGAAATCCGCCTGAAAGTGGGTCTGGGCGGCAATCCGACTGCCGCCCGCTGACTTTTTCCCTTCCGTTCTGTCCCGTCAGCGGTGTAGTGATGCAAAAATGTCAGGTCTGCAGGCGGTGATTGGAGTACCGCAGGCGGTAATCTGGGTGCCGCCTCCATTCATTTTTTCTTCCAGCGAGTACCCTTCCTCTACTCATTCCTTTTGCTCTTCCTCGTTTATTCTCTATCCCTGTCCATTCGTCCGTCACTTTCGTTCTTCCCCTTGTCCTCTTCTTCTTCTTTTTGTCTTCTTTCTTTGTCCTCTTCTTTCTTTGGCTTCTTGTTTCTTTTGGTTTTACTATGGCAAGCCATGATGAGGGGTTTGATGGGTTTATGAGTGGTGGAGAGGTAGGTGGGCCCATAAATGGTGGAGGAGGGCTATTTATGGGTGGATTGATGGGTTCTTTTGAAGAAATAAATGCCATTTATGGCTTAGATTTCTCCTCCAACAATGGTGGTTGTGAGGATGGGTTGATGGGATTGGATGATTTTGATGTGTCCATACCAGATGGGCCACCAGGATTCGTAGGGGCTGATATGATGAGGGTAGATGGTTTGGATGGTGAGGATAGTGGGATGATGGTGAGGGACGGCCTGATTGGCGGGGCGATGGCTATGGGTGATGTGGATGGTGGTATAGTGTTGATAGACGATGTAGATGTGATGGATCAGGCTTTGGTAGGTGGCGGGCCCCATCTTAGTGATCTAGATGGCTTGAATCTGACAGGTGATGGACTTCCTGTGGATGGATTGGGTCAGATTCTTGGTGCAGATTTCGAGACAGCATTGGGACAGGTAGCTGTTGTTGGGGATCAGGGCATAGGCTGTTTAGCTATTTGGACACTTTAGGTATCGCGGCTCCTGGGGCGTGCGTGTTTTTGACAGCTCCTGATGTGAAAGTTGTTGGTGGCTCGGGCCCGCCTGTCGCAGCTTTCCAGGACACCTTGCGCAATGCGATGGGCGATGCTGGCTTCTTTCGCCATCATGAGATAGACTTGCTAGATGAGGGGATGCCCATTGTTGACGATTCTCCTGCTAACCTGGGAGTCCAGATTGTTGAGGGCGTGCCTGTCCGGACCTGTCGATTGCAGCCACGTGCCACTTGCTCCGAGAGACTGCACTTTTGGATAGAGAGCTTGATCGAGTCCGAGATCTTTGAGTTGAGCTCCTTAGGCTTCAGAGAGGTTCTTCATTTCCATCGGGTTCGCTTAGACTGGCGGCTGCTGAGCGCGGAGTTGTATGATTGGGTTCCGTCTCTGAACCTGTTTTCCTTCGATGACCTGGAGTTGGGACCGTCACTAGAGGAGCTCTCGTGCCTGTCTGGTCTTCCTCTCACCCGAGAGCCTTACATTCCTGCGTCCAAGCCAGTTCGTTCTACTGATCTGATCTCCTAGTTCGGATTTCTTGTCGCTCTTCCTACTATAGAGGGCAGGACTAGTGAGCTTTCACTTGAGGTCTTGTACGATCGTTGTTCCACTTCTCGAGGTGCCCCTGGATCAGACTGCCAGCTTCAGTGCCTGAATGCGTTGATATTCTGTGTTTTGGCTGAGCTGCTTTTCTCTGGCTGGCGGCGGTCCTCTTTGGCGATTCTATTGGATGTATTCTGCCGTGTTCTGCATTGTAGGAGTATCACTTCCATGGTGTTGGCCGAGCTCTTCCTAGGGCTGACTAAGTGTTCATTGGGGCGGACCTGCATCCTCCGAGGCTGTTGCACGTTCCTTCAGGTATTCTCTGCTCTTTTCTTGTTTGGCCTGGTTTTTTGTTTTGTTTTTTGCTAGCATCCTGAGTTTGACCCATATCTTTTTGAAGGTTTGATTGTGGAGCACCTGTTTATGACTCCCCAGCTTTTATGGCCAAACTCTCATCGCCGTGACGTGTTGTGCTTGTTGCTTGATGGCCTTCCACTAGGTGCTGAGGCTATTGAATCGCTTTATCGTTGCATGCTCACTCGGCTTCGGGGGTGGGAGATCAGTTGGGAGGCTACCTGGCTTTGTCGGACGCCCCTGATCTGTAGCGCTGTATGCACTCCTCTATTGCTACTGGGGCTTCGGGAGTACTGCTCCTATCATCCTATGCACTTCCTTTGGCAGTTTGGTTTCTGGCAGGATATTCCGGAGTTCGCTTCCTCTGGATTTGGGCATGCCCTACTTCCTTCTGGTCTGCCTGCTTTGTATAGGCGAGTTTGGATTTCCTAGCAGGGATCTTTAGATGCGACGATGCTGGAGCTCGAGTCTTGGGCTCCTCCCATAGCGACGGTACCGTACCAGCGATGGGTGGTGGAGCAGTCACTGTATCATCGGGTCCCTGGTTGGCATTTGGGGGACGAGGGTGCTGATCAGGACATGGTGGGCGACGTCGCTTCATCCTCCTCGTGCGTTGATGATTCATTTGAGGCTTTCGAGGAACGTCCTTTCATTGATCCGTCTTTTTTACTAGCCACACATGGTCAACTGATTTCTGAGGTCGATGTCCTCCGCCACACTTGTGAGGATATGGCTCGTCGACTTGCCGTGGGACGACGATATGACGAGAGTATGTTTGCAGCACATCGTCTAAAGAGGGATGAGGTCATCTACCTGCGCATGGAGGTAGAGAGGCTCAGGTAGAGATTATCGCTATATGAGGGGTAGGAGCTTACCTTTGATCCCTTTTTTTCGATCGAGTGCTTATTTTTATACGCATGAAGGACTTTGTTTTTAATACAAAAGGAAAGAAAAACAGTGTATTTGTAAAAAAGGATTGTAAAGAAATGAAATATTTTTGTTTTGTGCCAAATTTGTCAATGTGCGCTTGTGTTTGGATTTATGCTTTGGGTGATTGGGATCAGAATCTTGGGCTCAGCCCACGTTGTGTGCAGTAATCTGGATTGTATCCTTAGGGTCTTGGTTCCTGGAGAGGGCGTTGGAGATTGCATCCCTGGATTCGAGCAGAGTTTGATAGAGTACTGATCTGCAGCTGATCCTTTCTTGCATCTCGTTGTGACCTCAGCTGCCTCGGCTTCTTCTGTACCTGAACTTTCACTTTTTGTTTTCTTTTTCTAGTCATTTTTGCCCATAGCGCCCTTTCGAGTTTTCACTATGTCTGGCTTTTCCCGTCATTTTTGCCTGTAGCGTCCTTTCGGATTTTCACTATGTCCCGGGTTTTCGATCTTGCCTGCCTCTTGACAGCCATGTTGTTTTTACCCTTGGCGCTTTTTCAGGTTTTCACCAAGTCCGCTACATGCCCGCTGTTTTTACTCGAGTTACCCTTTCGGGTTTTCAACTCGCCTATCCTGTTTAGGCATGTATTTTCCTCTTTTATTATTATTATTATTATTATTATTATTATTATTATTATTATTTGGGGTGCCAGGAGTGATGGAGGAGACGGAGAGACTTCCTTCATAGCCAGCTGACTGGTGACCTGCCTGTCTTTGTCTTTGGGTACAGTCGTAAGCTGCTTTTGGCGGGGTTATGTGGAAGGTTATTCGGGGACATAGGATGGCCTTCTTCTCTCTCTCTCTCTTTTTTTAATCTTCTTTTTAAGATCTTCCTCTTTCTTTCTTTTGCGCCCCCTCCCCCCCTCTTTTTTTTTTTATGAGGGATGCAGCTTCGCAATTGTAATCATTGACAAAGATTGGTATGGTTACCCGTGATAGATTTTCACATTATAGGCGTTGATGGGCTCGGGAAGATCTTCTCCTTTCAGACTAGTGAACCGGAGAGCGCCTTCTGGGAGCACCTCTCGAATGATCAATAGTCCTTCCCACAAGGGTTTGAACTTTCCTCTGAGATCTGGTAGGTGCGGTGGCAAGATACGCTTCATGACCATGTCGCCGACCTTGAAACTCTTCTTTCGAACCCTCTTGTTGTAGGCCCGAGTGATCCTCCGTTGACAACATTGGGAGTGGCTTAACGCTCGCATGCGCTTTTCATCTGCCAGATGCAGTTGATCATACCTTGCTTGTTACCACTTGCCTTTATCGACTTCGCTTTCCAGCAATATCCGCAGTGATGGGATTTCGATTTCGACTGGCAGCACTGCTTCCATTCGGTATACTAGTTCGTATGGAGTTGCACCTGTAGCAGTCCGTACAGAAGTTTGATAGGCCCAGAGTGCGTAGGGAAGCATTTCTGACCAATCACGACATGTCTTCACCATCTTCTCCAGTATGCGAATGATGGTCTTGTTTACAGCTTCAACCCCACCGTTCATTTGGGGACGGTAAGGACTTAACCGATGACGTTGAATTTGGAATTTGTCGAGGAATTCGCCATCCTTTTATTGACGAACGGGGTTTCGTTGTTAGTGATAATGGCCTAAGGGACCCCATATCAGATGATGATGTTATTCTTTATAAACTTGACCACATGAGATGCTGTGATGGTAGTGTAGGATGATGCTTCTATCCATTTAGTGAAGTAGTCTACCGCCACCAGGATGTATTCATGCCCGTTTGAAGCTTTTGGACTGATCTTGCCAATGATGTCCAACCCCCATACAGAGAAGGGCCATGGTGCTGTCAGGTTGTAGAGTTGGGAAGTAGGGGCATTAATTTGGTTCGCATACTCCTGACACTTGAAGCATTTCCTGACGTGTTTGCAGCAATCTGTCTCCATCGTAAGCCAATAATAACCGAGTCGTAGGATCTTCTTTGTCATCATATGTCAATTCATGTGTGGGCCGCATAGTCCTTCGTGGATTTCTAACATAATCTGTATTGCTTTTGTCTCGTCCACATAGCGGAGAAGGACTTGGTTGAAGGATCGCTTTAAAGAATGCCCCCAGTGATCACGAACTGTGCCGTTAGCCGTTGGATGGTGCGTCGATCAACTGGTGTTGCTCCTTCCGGATATTTCTGATGTTCGAGATATTCCTTGATGTCTGCGTACCATGGCTGATCATTCGGAGATGGCTCAGCTTCGTCGATCTGTAGGCAGAATGCAAGTTCCTCCTGAAGTTCGACAGTGAGTTCCCATTTAACAACTCCTTTCGAGATCTCTAGCATTGAGGTGAGGGTAACCAAAGCATCTGCAAATTGGTTCCTGGCTCGGGGCATGTAAGAGAATGTGATCTCATTGAATTCTTCGATTAAATTCTCCAGATAGACATGATACGGGATCAACTTTTCATCCTTGGTCTTCTAATCGCCATTTATTTGATTGATGATGAGTTGCGAATCTCCGAAAACTCGTAGCTTCTTCACGTTGAGGATTATGGCTTCTCTTAGACCGGCGATACATGCTTCATACTCTGCTACATTGTTGGTACATTGGAATACCAATCGCCTAGATATGAGAATTTGGATGTCATAGGGAGAGTAGAGTATGACGCCTATTCCACTCCCTTTTAAGTTTGCAGCCCCGTCGAAGAAGAGTGTCCACCCTCCTCCCTTTATTTCTTCTTCATCCTCAATCAGTAGAATGTCCTCGTCAGGGAAAAAGGTCTTCGCGCGATTGATAGTCAGGCAGGGAGTGGGCTGCTAAGTGGTCGGCCAATGCTTGCCCCTTGATTGCCTTCTGGGTGACATATGTGATGTCGAATTCTGAAAGCAATAACTGTCATTTTGCGATCCTACCGGTTAGTGCTGGTTTCTCGAACAAGTATTTCAATGGGTCCATGCGAGCGAGTAGGAGGACTGAGTGAGCGATCATATACTATCGTAGCCGTTGTGTCGCCCAGACTAGGGCGAGGCATATCTTTTCTAAACTGGAGTATTTGGCTTCGTAGCTTGTAAATCGTCTGCTTAGATAGTAGATCGCTTGCTCTTTTCTTCCTGTGTCGCCGTGTTGGCCGAGAACACATCTGATTGCTTCTGCTGCGATGGAGATATAAAGCAACAATGGCCTACCCGGAGTATGTGACATGAGCACCGGAGGATTTAGCAGATACTTTTTGATATTATCAAAGGCCGCTTGACAATCGTCATTCTATTCCTTTGGCAAGCTCTTCCGTAGTAGCTTGAATATGGGCTCACAGATGGGTGTGAGCTGTGCGATGAATCGGCTGATGTACTGGATCTGCCCGAGGAAACCCCGAATTTCTTTTTCAGTCTTGGGTGGTGGCATTTCGATGATTGCCTTGGTCTTGGCCTCATCCACCAGGATACCATCTTCATTGACGATGAAGCATAACAGCTTGCCCTCGGTTGCACCGAAGACACATTTTTGGGGGTTGAGGCAGAGCTTGAACTTTTCTAGCCTATCGAAGAGCTTTTTGAGGTCATCGAAATGTCCTTCGATTGTGCGAGACTTGACGATCATGTCATCCACGTAGACTTCCATCTCCTTGTTTATCATATCATGGAACAAAGCAGTCATGGCTCGCTGATATGTAGCTCTTGCGTTCTTCAGCCCGAAGGGCATGACCAGGTAACAAAAAGTTCCCCATGGTGTGATGAAGGAAGTCTTCTCTCGATCTCCGATGGCCATCTTGATCTGATTGTAGCCTGAGAAGCCATCCATGAAAGAGAAGATCTTATGTCCAGCAAAATTATCTATCAGTGTGTCGATATGAGGCAGATGGAAGTCGTCTTTAGGGCTTGCTTTATTGAGGTCCTTGAAGTCGATGCACATCCTGACTTTCCCATCTTTCTTTAAAAACTACCAGAAACCCCGCGTTGTATTGCTTGATGACTTCTTCACGGACATTCAGGGCCCATTCTGGCTTCATTCTCCGCAGATTTTGTTTTACAGGCTTCATGTCAGGCTTTGTTGGCAGATAGTGCACAACCAGATCTTCATCTAGCCCTGGCATGTCTTCATAAGAGAAAGCAAAGTTGGACAACCTCGGTTTCAGAAACTCTATCATTCTCTGCTTGTGTTCCAGGGAGAGTGATCTACCGATGCACACCTCTCTGGGGAATTCTGCTGACCCTAAGTTCACAATTTTGAAATCTTGTGCTACAACATTGGCCTTTGTTTCGAATTTTTCGAGAGAATCCTCGAATTCGAGAGCAGTATCATCATTTCCCTCATCCAGGGCTTCATCCAAACCCATGAGTTCAAAGTCCAACTCTAGATCGAAATCATACGAGTCGACTTCAAACTCCTGCAATGTGTGTGAGGTTTTTGGCACAGTGCTTTTTGAAAGTTTTTCTATTGTTTTGGTATTTTGAGGATTTTCTGATGTTTTGTGGTTTTGAGGAATATTTGATTTTTTTGTACTTTTAGGAATATGTGATGTTTTTGTGTTTTGAAAATTTTCTGATTTTGCCAAGGTGTCCCGAACAGGACGGTGTTGCGAACCATGATTGTTCTTGCCCTGGTTCGGGATACCAACTACTATTTACATTGGCATTTTTTTTTAAGGCCAGCATTGAATGGTTCGCCGACTGATTCGATCGTTAGGGGGACAGCTATCCATGGTGGTTCTTTCCCCCGTCCGACTCCATTATTTTGCTCTGTCTGTTCTTGTGGGTCATCTGTCCTGATGACCATGATGTCTGTTGGGCTGGGCTCAGAGTCGGAATCTGATTCGATTTCTTCACCTTGCAGTTGGAGCTCTTCTGGTTCCTCGAACTCCTCTTGTGATGGGACCTTCACGTCTGTCCAGTCAAGGGCAGGCCATTTTCCCTTGTCAATCCAGTGAATGGGCTATCTCTGCCCCTTGTGTTGCTGAGATGGTGGTGGGGATGTGTCCCCCTGACTGTGAGTGGGGATAGGTTCCTCCGCGTTCTTGCCTGTATCACCTGTAAGGGACACTCCTGGTTCCGGGTCCCTTGTGGGTGAATCTATTTCCATGCCCCTAGCTTCATGTAATGGGTTTGGGGGTTCTGCCCCTGGCTTTAGATGTGCTTTTGATGCCCTGAAGATCCTATCCCACCTTATTGGTGGCCAGATGTACTCCCGGTTAGCATGTTCTGTGAGTTTGAGTTGCTGGAGTTGGTCAAGAGAAATCGTAGTATCTTCACAAATTGCCCCCGCCTTAATAAACTTGATGGGTGTGCACTTAAACGGTTGACCCTTTTTAGGGCTTTCAGCTTGATCCTCTGGTGTCGGTTGATATCCCAGTCCCTATCTTTGTATGTTGGCAGGTGCTGGTTTTACCATCATACCTTTTTCATGGAACTCGGTATGGTAGTTTAGGATTAATCGTTCAGCAGGGGGGATGACATATTCAGCAGCAAGAGGGCATGGGTTAGCGATTGCATTCACATTTTCAAATTCGAAGCTGTGATACGATATGTCACCTTCTGCATGTTGAATGTCAATCACTGGAATGTCGGTTTCTAGGATGTTGACCGTCATCGGTAAGATGGTTTCTGGCGAGGCCAACACTGAAATGATTCGATTTCCCGAAGGGAATTTAACCCTTTGATGAAGGGTGGATGGGATGGCTCCAACGGCATGGAGCCATGGTCGCCCCATCAGAAGGTTAAATGAGGCAGGAATGTCAATGACCTGAAACGTGACAAGGGTCATGTCCGGTCCGATTTGTAATTCAAGGTCGATTTCTGCCTCGACCCGCCTTCGGGAGTTATCTAAGGCTCTAACACTCATGGTACTAGGCCTGAAAGCAGACGGTTCTATTCCTAACCGTTCAGCAGTCCTTAAAGGGCAAACATTGAGACTGGATCCATTGTCAATAAGCACGAGTGGGATCTTGAAATTCTTGTGGCGGGCGACTATGTTTAGTGAGCATCCGTATTTACGACCTTCAGGTGGTAATTCATCATTAGAGAAGGTGATAGCCCGTGGTGCAAGAAGTTGTCCGATCAAACTTGTCACCATTTCGGGAGGTACATCAGGAGAGATATGGGCATCATTTAATATTTTCGCAAAGATTTCTCGATGCAATCTTGATGTGTATAAGAGTCCTCAAATGGATATTTGTGCAGGAATGGTTTTGAGTTGAGCTGTTATGTCATAAGCAGCATTGGTCTTGTAAGTGGTTCCTGACAAAGTTCCTCGGGTTTCTTTCGAATTCCGATTATCTCTCCTGAAATACCTCTCATTTTACTCACTTCATCGCATTCTGGGTAATGCCATGGGACTACTTTTGGGTCGTAGGAGGGAACCGTCCTTTCCAGGAATATCAGCGGTTCTTGAGGATGGGGAGTTACAGCCGAAATGTTTTGTGGTGGATTCGATAACTTTTCTTGAGGTGCAACCAAGTCCTGATTGGTTTTGGAAGCAGAGTTTTCTTCCCCTTTTTGATGTGTGGAAAGGATCCTCTGGGCATGTGCCAGCAGGTGAGGCATTAGGAATGTTGGGGCTTGAACCGGGGTGCCCCTCGCACGGTTAGCGGGGTTAGATCTGGGAGGCCTATCGGGAGGACAATGGGTTTAGGATTTGACCTTTTTGGATGTACCGGGGGTGGAGTTGAATGTGCTCCTTTGGGGGCAAGAGGCTGAAAGTGTGACCCATTGGGTGCTGCTTCAAGGAGTACAAGAGGAGGTGTTGATGGTGTTGCAGGAGATCGAGTGACGGGTGCTGCTTCTAGAAAAACAAGAGGTTGAGTGGCTAATGCTGCTTCAAGGAATACAAGAGGCCCAGACGATGGTGCCTGTTGGTATCCCCGTGCCCGGTTTGTTGTGTCGGGCATGATTGCTTGTATGGAATGATGTGGAGAGGAGTACGCGGGTTGCCCTCCTTCAATGTGGTTGACAGTAGAGATACCAGATGCTAGGACCTGCTTGATGCGATGGTAGAACATTTTGGAGAATGTTGGCTTGGGCTGTATTGCTAGCCTGTGGGGTGATCGCGATTTTCTGACTTTCGATCAAATCTTGGACCGTGTGTTTTAAGGCGAAGCAGCGGTCCGTTAGATGGCCAGGAGCTTGATGGTATGCGCAGTATTAATTTTCGTTATAACCAGGTGGTAAGGGATTAGGTGGAAGTCGAGGCTAGAGTGGTGTCAACAACTGCTTTTGCATGAGCATTGTCAGCACTTGGCTGTATGATTGTGCTAAAGGGTAAACTTCTTTCCTAACATTGCCTGTTTGTATGGACCTTGCGCATTTCCCCTAGGCTGTTGCTGTTGTTGTTGAAATGGTTGTGCCTGATATCCCTATTGGGCTTACTGAGGTTGGTACTGCTGCCTATTTAACTGTGGTTGGTATTGGTTGTCTTGCTGTGGCTCTGGTTGCGGAATATACTGATTGCCTTGAGTATTAGCGACAATGTTGTTAACTTCTGTGTTGCGCTGTGCGGGAGCAGTGCTGTTTTCATTCCCATATCCAACGGGTTTCCCCTCGATTTTGTTTCTTTTGATTGAGGGGGGCTGGTGCGGCCATGGGGAAATGGTTCCGGCCCTGATCCCGGCTTCGACTTGTTCTCCAGCTCGGATGAGCTGAGAAAAGTTGACGTATGGATATGAGATCAGATATCCTGAAATGCTAGGATTTGCTGAATGTACGATCATGGATATCTGCTCCTCATCATCGATAGTGTTTCTCATTTGAGCTGTCATGACTCGCCATCGTCCTACGTAGGCTGATAAGGACTCGTTACTTTTTTGTCTCAAGGCAGCTAGGTCAGATCTTCTCGGAGCCATATTCAGGTTGTATGAGAACATGCCTGGGAAAGCTTCTCCCAGGTTCTGATTTGATGGCTGTCCAATGAGGTGTACCAATCCAAAGCGTCACCCTTAAGGGATTTCTAGAAAAGCCGTATCAAGGCTCCATCATTCCCTGCTATCGCATTGAGTTCCCCACAAAATGCTTTTAGATGTGCTGTGGGGCACCCACTACCGTCATACCTTTTGAATTTTGGTACCTCAAAGTTTGGAGGTACCCGGGCGTCTAGGAAGGGATAGAGGTCCCTGAACTTGGTGGATGGGTGATCCACTCCTTGCTGTCTCTGAAGCTGATTTTGTACCATCTGCAACTGCTCTCGTAATTCCTCAATTTCTGACTTGCCCTGTTGCAGATATCTTGCCCCTTGCTGTAGGGCTTGTGCTGCTTCCTCTTCATATGGATCAAGAATGGGCGGTTGCTGAAAAGATGGTGGACTCCCGGTGGCGGGAGGTAGCTGAAATTGAACACCGCTCCCTTTCAGAGAAGGGTGTGATGTTCGGAAATAGTTCCTGCCTGGGGTATCTGCCAATTTCGGAATGCTACTCCCGTTAGGGGGAGTGAGTTGGACTCGAAACTGGCCTCCTTCTTGGGCATCCGCCAGTTCTTGTCTGTGGTTGCCATGTGTTGTAACCGAATTGTTGTGATGTGCTGAGTAGAAATGTGTGGGAGGGTTGCTCCCAATTGCTGGTTGTCGTTGATCTTGTGTTGACTCTTCTGGGAGAGCGAGCACAGGATTTGCTGGAGGAATGAGAGAGAAGGCAAAAGGTGTCTGAGGGAGTGAACTGTTTTATATACCTAGGCTGGGTTGCCTGTGCATTCGGTGTAACATTTGGCACTGGGCGAAGTAGTAACTCTTGCATTTCTCGAAGGCTTTGGACCATTTCTTGCATAGTGGTATTGACTTGTGGGTCTGTTTGAGCTGCTGGTAGTGGTGCGGGTGTAGGTGCGGGTGCGGGTGAGGATGTTTCTGGAGTTGGTTGAGGAGTTGGCTCTTCTTCATGGGTAGCTTGAGAGGCCATGACTGCACGGGATCCAGTGGTCATGGTTCGATTCTCTGCCTAAGGAAGAACAGGCTGAAGATTTTTTTTTTTTTTTTTGTATGAATGCAAAGATGATGTCCCTTGAGATTGGAATACCACATGTTTTCGAGTCGGGTCTCAACTAGTACGAGCTAGCAAAATAAATCCCCAGTGGAGTCGCCATACTGTGGACACTAAAATTCGGCATCCACGCTGATTTGTATGGTAATGTTTGGTGGTGGATGTTTAGGCTTAGTATGAATATTGGAGTCGCCACTAGCCGAAAAATTTCATAATCTCGTAGTCGGCTAGAACCACGGAATACGTAAGGTTGAGGAAGCCTGAAGACTCCCCTTCCTTAAATTGACTCCTGGTCTGCAGTCCGGGATTATGGGTAAGGGACCTCGGTTACAAAGAGGGAAGGGGTTAGGCACCCTCTCTGTACGTACAAATGTACGGTCTCTACTTAGTGTGGTAAAACAATCTCAAGGGATGATGGATGCTGTGGTCGAAATGGGACTAGGCACACGCGGATTTCTGATGTAGTAAGATCTGAGATTCTTGGCAAGGCACAGAGCATACGTCCAACGGCGTGCCTAAGAAGCGGATGTAATGATGCTTACGTAAAGGTAAAGAAGAGTAGACTAGATTACTAGGAATTTCTGATGTGACAGGATTTAGTGTACGGCAAGTCACAGAGCATACGTTCACCAGATATCTAGAGGAGCAGGGGGGTTGAGAAGGGAATAGATGTCATGATAAATGCTTGCATGATGGTGGATCTTTGGCTTGATTTTAAGTGGGCTAAGACATGAACCGAACCATGACTAATTTAGGTTAAGCTTATGGGTTGGAAAAGTGGAGAGGAGGGGTAGAGCGTGGCTGGAAAATTCAGAACTTTGAGGATTTGGGAGCTCCTTCCCTTTCCCTCACTCTCTTTCTCACTTATTCTCTTCCTTTCTTCCTCTCCCTCTCTCACTCTTTTCCTCTCTTAGTTGTTGGGTGCTGTAAATGAGAAGAGGAGAGGGCTATTTATAGCCTTCTCCAATAGTTGAATGGTAAATAGTGGGTTTGAGAGGGTTAGAAGCTGAGGTGGCAAGTGGTGGTTGGTGGAGAGGAGAGAGATACCACATGACATTCTATCATTGACTTATGGAGCTAGTAAATTGGTAAATAGTGAAGGTAGGGGGGTAATTTTGAAGGAAAGTTGACTTTTGGACACTGGGACAGCTATCCACACGCGGGCCGCGAGCGGCGGCAGCCGAAGTACTGCACGCGGCAGTCAGACTATCACCTGGGCCTGGTTCGAGCTAGGCTTGCGCGTGCGGGTTTCATGTGGTGCTTTGGTTCGTCCGGTGGTTTCCTTTTTGGATTTTTGTGGCTCAAAGTGGTAGATTTCGGTACGGATAGGGGGTTCTGGCCAGGGTATAGGGTATAGGCGAGGCCGTATGTGTGTTGAGCGGTTTGGATTGCGGTTTCAGGTTATGGATTGGGAGTTTAGGGACTTTTGGGTCATGGTTTGGTTTAGGCTGGGATTAGGGTTTGGTCCAAGGCATGACCATGGTTCCTGGATAGTATTAGCCTACTCAAGACGTTAGCCTGGGTGGGGTGTCTACAGTGGGCATTTAATCACTATTATTTTCTGTGGTGTGATCTACCTGAGGTTTGGATTTGCCTCATTTTCAGGCTCATGCTAAGATAATAATTTAAAATGGATCAATGACATGGATAAAACAGGTGTGGATTGGGTACTACCCTCCACAAGGACCTAGCTAGAGATAGGTCATGTGAGGAGCTCTGTGCAGTCCATCATAGCCTATATGTTTTACTCAGGAGGTCTATCTATTTTGAGAGATCATTCAAGGCATGAGCTAAAAAAGAGGCAAATGGAATGCTCAAGTAAACAACACCACCTGATCTGTTGAAAACTTCTCCATTGGTATTATTTTGGCTTCCAACCGGTTAAAATGGTCACTTTGACCTTTTGAAGGTAAATTATAAATATTAGCTTGATCCAATACTTTTGTAGCTTGCAGGAAGTTTTCAACAATAACCTTTAAATCTTCACTGATAGGCTTTAAATCTCCACTGATTCATGCGGTGTGTTTTTTGGCTCATGCCCTAAGATGATCTATCAAAATAAATGATTGCCTATAGAAAACATAGATTATGGTGGGCCTATAGAGCTCTAGACATGACCGTCTATCTCTAACTAGGTCCTGGTGGATATCAGATTATGTGCAAGTAACTCAGTACTATGGTTGTCAATGGGCCAAGCTCAGGCAGGCCAAAACCAAAATTTTTGTATAGGGCTAGCCTGATGGCCCGACAGAAACAGTTCAAAATCCGAGTGAGACCAAGCCTAAGCTCAGCTCATTGACAACCCTGCTAAGTACATTCTTATCATAGTGAGTCTCTATTGGGCCCACCTTGAATGTATGTAGTTTATCCAGGCTGTCCATCTATTTTTCCATCTCATTTTAGGGGTTGAGCCTAGAAGTAAAGCATATCCAAACTTCAAATGAACCACATCACAGGAAAAAGTGGGAATAATGATTTTAAACCTCAAATGGACTACATCACTGGAAATAGTGGGAATAATGATTTCCTCCGTTGAAGCTTTCCTAGAGTCCACATGATGTTTATTTGTCATCTAACCTGTTCATGAGATCACACAACCATTAATGAAGGGAAAACACAAATACCAGCTTGAACCAAAACTTTTGTAGCTCCCAATACTTTTTCAATGGTAGCAATGTTGAATTCACACTCACATTGTTTCCTGTCTTGTGATTCACTTAAACTTTGGATATGCTTCAATTTTTTTTTTTGGCTCAAGCTCTAAAATCATCTAATAAAATGAAAGAATAAAAATGATAAAATACATGAATCATGGTGGGCCACAGGGTTTTATAACTGTACTTAAGGTAGGGTACTGAGTTACTCGGTAGGCCTGTGCCCCAATGAAACACATACATCACGGTGGGGCAGTAGCAACGTCCCAATCGTACGGCAGCTTAATGTTGCAGTGATATAAATGATAAATCCACTGTTATTAGTCTCTATACCCAATGTTAAGACCCAAGACTAAAGGTTAGCTAGATCCACAGATCAAAGGTCCAAACCACACGACATGGAACATTAGAAAAGCGATGACAACCACAAGTTTGTGTATGGACCACCATGACGTGTATTTTCATCATAACCGTTAATTAGGTATGTACCTAATGAAGATAGAGAGAAGGTAGAAAATCAAAATGTCCACACTGGGTTAACTCGGTTGTTTTGGGAGCAATTTCACACCGTAACGCCTATTTGAGTTTTTATAATAGGGATCTTTGTTTTTTTGTTTTTATTTTTTTTTTGGTACTTAGTTGTTTTATCTGCTGCGTAGGACAGGCGTTGTAGACGATTCCGGTCCCCACTGGGCACCTTGTGTTCCCTCGTCCAAAAACCGTATTACATGGCACGAGATCTGGTCCCCAGTTCGTCGGGTGGGCCCCCCATGTACGCTGGATCCATAGCTCAAGAGAATCCCATTGACAGCCTGATCTACTACCTTAAAATGCCCAGAAAAGACAAAAAAAGTCATCAATGGAAATCTGAATACCGTACACGTGGCACTCGGGTGGACCGTTCACGACGTGGGTCCCACCAAGATGGATCTCGGGGGCATACATGGACGAGTCTGGACCTTTAACGTGTGTCCAACAGGAAAATGGAACGATCCTGACCATCTGATCGAACGATGGAGTAGTGTAGGACGGGGATCTTCAGAGGAGAGCGACCCTAGAGTGAGGTGGGCCCACCTGGAACTTTTGGAGGTCAGTGTCGGAGAGGGAGACAGGAGACGCTTTCCCAAAAGGGGGAGATGAAAGCTTTGGGAAACTAAAATCCAGCCCAGCAAGCAGACCCGCAGAAGCAAATACAGCAACAGCTGCAGGAAATTAAAAACATAACTTGAAAAACAAGCCGAGAGATAGAGAGAGAGAGAGAGGGGGGGCAGCCGTACCGATACGCTATCCACCGGGCAGTCGAAAATGATAGAAGAAGATCTCCTTCTCCCTCCTTTCCCTTCGTCATCTTTTCATCATCATCCTCTTCTCTAGGTTCGAAGATTTTGAACCGTTGGACAGAAAGAGGACTCGTTCGATTCTTTCGAAGAAGAAAGAAGAAGAAGAGAGGATATGGTGATTCTGCAGAAGCGCAGGTGTTAGGAATGCAGAGCTTCCTGTCGCACAACTTCTATTCAATCGGAATGTACACGTCATCTTCATCTCCTTTCTCTCGGTATTCCTTTCCTTCCTTTCTTTGCTTTTTCATTCATGAGAAGATCCAAGGAGACACGTGAGCGACAACGTGGAGCACGTGTGCGACATCCGCAACCGTTCGTCATCGTCATCAGGTGGGACGCACGTGAGTTTGCATAGAGACCGTTGGTCAGAACCTTCGTTTCTCAGACACGCTTGATTTACCCTCACTGCATGATCCCCAGATGCGTGGCTTGGATCTGGCACACGTGCCAACGTGATCTTGTTCCGTGGCGGGAACCAAAAGTTGCGCGCCTTAGCTCCATGTTCTAAGCACAGGTGTTGCCTACTTGATGAGTCGACCGGGCTGACACTTTTGGGCCAGTTCTTGGACTCACCTGATGAGCGGCTATTATCTTACACACGTGTGCTCACGCGAATCTCTCTAACATTTGTCTTTGGCTATTTCTCCCATCTTGCGATGATAACGACAATAGATAGGTTTGTTGCAGCAAGATTCTGTTTTGAAGTCTCTCCCGCCATTTTCCATCCCATATTTCTTGTTTCTTTCATTGTTATTATTATTATTTATTCTTTTTATTATTTATTTTTAAATGAAACAGAGTAGTGGAAGAAAGACAGAATCAATCTCGGATTTCTGATCTATCGGAGCTTGAAGATGCCATTAACTTAAGCGCAAGTATGCATTTAAAGTACTTTAATGTTTTTATTGTATTTTGAAGATTTTTTTTTTTTTTTTCCGAGGGAATACGCCATGTTCAATCAATCAAGTTCAATAAACTGTACATTTCGGCCACCTCTTTGTTATCAACCGTCTACGCGGTGGGCCTCATTGCGGGTTGGGTAGATCCGCCACTTTGAATGTGGAATTGTTGGCTGTAATTATCCATTGGCGAGCAACTGCTTGGACGGGTTTGACCATCTGATGGGGAATATATTGTGGCATCATCCATACCATGATTTGGATTTCCAGATTAGCGTCTCAGATTGCTGAAAGGAGGGCCCACCTGCATCCAAACCAGTGTTTTCAGTAGCAAATAGTGTGTAGCATAGCATTTATATCCCTCTAAAGTGTGAAGTCGTAAGCTACTATGCTTAACTGCATGCTACTTCTAGATTTTTAATTAAAGGTTGTGCTTCGTTGCACGAAATTAGACTGATTAATAATGAAATTTCATGATAGCTACATGCTACTTGCGGATTTTTAATTAAGTATAAAGATACATACGCAGATTGCTTATGCCTGGGGCCATATGAAGTTCCTGTAGTTGTAAGCTGTGTGGGGTCTATAGAGATGCCCATCACAAATCCACTCTGTCCATCAGTTTTGCAATACAACAATAGGAGAGGATTCTAAAACTTATGGCGATCCAAAACTCATTTTGGCCGCACCACATGAAACAACAGGGATTGAATGCCCACCATTGGAAACTTTGTGGTAGCCACAGAAGTTTTGTATTAGGATGATATTTGTGCCTACAGTTTATCTGAGTGGTAATAACCCTATGAACGGTTTGGATAACATATAAACATCATGGTTGGCTCTAGGAAGGTTTCAATGGTAGACTTTTTGTTTCCACTCTTTGGTATGGTGTGGCCCACTTGAGTTTTGGATTTGCCTGATTTATATTCTTTCCTATTGTGGTCTTGCAAAACTGATGGATGAAGCGGATGAAGTGACGGCCATCTCTATGGGCCCCACACAGCTTCCAACTACAGTAACTTCTTGTGCCGGGGCATAGGCAATCCGCATCCTAAAGATATAAAGAGTAATGGAACTGATTTAATATTGCTACTTGTATTATTTACTAAAATCATTGAAGAGAAGTAATTTTTATTGAAAACAGAAAAAATGTGACAAATCATTGAAAACATTTACTTGATTATAATGTTTTAGTGAAAAATATTTTTTTGCATAAGCTACGTAGCATGTAGCGTAGTCTATGAAGCTTGCAGCATGTGTAATTTAGCATGCCACACAGTCTACACACGACTTAAGCTATTTTCATGAGCTTCACATCATTAAGACTAAGCTACACTATATAGCGTAAGCTACAAGCTACATAGTATAAGTTAATTGAAAATATTGATCCAAAGCTGGGTCATGCCTCGCAGAAACAGACTCCAATTTGGCACATGTGTGCAAGATTAAGGTCCTCCATTGGGTGTGCCTGCTGTGAACATTCCCCATACAAGATTTCAGGTCTACCCCCTTCTCTGGTATGTGTCCCTTGTACATTGCTATGGACAATCTGTACATTTTTCTCACACAAGTGTGACCTGCCTGATGAATGACAGGCCTCATAGTTTGGTGGAGGAATGCTAGTGGTGATGTGTGGACGCTACCTAATGAATGGCCTGGATCTTGGGCATGTTTGTCATGTTTGAATGTGTACTGGGAAGCCCCATTCATTTTACATAAATACAGTGTGAGCTTTACAAAAAAATCACTCCACTCGTTGTATTGAGCATTGCATGACTCCTACTGATGTTATCGATGCTTTGAACTGCACATGATAGTTTTATCATGTGCTCCCACAATATGAGACATGCGGCACAAGGAATAGGGATTTGGGCTGTTCATTTGGTAGGACATGTTGTGGATGGGCCACGGTGCAAAGCTGCATGAATTGGAAAAACTTTGTTTGCCACCCCAATCAGTTTCCTCTCGATCCAACAGCCAATCTGGGACACTTCCCATCCACTATATACTGTCTGGTATTCTGTTTTTACCAACATTTGGGTCATTGTTAAAACCATTAAAGCTGTGAATCAGTGACATTTTTAGGGGCCATAGCACATCCATGTGGGCCTCACTATATAATAGGAGCAAATGGTATGAGGTTAGATTTTCTATTCCTTATATGTTCTTTGTTGAGAGACAATCACATCCTTCAAGCGCTTTTACATTTCTCACTAGATTTTCTTCTTCCACATCTTATTTTCTTACTAAATTTTCTTCCAGATCCTATTTATAGCACGAAGTTGCGCAGCCTGGCTGTTGATACCTCTTCTCCTCTTCAGTTTGGGGCCTTAACACAGTACCGTCTCTCTCTCTCTCTCATCTCTCTCTCTCTCTCTCTCTCTCTCTCTCTCTCTCTCTCTCTCTCTCTCTCTCTCTCTAGGCTAAGCTTGCATCTGGGTCTGCAAGTTATTTGAATTTGAACATTCTGTTTGGACCTTAATACAAGGTAGTTTCATATGAGGAAGTATCCTGTAAATTGCAGTTATGTTTCTTAAATCTTAACTTGAAATTAATGTAACTGCAACTAGGAGCTTGGACCCTCAATTTGGTTATTTCCACTTTCTCTAGGCTAGTGATTGCAATTCAATTTTATGGTGAATCTGCTGTGAAAGTGTTTGTATTTCTAGAGTCTGGAGATGAGTTGTATTCTATTCCCCCCCCTCTTTTTTTTTTTTTTTTTTTTTTTTTTTTAAAATTGCAGAACATAAATTCTTTGCAGATGACTTCTCCGGCAGCAGCAGTTGATTCCAGCGGCTACTCTTTTCAAAAGGGAACAGTGCCCATTGCAATTCCCTTGTCCAATGGACATTTCGAGAGCTGGGGGATTCCGGTATGGCGGATGCGAGCCCACTTACTGACACTTTCCACAGATGTTGACACAGATGAGAGGAACCAAGTGGTAGTGATGTTGTTCACTCCTATGCATTTTCTTGTAGTTTGGAGTTGTTTTGGGCATTGGTCTTTTGATATATTGATTAAGAAGTTATCTTTAAATTGTAGCTTGTACAATGTAGATCCTATGATCTTTCTGAAACTGCGTTTTATTTTCTTCTGTCTTTGCACTGTCGTGTATGGTTTTTTTTTCCTTACATATGGGAAAATGTAAATGATGATGCTAGTTTTTGTTTTTGAGTTAGTTGGGCAACTCTCTAATGATTGCTCAACAACAAAGACTACCTAATTATTGCTTCATATTTGTTATATTGTTTCTGTGCTCATAGGACCCACTCCTCTAACTTCCATTCTTATGCACATGCTGTTAGATTGAATAATATAGTGGAATGGTTTCTCGATCTTTGCATACTTTCCATATTAAACATTAACATAGGGGCATTTTCACACCGGGCTTGAGTGGGGTGGTCCGTGGGATGCAAGGGCACACTCGGGGTGGGCGGCCCGTGTAAGGTGGGCCCCACCTGTGTGAGGTGGAACCCATGTGATGTGGGGCCCACGAGGGGGGTTAGGCCGAAGACCTGAACCATGGGATGTGGGGCTTGGGCTATGAGATAAAGGGATTGATTCGCCACTCTATTAGTTCGAGCTTTTAGAGTAAGTGGTTAGTTGTCCTGCATCATATTGTATGTCAATGTTGTTGAACTTGTGGGTCTACATACGTTGAGACCATGGTTCTGGCCAGTCAATAATTAGGCCATGTTTGGCCACATGGTTGAGTTGAATTGTGATGATTCACTTAAATGAAGCAGAAATGACAAAGTGGAATGATGTTTTTCCTAGGCTTCATTTTGATGAAGTAGCCCTCAAATTGCGGTAATGTTCCCACCAAGTCCAGCTTTAAGTAAGTTAATTGTGTTTGGAGCCAGGCCTTGATATTGTTGGGGAACCACAGAAGCACACAGAGATGATCAAGCAAAGTATTCCAATCTCACAATCAAGTCCAATCACAAACACTCCGAATTTAACGTGGAAAAACCCTCGTGGGAAAAAACCACAGCACAAAGTGACACTAATGCACTATGAAAACATAAGATTACAGAGAGATTACTTGATTCAAAACAAGCCTCGAATCTACCCAAGCTATGCCCTTGAAATCCTTAGGAACGAATTAGAAAACCTAGAATACCTCTATTGCTACCCAAATCCCGATTACACCCATATATATAGCCTTTATGAGAATCACAATCGAAATCGGAAACAAATCCCGCACTTGTGCAATTCTGCACGCGCTTGATGGCACCTTCGATGGCATCGACAATCTGTCGATGACATCGAGAAAACACCAAAACATTTCAGCAAGAAAACATGGATTTTTCGGATTTTTTTGATGGCATTGTGCAACCTTCGATGACATCGAGCTGTCATCGACAGACCTGTTGATTTTTAGATTTTAAGACACCAACAATAATATCCACCATGTCTTCAATCTTCATAGCTCATTTTTCCTCGCCTCCAATTCGGCTTTGCATCATAGCTTCACCATCGCTGTTTCGACAAGAAATAATTTTATTTGATTTTGAGAATTATCTTACTCAATAATAACAAAGAAAGAATGAAGAGAACAATCACTATTCTTTATTTATTCTGAATTCGTTTACATCCATCTTCTCCTTTGATTCCAAAATAAAATTTTTACATAATACAAGTGTTAAATATTTTAATGTTAATTTCGGCAATCTTTCAGATCATAGCCTTGCTCTTCAGATCTGAGGTATCGTTGTGCTGGAATAGTATTCATCTTGATTGATTTCGTGCTTCTGAAACACTTTGAATTGAATTAGGTTCTTTTTGATGCCCTCACAATGGACTCATTGTGCGGTCTTGACAGTGTGCGGACTTCTCGTTGTGTGGATTTCCCGTTCTGCGGATTTCCCGTTGTGCACCACACAACCGGTACTCCCAGTACCTGAATTATTCTGAAGTCTGGATTCTTCTCTGTTGCTCCGGAATTGTTCGAATGAATCCAAATGTAGAAGTCGGTGGGGTATTTATAAGCTTCCGCACGTGCGAACCCTTCATAAAAACCTGTTGTGCGCTAACACCCTGTTGCGCAGCACGCCAACAACGCAGTGAGCCTAGATCCAATCTAAGGCCTCACCTACAAACGATAGACAGGGAGAAATATAAACTAGAAATAGATCAAAGCAATCCAAAACAAACCACAAGACAAGATATACGTGGAAAAACCCCAAACTAGGGTAAAAAACCACGGATGCAAAATTCCACTATGAAGAGAAATGAAGATTACAAGGCAATATACTAACCTCTCTCTTGGAAGTACAGAGAAAATCCCTTGCCCACACCTTAGAATAATTTTCTAGAATTCACCTTAACCTAGAATAGCCCTAGGGACCCCAATTTATAGTTTTGGCAACTTCCCTTTCCGCATCCCAGTTGCGAAAGGACTTGCGACACGAAATCCGCGAAACTCCTTTCGCATCCCAGTTGCGAAAGGACTTGCGACACGAAATCCGCGCAACCTCGACTGGTTGTGGGCGGCCCCAGATGTGGCTCCACTTCTCAACAATCTCCTACTTGGAGACACATCTCCATAAACCTTTGTCTTCTTCATCCGGAGTGCACCACCTCCCCGTCTTCAAGCCTGAAGACCAATCAAATCTGAACAGAGCTTCAGCTTCTCCCTTGTGGCCGCCTTGGTCAGCATATCCGTAGGATTCTCACTTGTATGAATCTTCTCCAGAGCAATCGATCCATCTTCCAGTAATGAACGTATGAAGTGATATCTGATGGCAATATGCTTGGTCCTTGAATGAAAGGCTGAATTCTTAGCCAAGTGTATTGCACTCTGACGGTCACTGTACAGCTTGCAATCTGCTTGCTTCTTACCCAAGTCTTCCATAAAACCTTGCATCCACACCATCTCCTTGCATGCTTCTGTAGCCGAACATATTCTGCTTCTGTCGTACTGATAGATACTATCTTTTGTAACTGAGAGACCCAACTGAACTGACTGCAAACTACTCAGAGTAAAAACATAACCCATAGTGCTTCTTCTGCTTCTGCTGTCGATATCTCCTGCCAAATCTGAATTCACGTAGTCTTGTAACTTGATTTTCGATCCACTATAACACAGCCCTACGTCCTTAGTACCTACCAAGTACCTAAGGATTCACTTCACAGCTTCCCAATGTTCCTTCCCGGGGTTGTTCATGAACCTGCTAACAACTCCCACTGCTTGAGCAATGTCTGGCCTCGTGCTCACCATAGCATACATGAGACTCCCAATAGCTGACGCGTATGGGACTTTAGCCATGTAGTCCTGTTCCTCCTGCGTCTTTGCACCTTGCTCCTTAGATAGCTTGAAGTGGTTGGCTAATGGAGTGCTAACCGGCTTAGCACTTCCCATATTGAATCGATCAAGTACCTTGGCTATGTACTCTGCCTGTGACAAAACTAATTTTTTGTTTTCCCTGTCACGCTTTATCCTCATGCCTAGGATTTGTTTTGCAGCTCCTAAATCCTTCATGGCAAATTCTCTAGACAATTGTCTTTTGAGATCTGAGATGTCCTCCATGCTTGAGCTAGCCACAAGCATATCATCAACGTACAGAAGAAGGATGATGCATGACGTATCAAACTTCTTCAAGTAACAACAGTGGTCTGCATGACATCTCCTAAAACCGTTTCCCGACATGAAAGTATCAAGCTTCTTGTACCACTGCCTCGGGGCCTGCTTCAGGCCATATAGACTCTTCTACAGTCTGCACACCTTGTTCTCATTACTTGGTGCCACGTATCCTGTCGCCTAAGGCATATATCTCTTCTTCAAGGTCCCCATGAAGAAAGGCTGTCTTAACATCTAGCTGTTCTAGATGTAAGTCCTCTGAAGCCACTATACTCAAGACCATGCAAATCGTAGACATTTTCACTACGTGAAAATATTTCAGTGAAATCGATACCTGCCTTTTTGTTGAAACCCTTTCACAACCAATCTGGCCTTGTACCGTTTCGAACGATCGTGCTCCTCCTTCAGTTTGTAAACCCACTTGTTATGAAGAGCTTTCTTACCCTTGGGTAGAGTGACTAGCTCCCATGTACGATTAGACTCAAGAGAGTCCATCTCATCATCCATGGCCTGCTCCACTTAACTCGTATATCTGACTGTAACGCCTCTTCAAAAACACTCTGGCTCACCATTATCTGTCAGTAGTAGATAATGTAAGGAGGGTGAGTATCGGACCGTGGGTCTCCTCTCCCGAGTAGACCTCCTCACAACTGGTGTATGCGGCTCTGCCTCATCCTGTGGCGCTGTAACAACCCATGTCCGGTAACTCTTCCAACTTTACGAATTCCTTTTTCTCGGCCTTATTTTCCTGCACACCGTCCTTATGCATCACTTTTTCATTGAAGACTACGTCCTTGCTTCTGATGATTTTCCTGTTTTCTGCATCCCAGAACCTATAGCCAAAATCATGCTGCCCGTAGCCTATAAACGTGCACCTCCTGGACTTCGCATCCAGCTTGTTTCTGTGCTCTGCGTCAATGTGAACATATGAAGTGCAACCGAAACTCTGAGATGTGCAAGGTTCACTTCCTTCCCAGTCCACGCTTCTTCTGGTAACCCACCATCCAATGGTGCTGAGGGACTTCTATTGATGAGATATGCGGCAGTATTCACAGCATCTGCCCAAAAGGTCTTGGACAACCCTGCATGTAACCTCATGCTCCTGGCGCGCTCAAGGATGGTCCTGTTAATGCGCTCAGCCACACCATCTGCTGTGGTGTCCCTGGAATCGTTTTCTGACGTTTGATTCCATTTGCTGCACAATACTCCTCAAACCTCTTATCACAATACTCTCTCCCCATTGTCAGATCTGAGACACTTACTTTTTTACTTTACTGTCTCACATTTTCTACCATAACTTTCCACTTCTTAAATACATCAAATACATCAGATTTTGTTTTAAGAAGTAGACCCACAGTTTTCTACTAGCATCATCAATAAAGGTAACAAAATAACGTGAGCCACCAAGAGATAATACCTGTGCCGGTCCCCACACATCAGTGTACAAGCTCAACAGATGTGTCTTTGGAGCGCATCCGTCTTCTTGAAGCTTACCCTCTTCTGCTTGCCATACACGCAGTCCTCGCAGAATTCCAAGTCAATAGACTTCAGCCCTGGTAGCTTCCCTTTTGACAACAGCACTTTCATCCCTTTCTCACTCATATGTCCCAGCCTCTGATGCCATAACTGCTCATTCACTCCAGTTGATGCGACTGCGAGTGAACTATACGATCCTGAAGTCACGTACAAAGTACCTTCCTTTTTGCCTCGAGATATTACCAAGGCACCTTTTGTGATATTCCAGGAGTCACTGGTGAATGTCGTCACATAACCGGTATCGGCCAACTGCCCCCATAGAGATCAAGTTACGTTTCAAACTCCGTACATGTCTGACATCCTTCAATTTCAAAGACGTTCCGTCTTTCTGATTTACATGAACGTCCCCCTTTCCAACGATACTGCACGGTTCATCATCACCCAGGTAGACTCTCCCAAAGTCACCTGACACATAATCACGCAGAACTTCCTTACACGAAGTAGTATGAAACGAAGCACCCGAGTCTATAACCCAAGACTCATTCTTTGCATCAAGAGACAAGATCAACGCCTCTGTGTCACTCTCCTCAGATAGATTCACTGAATCCTTCCCACCTTGAGAGCTTCCTTCTTGTTTCTTGAGCGCCCTGCAATCACGTTTCATATACCCCTTCTGACGCAATGCCAACACCCATCTTTGTCTTTCGGTCCTTGGACTTATTCCTTGACTTAGAACGCCCGTGTTTATTGCCTCCTTTTTCAGCGATCTTCCTCTTCCTTCAACGTTTAGAGCATTCCCTGAATCCCCTGAAGTTCCTGATGCCTTCCTTCTAGATTCTTCGCTGAGAATTAGACCGGCCACATCATCAAATTTCAGCTTTGTCGATCCTGAAGAATTGCTCACAGCAATCACCAAACCATCCCAACTGTCTGACAAACTGGATAAGATCAATAACGCCCTGGCCTCATCCTCAAAAGCAATGCCAACGGATTCCAACTGGCTCGTGACTGTATTGAACTCGTTTAAATGTTCAGCCACGCTCCCACCATCTGACATCTTCATGTTGAATAGCTGTTTCATAAGATGAACCTCCCACCATCTGACATCTTCATGTTGAATAGCTGTTTCATAAGATGAACCTTGTTGGATGCTGAGGGTTTTTCATACATGGTGGCTAGGGCTTCATTAATTCTTTTGTAGTTTTCACCTTGGATATATTGAAGGCGACGCTCTTAGACAAAGAGAGTCGGATCGTTCCTAAAGCCTTCCTATCCAGTAAAAACCATTCATCATCTGTCAACTTTCTGGTTTCTCCTCTTTTCTCTAGAGGAATATAGAGGTCCTTCTGATACAGATAATCCTCCATCCCCATCTATCTTCAGAAGGCAAAGTTTGAACCATCAAACTTCTCAATTCTAGTTTTCCCATCTTCCGCCATCGCTCCCAATAGAACTAAACCAATAGCTTTGATACTAGTTGTTGCGCAGCACGCCAACAACGCAGTGAACCTATATCCAATCTAAGGCCTCACCCACAAACGATAGACAGGAAGAAATATAACTAGAAATAGATCAAAGCAATCCAAAACAAACCACAAGATAAGATATATGTGGAAAAACCCCAAACTAGGGTAAAAAACCACGGATGCAAAATTTCACTATGAAGAGAAACGAAGATTACAAGGCAATATACTAACCTCTCTCTTGGAAGTACAGAGAAAATCCCTTGCCCACACCTTAGAATAATTTCCTAGAATTCACCTTAACCTAGAATAGCCCTAGGGACCCCAATTTATAGTTTTGGCAACTTCCCTTTCCGCATCCCAGTTGCGAAAGGACTTGCGACACGAAATCCGCGAAACTCCTTTCGCATCCCAGTTGTGAAAGGACTTGCGACATGAAATCCACGCAACCTCGACTGGTCGTGGGAGGCCTCAGATGTGGCTCCACTTCTCAACACACCCTTTGTGTGTCGCACAACCATTGTGCGCATACATTCATTGTGTGCTTTCATCCATTGTGTGGTGCACAATGAAACTATGAGAACTGTTGTCCAACGCACAACCAAATGTTGCAAAAAACTTATTTTTCTTGAGTCTTTCTTATCCTCTTTGATTTTTTATGCCTCAACAGACGCTCCCTTGATCCTTCATTTCTGATTTTCTTTCTTCAAAATGAAATGGAGGATCAATCCTTAAAAAATTTCATTCTATTTCCTCTTTGCTCACAACCACCGCTCGTTGTGCTGTCGGATCCGTGCAACAGACCCAGGTCTAGAGCACCATATAAACAAGGCGTGTCTTCATTCCATCCATTCGGAATTCTCGTCCAGTCTCCTATGCACTCTAACTTTTCCGCACAATGTGTCCTTGTGCACAACGCGTATCAGTGCAACGCATCTCAGCGCACAACGCTTATCAACGCACAACGGAACTTTGCGCGCAACAAACTTTTCACTCAATCAGAACTCTGCACACAACGAACTCCGCACAATCAGAACTTCTTGCCCATAAAATTTTCTAAATGCCCGAACTCCACTGAATTGTCTTCCTAAACCTTAAAATCTTGATAGTCTTCGACCCGTAGGTATGAAGCACTCGAAGGCTTCGTCTTCAAGAAGGAAGAATCATTCATCCTTTTCGGACTCCAGACAAACTTTCCAAAACACTTGGGATTGTATAGAGATTAACGAAGAAGTCTTAGAATTCCGTGACTCTTTTGATAACAAAACAATTGTTCTTCCCATCAATTTGCGGTGTCATTGGTCAATTCTGCATAGTGAACCCTCCGCTCATTGAAGCAACCTTATTTCTGTTGATAATTGGATTATAATAGAACCAAGAATTTTAGAGGGACGTTTGAAAGGGAACAAATCCCGCTAGAAAGCTGGCATGATCCATAAAATGCGTTTCTTATGTCCTTGTTATAGTCCTCATCCATTTCCTCTTCATTTCTTTGAAACTGCTCAGCAACATTTCTTCAATAGTCCTTCATCCTGGAGGACAAACGAATTTCTAACCAAAGGTCTTCTATCGCCTTGCAACTGTTAACGTATACACTTCAGGCATGTTTGGCTATTTGTTAATGTATACCATTTAGGAAGTTATACAATTTAGGATTTCTCTAGCTGTACAAATATATATTACCGTGTATATAGGCTGAATATTAGGGATCAGTTACTGTTCCCGTGTATAGTATGTTATCTATATTTCTTGTATAGGGTGGGTGACGTGAATGGATGAAAGACAAGTTTTTCCAAACTTTCCTTGGTATTATTCTGGTTTCCATGGTACTTTGACATGGTATCAGAGCTCGGTTCGTGACTCTTGCCTGTTTCAAAATTATTTTTTTTCTATCTTTGGGGATTTCGGCACCATCTGTTACTGGTTTCTGGTGTGATTTGTGGATTTCGGTGCTCCAAGTTACGTGTTTCTGGTTCCTAGGAAGCTGTCGACGCTCTCTGTTGCAGTTCCTCTTTGAGTTCTGACTCTCGGTTGTTTTCGTGCCAATTTCTTGCTTCTGGTATGCATTTCGGCGCCGTCTGTAGAGGTGATTCTCGGCACTCTGTTTTCTGCGAGTGTATTGTAGATTTCTAAGATTATCGGCACATTCTGTGTGCGCTTTGTGGGCTGCAATACGTTGTATTGCTTGTGGGTGATAGTTTCTCAGAACTATCGGCATTATTTGGGACTGTTTGGTGCTTCTCGGTGAGGTCTGTGCAGTGTTTGGGTTGTCGGCATTTGGTGTGCACGTGGAGGTATTTTTTTGTTAGACATTATTTTTACGGGCATCATGTCTTCTGAATCATTTTCTGTGAAATTTACGGGTAAGAACTACTCTGCTTGGGAATTCCAATTTCGTTTATTTGTTATGGGAAAAGAGTTATGGGGTCATATAGATGGGAGTGATCCCGCACCTCCAGATGTCGAGTCTTTGTCTAAGTGGAAAATTAAGGATGCTAGGGTCATGACTTGGATCCTTTGCTCGGTTGAGCCTCATCTTGTTCTCAATTTGAGGCCTTATAAAACTGCTGCTGATATGTGGAATTATCTCAATATGGTTTACAACCAAGACAACTCTGCTAGGCGTTTTCAATTGGAATATGAGATGGCTAATTTCACACAAGGAAGTCTCTCAATTGAGGAATTTTTTTCTGGTTTTCAAACTCTTTGGGCTGACTATTCTGACATTGTTTATGCTAAGGTTCCCACTGCAGCTCTCTCTGCTGTCCAAGCCGTGCATGCAACTAGCAAGCGAGATCAATTCTTGATGAAGCTATGGCCCGATTTTGAAATTGCACGGTCTAATTTGATGAATCATGCTCCTGTTCCATCTTTGGATGCTTGTTTGAGTGCACTTCTTCGTGAGGAGCAACGTCTACTCACTCAAGCTTCCATGGCACATCAGGCTCCTGCTAGTGTCCCTTTTCCTGTGGCTTAGCAGCACATAAGGGTAGAGACATGCGTGCTGTCCAGTGTTTTAGTTGTAAAACTTTTGGTCATATTGCTCGGGATTGCCCCAGGAAGTTTTGTAACTACTGCAAGAAACATGGTCATATCATCTCTGCTTGTTCCATTCGACCTGAACGAAAGCAGGGTACTGCTTATCATGCCTCCACTGGTGCCTCTAGTTCTGCTGCATTGCCTGCTGCCTCTCCGGTTGTTCCTATTCCTGCTCCTACAGCCTTAGAAAACCCAAACACACTCACTCCTGAAATGGTACAACAAATGATCATTTCTGCTCTTTCTGCTTTTGGGCTCTCAGGTAATCATCAAGTTTCTTCTAAGCCATGGTATTTTGACTCCGGAGCTTCTAATCATATGACCAATACTATTGTTCCCCTTTTCAATGTCAGAAATTATGATGGAAATATGAAAATTAACACCGCTGATGGTAGCTCTCTGCCTATCAGTGCTGTTGGTGATCTTTCCTCTTCCTTAACTGCTGTTTTTGTGTCTCCTGCTCTCTCCACAAATCTTCTTTCTGTTGGTCAATTGGTTGATAATAATTGTAATGTCAATTTCTCTCGTTCTGGTTGTGTTGTGCAGGATCAAGTGTCCGGGAAGATGATCGCGAAGGGGCCTAAAGTGGGACGACTCTTTCCTCTCCATGTTTCTCATTCCCCATTTCTCCCTAGTTTTCCTTTACTTTCTTTTGCATGTAATGTTGTTAGTCCTGGAAATAAGATGTGGCATAGACGTCTAGGCCACCCAAACTCCGATGTCCTACGTACTTTGTTTAATTCTGGTTTATTGGGCAATAAAACATGTTCTTCTCTTGATCTTTCTTTTGATTGTACAACATGCAAACTTGGCAAAAGTAAAGTTCTCCCTTTTCCTTCTCATGCATCTCGTGCCTCACAATGTTTCGATATTATTCATAGTGATGTTTGGGGAATTGCACCTGTTGTTTCTCATGCGCATTATAAGTACTTTGTTACTTTCATTGATGATTTTAGTCGTTTTACTTGGGTTTACTTCCTACGGGCTAAGGCAGAAGTTTTTTCAGTCTTTCAACGCTTTCTTGCCCTTCTTGAGACTCAATTTTCTGCCAGCATCAAGATCTTGCGATCTGATTCTGGAGGCGAATACATGTCTAATGAGTTTCAGGCCTTTCTCCAAAGCAGAGGGATTATTTCTCAGCGTTCTTGTCCTTCGACACCGCAACAAAACGGTGTTGCTGAGAGGAAAAATCGTCACCTTCTTGATGTGGTAAGAACCCTTTTACTTGAATCATCTGTTCCTCCTCGTTTTTGGTGTGAGGCACTTTCTACTTCAGTTCATTTGATCAATCGCTTACCATCTCCTACGTTAAATCATGTTTCTCCTTTCTTTAAGCTGTTTGGTCATTCTCCTTTATATTCTGATCTTCATACATTTGGTTGTGTTTGTTTTGTGCATCTCCCTGCTTATGAACGACATAAACTTACTGCTCAATCTGTTAAGTGTGTTTTTCTTGGTTATGCTACCCCTCAAAAGGGTTATGTTTGTTATGATCCCCATGATCGTCGTATACGGGTTTCTAGGAATGTGGTTTTCTTTGAAAATCAATATTTCTTTCCATCTCATGTTGAGCTGCCATCTACATCTTTCTCTCTTCTGCCTAGTTTTTCTGATTCCCCGACAATTGTAGAAAGGTTCAAACCTGGTTTTGTGTATGAAAGACGTAGTCGACTTGAGTCCAGTTCCGCTTCCTCTGTGCCCCCTACCGATCTTGACCAGGCACCTGATCCTGATCCTGCTCCTGCTCCTGCTCCTGCTCCTGCTTCCACCACTCTTCGTCGGTCTACTCGTCCGTCTCGACCCCCTGATTGGTATGGTTTCTATTCTCATGTCTCTCTTGTCGCTACCTTATCCTCTGTTTCCATTCCATCTTGCTACAAACAGGCCATGGAACATGAGTGTTGGCAAAATGCAATGCAAACTGAACTTCGGGCACTTGAGGAGAATCACACTTGGGATGTTGTTCCTTGTCCTCCTACAGTCAAACCTATTGGGAGTAAATGGGTTTTCTCTGTAAAACTTCGTTCTGATGGCTCTTTGGACCGGTACAAAGCTCGCCTCGTAGATCTGGGTAACAAGCAGGAATATGGGATCGATTATGAGGAGACATTTGCTCCTGTTGCCAAAATGACCACGGTTCGAACCATCTTAGCTATTGCCGCTTCACAGTCGTGGCAACTGCATCAGATGGATGTGAAGAACGCCTTTCTTCATGGTGATCTCCAGGAAGATATCTACATGAAGCTTCCCTCTGGTATGACTACTACTTCTCCTCATGAGGTTTGTAAGCTAAGGCGTTCTCTGTATGGGCTCAAACAGGCGCCGAGAGCTTGGTTTGAGAAGTTTCGCAGTACACTTATTTCCTTCAGTTTTACACAAAGTCAGTATGATTCTTCTCTCTTCTTCTACAAATCTGCGTCGGGTATAGTCGTTCTCTTGGTTTATGTGGATGATATTATCATTACTGGCATTGACTGTGGTTTGATTACTAAACTTCAGCAGCTGTTGCATGCCACTTTCCATATGAAAGATCTTGGCCAGCTCACATACTTCTTAGGATTGGAAGTTCATCATCGGGCTAATGGTATTTTCTTGAATCAGCATAAGTATATTCAAGATCTTATCACCTTGGCTGGTTTGGAGGACACTTCTTCTGTTGATACTCCTATGGAGGTAAATGTTAAATACAGGAAAGATGAAGGGGACATTCTGGATGATCCTACTCTCTATCGGCGACTGGTTGGGAGTCTTATCTACTTGACCACTACTCGACCTGATATCTCCTATGCTGTTCATCAAGTTAGTCAATTTATGTCTTCTCCTCGGCATCTCCATCTTGCTGCAGTTCGACGTATCATCTGTTATCTTCGCGGTTCACCCACTCGTGGGTTGTTCTTTCCTACCGGCTCATCTCTTCAACTTGTTGCCTATAGTGATGCTGATTGGGCTGGGTGTTCGGATACACGTCGCTCTACTACGGGTTGGTGTATGTTTTTAGGCGATGCCTTAATTTCTTGGAAATGTAAGAAACAAGATCGTGTTTCTAAATCCTCTACTGAGGCAGAGTATCGTGCCATGTCTGCTGCTTGTTCTGAAATTGTATGGCTACGTGGTCTTCTTAAGGAGCTTGAGTTTCCTCAAACTACTTCTACACCTCTTCATGCTGATAACACTAGCGCTATTCAGATTGCGACCAATCCCGTCTTCCATGAATGCACCAAACACATTGAGGTTGATTGTCATTCTATTCGCGATACCTTGGAAAATCGGGTGATATCTCTTGCTTACATTTCTTCTGATCTCCAAGTAGCTGATGTCTTTACCAAAGCCATGACTCGACAGCGGCATCAATTTCTTGTTGGCAAATTGTTGTTGGTTGACTTACCGGCATCAATTTGAGGGGGGATGTTAACGTATACACTTTAGGCATGTTTGGCTATTTGTTAATGTATACCATTTAGGAAGTTATACAATTTAGGACTTCTCTAGCTGTACAGATATATATTACCGTGTATATAGGCTGAATATTAGGGATCAGTTACTGTTCCCGTGTATAGTATAATATCTATATTTCTTGTATAGGGTGGGTGACGTGAATGGATGAAAGACAAGTTTTTCCAAACTTTCCTTGGTATTATTCTGGTTTCCATGGTACTTTGACAGCAACTTCTAAGTGCTTGGGCTCGAGCCATTGCTTGAAAACATACTGCCATCTTGGAATAGATTAACCTCTTTGACGCAATCATAGCTACATCAGAACATTTCTACGAAGACACAACTATCTTCAGGGGTTTTCTCAATCATTGGTCTCCGATCACCAATTCATTCCATCTTCCTTTGGGTGAAATGAACATTACCTTATGGGATCTTCTCTGCATATCAGGTCTCCCCATCATGGGCAATATCTTTGATGCATACATTCCTTCAAACGAAGAGTTGGCTCTTCTCTCTGCAGGAGACAACAAGTCTGAGATTTCAAGGACCACTCTCGAACTCTTCAGAGAAATGGCTAACTTCCCACAACCCAATGAAATTAATTCCCTTGAATGGCTGGTTCATTTCTCTTAAAAACTACGGTATATTTCTTTTCTTTCTACTTTATCTTTCTGAAGCCTTCATCTTACGTATATTCATGTCATCCTTATCTTGACAGCTTTGCAGGCCATAATCACCGAGAGCTTAAGATCATTCGTGAGAATATTGAGAGCACCACTGAATATAACTCTTCTTGTGAACTAGCTGCTTTCCTAGCTTACTGGCTAAGCTTGGTCATATTTCCCGATTTGAAACAAATAGATATCATCAGGTGCAATGGCGGAGGGTCAGAAATATTCATTAGCTCCTCCAGTTCTATGTTCCTTATATCGTGCTTTTGGGGACGTCATTTCCGGCCCTAGAGATTCAACCGTTGAGTCTTTTCTAGTTTGTGCTCCTTGGCATTTATTTATAAGTTGGCTAAGAGTATATTTTCTTGGACCTTTGCTGATTCTGAAAGAGCCTATTCAAATCCTCATCGGCTTTATTAACCGAGAAAGATGATTGAAAAATTGAATGGTTGGATCACCAGAAAAATAGAGAACACTTCTTTCAATTTCCATTTACTAGCTTTCCAAAGGACAGAGAAGTCGATGATGATTCCATCTCTTTTGGCGAACATTTGTTCCTTGTCTCCATCAGGTCCATTACTCTTCCATCGAGGGAAGATAGTTCATTTTGGCACGAACCATATTATCCAAGCAGATTTGCTTGTCAATTTGGATTTGACTAGACTGTACCGGAGACTTACAATATCATTACTAAAACAATGAGAAGTTATGGCATTGTACCATATAACTAGGCCTTGCTATGGAAGCAACTTTTGAATGTTCGTACTGGATCATGCTTCATAATTCCCGATTATAATTATCCAGTTCATGCTTCTTATGGTTGGATGTGTTGGTGGGCTCATCAATATTACTTAGTACGCGATTATTGCCTAGTTGATTGTGTCATATCGATTCCTTCGCCGCGCATAAGAAATTATCAGAAAGACCAAGGCATAGATTACTTGAAGAAATAGATCATGCTCCCTCTCCAGGTCAACTTTGTGTAAAGATTTCTTTAGAAGATAATATTTACCAAATGAAGCCTGCTGATACCCTTGAAGGATGATAACATTTAGTGCTCTTTTGAAGAATCCAAAGAATACATCTAAATTTTTAGATCCTCCAGAAGAGAATAATAATTCTTCATATTTTCATTCTCCTCCACATCTGTAGATTTTACGAAATAACCTTCCTTCATTGTCGAGAAAGCAAGAGACAGGAAGGCATCGTTATTTTCTTTCGAAGGATAAGTATATTATAATTGAAGATTCGTAGTCGATTTTGAAGAATTTAACTTTTGAATAGAAAGTAGCAAGTATTTTGAACCTGATTCAGGAGAAACGCATTTATGTATGTTGTTTAATCAGTGTTTGAGGTTTTCATGATTTATTTTATCATATCAGGTAATTGCCTATTTGAGGATATTTAAACGCATACATGTATTTGTAGCATATTGATGTTACACATAGTTTAAGCTCTTGAGTAGTGGAGCTAATATACTTTCGATTGAACATACTTTGACTCGACACTTTCACACAGTTTAACCTCTTGAGTAGTGGAGCAGGCACAGTTTTTTAGACTCATAAGTAGTTGGAGTCGGGTCTTACGCGAATGGTCTCTGTAATTCTTATAAGTTCATTGAACTTATTGCGGCGAGGGAGTTCACATACCGCGATCCATTAGGGGGGCTTAGTGAAGCTACCGGGGCAGTGAACTCGGTAGGTTTTACGCACAGGGTTGGTCGTAGTAACTCTCTAGAGTTCACGGGGCGCGTAAGGCTACCTTTGGGTACCAAATCCAAGGCCGTCAGTCCATCAATGAGGGGGTAATTTGTTTTAGAGACCCTGTCTTAATGAGTTACTACTGAAATCAAGACAGGAATCTGCGGGGTCTTACGCATGGTTGGCCTATCTATGGACAATGGCCAAAGAGCGCACACTACAACCCGCTTTTTCTTTGTCTGCCAGGTCGGACCCATTCACGTGAGGGCATTTTCTCTCACCTTCCCCCGTGATGCTGTCAAAAACTGTACAGACGGCATTGGTCTCACGCGTGACTGGCCGTTGTTAGAAGCTGTACAGCCCGCATGGGTCTAAGCATGTGATGGCCTATACAGGCTTTTTAGGGTCATTGGCTTCTCACTGTTGCCCGCATAATAATAAATTTTTTTATATATCGCCGATGATGACAGGTCTCATGCATAGTTAGCAGTATAGGCTTGGTTATGCTGCCGTAAATGATAAATATCCATCGCTGTCGTAGAACTTACATGCGGTTGGCCTTATAGGCTTATTCTACTGCCGTGAATGGTGAATCGATAATTGATATGTCGCCACTATTGATAATATTTTGATAATATTTATGGTTAGGATAGTGTATCGACTTGGCGATGATAACAATCATCGATAATATAACTCTTGTATTAGCGATTGGCGATGACGATAGTTGTTGATTTGGTGATAATCATCAGCGCTTGACAATAATCAACGATTACATCATCTTTGACATACTTAAACTTGATATGCTCGAGAATGCTCAAGAATTCTGCCTTTATTCATATATGAAAGAGTACATGGCGTGGCCTTTTAAGGCTTTTTCATCGTTCTGCTTGTTCTTGCCCCCTTTTGATATAGAAGGATTATACTGATAATCTTCTGGATCAAAACTTCATCCATCTTCAGGGACGATATATTTTGATGAAGCGAGCATTGACTGGTATGCTAACGCCTCGTCCATCTTAGTCCACAACTCGATAAGCTCCATTGGTGTATACTTCGGTTATTATGTATGGACCATCCCATTTAGGGTCAAACTTGCCCCTTGTTCTGCGGGTGACCACTATCGGTCTTTTTAATATCAATGCCATATCACCTTTCTTGAAAGAGCGATGCTTGACTTTCTTGTCGAAAGCGGCATGATAAAACTGCTTTAGCAATCGCTGTGCTCGTCGACAATACGGTAGGAGCTCTTGTTTTCTTATTTCGAACTCGGTTGTCAGCTGATTTATAATCAACTTGGAGTAATAAAAAATCTGCAGCGTTTTTATTTTCATTTCATGAGTTATCTCCATTCCAATAATGAGAGCTTTATATTCAGCTTCATTATTTGTACATGCAATATACCCAATGCGAAAGAGTAAGGCAACAAGTCACCCTGAGGAGTAATGAATATCACTCCAACACCTGTTCCTGACATTCGGGAAGCACCATTGAAGTACATTTGCCATGAGTTTGGCGATTCAATCATCATAACTTGTTCATCAGGAAAGTCATCACTGATAATTTCATTGTCTACTACGGGATGCGCTGCCAAGAAATCTACCACTACTTGCCTTTTTTTACTGCTTTTGCCGGCTCGTAAGTGATTATGTATTATGAGAGCAACAACATCCATTTGGCCAATCTCCCTGATAACATCGGCCTTGTCATTAAGAATTTTACGGGATCCGCTCGCGAGGTTAAAATTATATTATGAGAAAGGCAATAATGTCTTAATTTCTACACTGCAAATATTAATGCCAAGCACACTTTCTCAATTGGCGAATAATTGCATTCTGCGCCTATTAGAGTTTGACTCAAATAATAGAGCGGGATTTCCTTGCCGTGTTCATTCACCTGTGCCAATAGAGTCCCTAATGAATTCTTAGATATAGATATGTATAGAATGAGTGGTTTACCCTTCACAGGAGTTGCCAATACTGGAGGCTGTTTCAACAATTCTTTGATTGAATCGAATGCATTCTAATAGGACTTGTCCCAAACAAATTCCATCCCTTTCTTCATTAGATGAGAAAATGGCTGACATCTTCCTGCCAAGTTCGAGATAAAACAGCGAATATATGCAAACTTTCTTTGCAAGCTTTTTAATTCTTTCAATGTTTTCGGTGGTGGCATTTCTTGGATAGCTTGGACTTTTCCTGGATCGATTTCAATTCCTCTGTGCCGGATTACGAAACCGAGGAATTTTCCTGATGAAACACCAAAAGAACATTTGGCCGGATTCATTTTTAACTGTTTCTTTCTGAGCTGCTGGAAGACTGAAGTCAAATGTTCACGATGTTCTTCATGGTCATTTGGGCCGCTGGAAGACTGAAGTTAGATGTTCGTGATGTTCATCATGGTCATTTGATCTGACTATCAAATCATTTACATAGCATTCAACATGCTTGTGCATCATGTCTTGAAAGATGTTCTGCATTCCACCATCAGTGTTCTCTGTGCTTATGCCATCTCAGTTATACGATCTTGAGTAGTCGGCGGTGGGCCTTGACTTGTCCCTGCCATGCATACGACAACTTCTCTGTTCCCCGACGAAGCGGTGAAGTAAAAGACCGTCTTGTTCGTAATGGTCGCCATTAGTTTGTTGTAGTTTTTCCTTTCCTGAATTGTTGTGAAACGATATTGATCAGTATTTAAATAAGAATATGTTTTATTTTGGAGATGAAAGGGAGGATGTTCCCGTTGAGAGTCGCCATTTTGGTGTCTGTATGACACCAAATAGTGGTGAAAATTCTCTGTATTGTTTCTAAATTAATATCAAGTAAGATAGAAATTCCCCCCAGCAGAGTCGCCATTTTGTTTCGACAAGAAACAAATGTATTTGATTTGGAGAATTATCTTACTCAATAATAACGAAGAAAGAATGAAGAGAACAATCACTATTATTTATTTATTCTGAATTCGTTTACATCCTTCTTCTCCTTTGATTCCAAAATAAAATATTTACATAAAACAATACAAGTGTTAAATATTTTAATGTTAATTTCGGCAGTCTTTCGGATCATAGCATTGCTCTTCAGATCTGAGGTATTATTGTGCTGGAATAGTATTCATCTTGATTGATTTCGTGCTTTTGAAACACTTTGATTCTTCAACCTGAATTAGGTTATTTTTGATGCCCTCAAGATGAATAATCTTCACTTGAAACTTACTGTCCCCACAATCGACTCATTGTGTGGACAATAAGAACCATGATTTGCTCGTTGTGCGGTCTTGACAGTTGGTACTCCTAGTACCTGAATTCTTCTGAAGTCTGGATTCTTCTCTGCTACTCCGGAATTGTTTAAATGAATCCAAATGTAGAAGTCGGTGGGGTATTTATATCCTTCCGCACATGCGAACCCTTCACAAAAACCTGTCGTGCGCTAACACCCTTTGTGCGCCGCACAACCATTGTGCGCATACATTCATTGTGTGCTTTCATCCATCGTGAGCTTTCATCCATTGTGCGGCGCACAATGAAACTATGAAAATTTCTGTTGTGCGATGCACAACTAAATGTTGCAAAATACTTATTTTTCTTGAGTCTTTCTTCTCCTCGATTTTTTACGCCTCAACAATCGCTTCTCGTGCACACTCCGTCTGCCATTTACACCATTACCAAGCCCAGAGAAGTTGCACAAAACTTGAACTTCTCTGTGGGAACTACCCCAGTGAGCATGTCCACCAGATTTATGCTTGTGTGAATTTTCTCTAGAGTCACGCCTCCTTCCTTAAATATCTATCAGATAAAATGGTGACGCACATTAATACGTTTAGTATGTGAGTGATAAACAAAGTTTTTAGCCAAATTGACTGCACTTTGGCTGACACAATTAACTGGCATGGCTTCCTGCTGAAGCCCCAACTGATTTATCATCCCTCTCAATCAAACACCTTCATTGAATGCCTTCGTCACTGCCATATACTCAGCTTCGGTGTGGAAACAGTCACCACAGACCGAAGCTTCGACAACCAACTTATCGCTCTACCCGCTAGCACAAATGAGTAACCAGAAGTCGACCTTCTATAATCCACACTGCCCATGTAATCTGAATCCACATAGCCTACCAACTTGTCCCCTAATTCTCAAATGTCAAGACGTAGTCCCGCGTACCTCGAATGTATCGAAGTAGTCATTTCACTGCTTCCTAGTGTTGCTTGCCAGGGTTAGACAGTATCTGCTAACAACACCCACCGCATGTTGAAATATTCGGTCTAGTGTAGACCATAACATACATCAAGCTGCCAACCATGCTCGAATAAGGCACACAAGACATCTTGCTTTTCTTCATCGGTTTTAGGACACTGCTCAGAAGAAAGCTTAAAATGAGACGTGTGGGGAATGCTGACCAACTTTGTCCTGTTCATCCGTACTTCATCAATACCTTCTTAAGGTATTTTTTCTAAGATAACCAAAGCCTAATTCTCTTGCTGTCTCCGTGTATATCAATGCCTAGAACCCTCTTTGCAGCTTCCAGATCTTTCATCTCGAATGTCCCTGTTAACTGAGTTTTCGGTAAGTCGATCTCAGACATGTTGTGACTGGCGATAAGCATGTCATCGACGTACAATACCAGGATAATGTATTTCCCATAACTCAATGTCTTGTAATAGACGCAATGATCATATTCACTCATGGTAAACCTCTGACCCACCATGAAAGAATCAAACTTTTTTTTTACCACAACCTAGGTGATTGTTTTAGGCCGTACAACGACCTCTTTAACTTGCAAACCTTGTTCTTTGCCCCTTTTTATTTCGAAGCCTTTCGATTGTTTTATGTAGATCTTCTCTTCCAATTCCCCATGTAGGAAAGTAGTCTTCACATCCATTTGACTTCCTTCTCTCTGAGCGTATCCCTTCGCTACCAACCTTGCCTTGTATCTCTCCTGTTTCTTCTTGAAGATCCACTTGCACCCGATTGTTTTTCAACCAACAGGAAGCTCCACCAGCACCTACGTCTCGTTCTTGTATAAGGAGTCCATCTCATCATCAATTGCATCTTTCCACGAGAGCCTCCTGAAGAGTAGACGGATCCCCCTTATCCATAATGAGGGGGATCCCTACATCTTGTCGGTAACTTGTGATCCCGCGGTAGATTCCTTCTCACAGGTGGGTACTCCACCTACTCTTGTACCTCTATCTGAGTCTCTGTCTCAGCCTAAGTCTCATCTCTATCTACTTGAATGTCTATAACCAACTTTTTCGGTTCCTCGTGCTCATCATCGCGGAATAAGGATCCTTCGTCGAATTTAACATCACAACTAAGGATGATTTTTCGTGTGACTCGGTCATACAGCCTGTACCCCTTCACACCACCACCATAGCTGACAAAAATGTATTTCTTGGCTCTTTGGTTCAGCGTATCTCTCTCAATTGATGGTATATGAGAGTAAGCATTGAAACCAAATACTTGCAGTCTCGAGTAGTCTACTTGCTAACCACTCCACACTTCTCTGGAATCTTACATTCAATGGCCATAAAATGTGACCGATTCATCAAGTAACAAGTCGTGTTAACGGCCTTAGTCCACAGGTCCTTGCCCAACCCAGCATTATTGATCATGCATCGGGCCCTCTCCAATAGAGTTCGATTCATTCGCTCTGCCACACCGTTATGGTCTGGTGTGTGGCGCACTGTGTTGTGCCTCACGATTACTTCATCCTTACAGTATTTGATTGAATTCCCTAGAAGTGAATTCCCTACCGTTATTTGTCTTTAATACATTCACCTTTCGCCCCGACTGTTTTTCCACCATTGCATTCCACTGCTTGAAGTTGGTGAAAACATCGGATTTATTTTTCATAAAATAAACCCATACCTTCCTGGAATAGTCGTCAATGAATGTGACGAACTATAACGATCCTCCACCAGAAACCACGGGCGACAATCCCCATACATCATAATGCACATAATTAAGAACACCCTTACATCATGTTTACCGGACTTAAAAGATAACCTTTAATGTTTACCAAACTTAAAAGATAACCTTCAATGTTTACCATATATACAATGCTCACATATTTTAAAATCAAAACTTTTAAAGGTCGGAATTAAACAACGATCAGAAAGTACCTTCATGCCTCGCTTGCTCATGTGGCCCAAACGTGCATGCCACGTACGTGCAAACGTGGAATCTGGTATCGATGTTGGAGCTCTACCCGATGAAGTGCTCCTGATCAACCTGTAAAGGTTCTCGCTTTGTGCCTTCATGACAATGAGTGCTCCCTTTGAAACTTTAAGGACACGATAAAAAATCGGTGAATTTGCACCCAAGCACCTCGAGTGCTCCAAGAGATATCAAGCTCTTCCTTGTATTGGGAACGTGTCTCACCTCGGTTAAGGTACACTCCATGCCATCAAACATCTTGGTGCGCACCGATCCAACACCCACCACATTACAAGCATTGTCATTGCTCATAAATATCTGGCCACCATCACACTCTCTGTGACTGGTGAACCATCTTCGATGAGGAGTCATGTGATATGATGCCCCAGTATCCAAAATCCACTATTCCTTACGATCATCGTATAAGTGTCCGACCATGGACACTAACAACACATCATAACCACTCGTACCTTTATTTGACTCAGCAGTGTTGGCCTCCCTGGAAGAAGCCTTTGAATTCTCTTTTATTGCCTTAGGATTCTGACGATCCTTCTTCACGTGCCCAAACATCCCATAGTTCCAGCACTTCAACTTTCCTTTGCCCTTGCCCTTGGATTTGGACCTCGATCGAGAAGATCCATTGTCTTGCTCAGAATTCTGTCCCCCAATAACCAATGCATCAGTAGAGGCGCTCACGTCACCACTTTTCTTTCTCTTCTCCTTTCCTTGAAGGGCTGAGATAACGATATCGACGCTAATGGTCGATTTACCAGTGCACAATGAGTCGTTGAATGACTCATATGAAGCTGGGAGAGAATTCAACAGGATGCATGCCTGATCCTTACCCTTCATCCTTTCCTTCACATCCAACAATTTGCAAATTATCTTGTTAAAGTTACTAATGTGGGCCTCAACATCAGCCTCCTCTGCCATCTTCAGATTAAACAACTGAAGCTTCAAGTATAGGCGATTCTCTAGAGATTTCTTCGCGTAGATGTCGTGTAATTTTGCCCATGTACTTGCTGTAGTTTTCTCTCTCATGACATTGTAGAGGACCTCATCCGTAAGACACAATTGGATAGAGGTTCTGACTTTCTTAACCATCTTGTTCCATTCTTCATCTGTCATAGTCATAGATTCCCCTCGCTTCTCGAGGACTGCATCATCCAATCCTTGCTAAACTAGGAGACCGGTCATCTTGACCTTCCATAGTTTAAAATTATTTTTCCCGGAATATTTCTCAACATCGAACTTAGGATTGGAAGCCATTGATACTATGCTTTCAGATTCAAATTGCGTCCCAACGTTACGCTCTGATACCATTTGTTGGGGAACCGTGGAAGCACATAGAGATGAATCAATTAAAGTATTCCAATCGCACAATCAAGTCCAATTACAAACACTCCGAATTTAATGTGGAAAAACCCTTGCGTGAAAAAACCATGGCACTATGCGACAGTAATGCACTATGAAAGCAGAAAATTACAAGAGATAAAGATTACCCGATTTGAACAAGCCTTGAATCTTCCCAAGCTATGCCCTTAAAACCCTTGGGAACAAATTTAGAAAACCTAGAATACCTCTATTGCTACCCTAATCCCGATTACACCCATATATATAGCCTCTATGAGAATCACAATTGAAATCAGAAACAAATCCCGCACTTACATGATTCTGTGCGTGCGCTCGACGGCACCTTCGATGGGACTTTGATGGCATCGAGAAAACACCAAAAGGTTCCAGTAAGAAAACATGGATTTTCCAGATTTTTTCGATGGAATCGAAGTCTGCTCGATGGCATCGAGTTGTCATCGACAAACCGGTTGATATTCAGATTTTAAGACATCGACAACAGATATGACTACCAAGGAAGGACTATATGACTTGGTTATTTCCACCTTATCAGACTAATAACTGAAATTCAACTTCATCCTGGATCCAAACATGCCCTTAGTTGTAAATCCAATATATCACATTCTAGGAAAACAGGAAGGCAAAGAAGATTGCAAAACTTGACTTTAACTATTGTGCATCATAGTAGCTGGCATGTCGGAGCCCCAAGGTTTTAAGCTTTGTATTATTAGTCCCAACTTGTTGGGAATATGACTTGAAAATTATGATTAAGGAAATAATATGTTTTCAAGCACCATTTTTTGTCAAACCTTCTCTGATCTTTTTGCATAGGAAATGTGTTGAATTGCTCATCCATCTTGGCTAGTTGGCAGCCTAGGATAGGATGCCTTCCTCATAAGTGAACGTGAGTTCACGACCAATCCATTGGCTTGATCGTGGCTAAATCAGAAGGATTTTGTCCCACTGCAAAAACCCTTATCAAGTACCTGAAAACGGATGTTTGAATGAAGAAAAATGCACTGGAGAGGAGGAAAATCACAGCCCTTGATTTTGATTGATCTGTCGTCCATAAGAGATTCCAGTCAACTGTGATCTATTCATAGTCGCGAGCTTACATTCGTGTCCGCTCCCATCATCAGAAAACTCGAACGACAATGATCTTTATCCTTGACAAACATTCAGATTGTTGGAAAGCTCGAACGGCTATGACAATCTTCACCCTTCACAACTTATTTGACAAAAAAGGAAGATTGTAAGGGTAGACATTTAGGTGCTGTTGGTTGCGTTCATATCATTTTAGTTAACGGTAATTATGCAGTGGAGATCATAGGCTATATAAATTATGGTTTATTTCATGCACATCATTGGAATGCTTGAATGGCGATGATGATCATCATCCTTCACAACTTACCTGACAAAAAAGAAAGATGTAAGGGTAGATATTTAGGCACTGTTTGATTTGCCATTTAAAAATGTTTTCATTACATTTTAGTTGATGGTAATTATGTATTGGAGATCATAGACTATATAAATAATGGGTTATTTCATGCACATCATTAGAAAGCTCGAATGGTGACGATTATTGTCATCCTTCTGAGCCTATTAAGGGTAGACATTTAGGCACTGTTTGTTTTGCCATTTAAAAATGCTTTCATCACATTTTAGTTAACAGTAATTATGTATTGGAGATCATACTCGATATTTTATGCATTGATAAGATTATTTTTAATCCTGACCTAAATCTCCAATACATAATTACTGCTAACTAAACCGAGATAAATTCTTTTTTAAGTGGCAACCAAACAGGGCCTCAGGCTTTGTTTGGACATGAAATTGAGTGTGTATCCCTGGGAGCCGGGACTGTGGGTGCCTAAGTAGCTTTTCTCTGTCACTTTTCAGGAGGCTCCCTGCAAACCTGAATAACAAGAAAATGACAAATTTCCTGTTTTCCAATATGGTGGTTTTGTGGTAAGTGTCCTGCAAAATTATGGGAGAAAGGCTTATGTGGTGGGTGCTGGCCCTTGCTTTCTCCCAAGAATCATTGTAGATGGATGTGTGTATCAATCAGCTTTCAATCAACGAAATAAACCAACCTACTTTACTAGAGAGATGCTAATTGCACATTGCTCGTCACACATTCTATGAAATATGAGCTTCCATGGTAACATCTGACAGACCGCTAAAATCAAATCACTGGTCCGCGATAACGGAGGATCTTAATTTCTCAATTTGAGCATATCAATATAAAGTGCCCAATTTTGGGTTTCATTCTCATGAAGCTTTTAGACTAGCTTTGTTTTTTCAGGCCATTTGTCTAGACAGAGCCTGCTGGATGAGCAATCTGTATCTTGGACACACTGCTATGTGTCCTCATGTGTACTAATCTGTAATAAGCCGTGTAATTAGCGATAGCTATGAAACATGTCGATTCTAGAGTAAATATTTTTAGATGTAAATGTGAAAAATTGGTTTTGTGTATCATCTATCAATCTATCTATCTATCTCTATATATATGTATGTAATTAGGGTGATAATAAACATGGACATGATTTGTTACCTCATTTCTCCAAGTCCTGGCTGAAAATTCTAAAACTTCCAACTTAAAAAAAAAAAACCATGTATAAAGGTTCAACATTGAAATATGCAGAAAGACAATCACAATGATTTTATCAATTTTCTTTTTTAAAATTTTAAGCATCACCATAAGCTACATTCTCTAAAGGAAAAAACAATGTGGTGGTGGAATAGCGGTCTTCTATTCAGTAAGCTTGCTTGTGTAACTGGAGGAAGCTTGCCACCTTGACAATGAAGCCTTCTCTTGGGCCTAACTAAGTACTTGAGTTATTGAGAAGTAGACTTTTTTCTTGGCCCTACCTAGTGGCAATGTTTTTGTCGATTTCGTTATGCATGTGCATGTAAGTTCTGTGAAATGTCATGTTTGCAAAATACTTTGCTTAACAGTTGCAAAGTGGAATATCAATTTTTGTCCTGTACAAGTAAAATGTTTGACAGTTGGTTATTCTTACACATGCCTATCTAAGGTTATTGAGTTCAACCTTAAAATTGTATTGGTTCACCCTATTGACTCAGTTATTTTGTTAAGCTGCTCTTTATTATTTTGCAGCTTTACAAAATGATCCTGGATCCAATAAAAAGCTTTATATGTGTGCTATTCTTTTTTTTTTTTAAATAAAAATAAAAATTGGATTTATACTTTTCTGTAATTTGCACCCGTAAGCCTCTCTCATTTCTGGTTCCATAGATCGGGTGAAAGAGGAAGGTTGCTGATGTCCAGTGGAGAGCCGATCATAAAACTTTTGGCAATTGACCATTTAAAAGCATCCCCATCTTGCTAAGATGAATATGATGATGTCTTATTATATCACCGGTAATTTTTAATGGGTATGAAGGTCTTGATCCTTTTCTGTTATTCCAGTTTGGGGCTGGTCAGCATGGAACACTTGTTTCTTTGGATTCCATCGATAGATCAAAGGACAAAGCTGGGGATCAGAAGGTTCTGGCCTTGCTTAGATGAGGTTATCTGATTTACTTATTCTTAACATGAAATTTGAACTATTTATAATTTTTGACCAAACATTCATGCAGACACTTCGTAGACTTGCTCAGAATCGTGAAGCTGCGCGGAAGAGTCGGTTGAGGAAGAAGGTGTGATGGTTCTGCTGCTCTGTTATAAACTTAATCTTTTTGTATAAATTCCTCCTGATATTCCGCATATCATTTGAAAGCTAAATATATGAGAAATTTAATATTTTATGTTGCATTTTATCTCTTCTTATTTTATTTATTTCTAGAATTGCAATTATCGAAATGTGCATGATATTGATATCTAAAACTTTTTATTCTTTGATATAAAGAAAATTCTTATTTTTGCATTTTTATTGGCTATATGAGAGTTTTGTGTTGCATGGAGCATGATAGATTTTTTTCTGTCTTTGCTGTTGTAGAATATCTGCTGATGTAAGGATATCTGTCTATCGATTTCGTCTTGTCAGCTCTGCATTGCTTGGTTTTAGTTGATCGCCCTCTGTTATTATATAGCAGTAGGTTTCTTCACATTTATGTTTCATGAATATGTGAGCCTAATGTTAGGAAACCTAATCAATTGTGGGTAGCAGAATCCTCCCCAATCTGTTATGTGTTGTTATGCTCCAAGCATGGTACTTCTTTAATTTTGAAAGTCTTATTTAGCATTCCTTTTAAATGGGTCAAGTGTGTAGAGAGAGCTGATCATACTACCCGAATAGATTACATCAAATATTTTCAGTTATAATGTAACTACAGGACAGTTCTACTTTGCTGCTGAAGCATTCTTTGTGGTCTTCCGATTGTTTATTGGTGCCCTTCCTAGGATTCTTGAACTAAAGGAGGCAATTGGAAGTTGCAAATCAGCAAGAGCTTGTGCATTTTTCTCTAATGGTAGTGTTAGTAATTCAAGCTTGCACTGGTAAACCTGCAAACCACATTAGGAGTATGTCATTGGCTACCAATAGCATTAGGAGTGTGTCATTGGCTACCAATAGTATTAGCAGTGTGAACTATGAATGTGTTTGGCTAAAGGAAAATTTGAGATGTCAGTTGGTGTACAGTAGGGAGCATATTGTGGTCCAAGGTCATTCACTTGAACCAAATATGTTGTCAGATGTCTTCAATCTATACATGAAACATGGGTTCGATCGAACGACCACCCTGGTTGATCAATCGAGTGAGGCCCGAATTATACTGATTGGTCTGTGGATAGTCTCGATCAATCAACTGTCAGGTCGATCGATCAACAGTATTCAGAAATACTTGTAAACTCTCTAGACACTTTTGAGCATGTTCGAGCGATCGAACATATAGGGCTCAAGCGATCGAGGACTGCTCTATCGATTGATGCTTAGATCGACGGTGTGTACAATTTTGCGATTAGTTTCCTATTCCAGGTGTTATGCTATATATACGGGTGTAATTGCGGGATTAAGGTATTCAAATTAGGGCTTAAACATTTCTAGGGTTTTGAGAGGAGAAAACGAGGGTTCTCTGAATTGTAAGTTCATCCATCTCTTGTTGTTTTTCGTTTTCATAATGATTGTTGTCGCTTTGTGCCGTAGTTTTTTTCCTGCAAGGGTTTTTCCACGTAAAATTCATGTGTATTTGTGCATGCTTTGTTTGTGTTTGCTTATTGTCGTGTGATCCAAATTCAAGGTTTGCTTCCTCGGTCCCCCAACAAAATATTGTGGGGCTTCTTGGTGGTAACAGAAATACAACACTTGGGGTCATGACAGCGACAAGGCTGGCAAAGTTTAAGTTGGGCCATCACAGTGGGGCTCATGGCTGCTAGCAACAACATCAACTCTCATCTTAAAAATGGAAGACACTAATCTAACATCCACGAGGATGATGATGAAGAGATGTGTTAATGAGGGTTCTTGCGTGGTTGTATATGCTTATACCTTTGTCATTTCCCTTTATATAGAAAAGATGGTTCATATACTGGGAGAAGTGATAAGCACACTACCAAACCATGGAAACCAAATTAGCATGTTCAAGGAAGGTTGGTTGACTTGGCGAGTTGACTCGGGACCCGAATGGACCCTGATTTTATGCTCCACCAAGTAAAAAACATGGCACACTTGTTTGGAGTAAAAACAAAACATGAAGTGATCGAGTTTTTCAGAGTTCTCTAATGACTTTGTAACTCGGGTGAGTCACAAAACCTGGCCAAGCCATGTGCACCTCCTCCTCTTCTTCCTTCATTCTTCATCCTTTATCCTTCATCGTTTGTCCTTCTTCTCTTCTACTTCTTTGCTTTTTGGTGTTGTTGAAGCATCTTTCCTTTTCACATCCAATGATAAACCCTAGAAGAAAGAGGGAAGAACTGATACTCTGTTAAGAACCTTACCGATATGCCAAAAGCCCCAGTATTGTAACATTCCACCATGCTTGCAGTCGGCCAACTATGTGGCGGTTCTCGCCGTGGCCTCTTTTCTAGGTAGGCCTTTCCACTTATGGCAGTTGCACTCTGGTTATTCAGGTAGCCCTCTCCGCATCGTGGCAGTTTTCACTCTTGTCCATGTTACCCTTTTCACATGTTACCCCTTCGTGACTTGAACATAAAACATGGTGTTGGCTATGGTACGAATTGTTAAGAACCTAACCAATACGTTGAAAGCCCCAGGACTAATGGAACACGTCAACTTAGACTATTAAACCATTCGGATCATGACATACTCTACCAGATTGTGATGCTTGATACATGTAAAAGATCGTGCATGTGGCACAACAAATCAGACTGTCCAAATTGTAGCCAATTACTTGTATTGTGAAATAATAACTAAATTGATCCTATTATCGAAATATCTAATTGGCATGATGGTTGAAAGTTATAAATATCCAAAGGCCTGATGACAACAAACAAGTGATGTAGGACTGATGCATGAACTCAAATATAGTGTGGGATCAATCAGAAAAATTAACTTAATTAATAAAAAAACACAAAATTGCTATCATCATCACAAATACCAAAATCCCAAGAGAAGATCATGCATAATTCTAGCCTAGGTTACCAAACATCATCCTATAAGATAAGACCATTAAATTAGGGGAACTAGGATCTAATGGATGTAGGGACATCCAAATAGCATAGGGTAAAGCCTATCAAAGAAGAAGATCTAATACTACCTAGGGTGAAATTAGAGTTTAGGGAAATTGGGAAAAACTTAGAATTAGGGTTAATGGGGTAAATTGGGTAGAGTTAAAGGATTTAGGTACTAGGATAAGGGAATTAGGGTTTTGGATGGAGGGAATACAAGGATTTGGGTTTAATTGAAGAATGTGAAGAACTAGGGTTTGGTGATTTGGGGAAATGTGAAAATTTGGGATTTATAAGTTTAGGGTTAGGGTTTGGAAAAGAGAGTAGGGTTTTGATGTACGAGTAGTGGAAAGCCAAAGGGACAAGAGTGTGGCCGTATGGCCAACCCAATGGGTTCACATGTGTGGGCTAGGTTTGTGAGATTTTGGGTCCTTAGGGTTTGGCTCATCTATAGATGTGTAAGGGATAAGGATTGGAAGAATGGTAATGACTTGGAATGGAGAAGATTGAAGAACTTAAAGAATACCTCGATGGTTGATGAAAGGATGAGAATGTGGGGGATAGATGGAGGCTTCACACCTCCGTTGATGAAGATTAGTTTCGCACCAATCTTCCTTCCAATTCACATGGAAGTCACCTTCAATACACATGAATACCTCAATGCTTTCTCTCTATTCCCCCCCCCCCTTAGCTTCAAGAACTTTTCAAAAATTACAATTTCAACCTTATCTTATGAAATTCGACAAATGACCAGTCTAATGAAAAATCAACTAAAATCAGTCATAAGGTGTTCAAGCATAAAGTAATCATAAACTAAATCCTAAAAGATAATAATGTCCAAAATGATAAAGACGATTCGCGATCAAAGGCCTGATCATGTGATCCATGCGATCCAATAGCCCGATCGTCACGTCCCTCGAATCCAACGGTTCAAATCACTCCTTAAAGCAGTCCATGTGCATATTCCCAGTGCGGGGTCTTTCATATTCTCGCACATGCACATGGGGTCTTCAAATGATCATGGGTACTCGCCTAGCCACAGAAAAATCGATGCGCCCCGTCTCCTCTGATACGTACGCAAAGGTGTACATGAAGTGATGTCCTCATCAACAAGTCTCCACCAATTAGAGATTTGGATGGTTCAACCAATCTGATATTTTGGAATATGACCTATTTAAAGTTAGGTCTCCAATTTGGATGGTTTCTTCTAGGTACTATATGGCACGTGTATAATATTTGAGTGCTTTGAGTATCAAAATCATGCTCTTCTAGAGTATTAAATAACTCCCACAAAGAGGGGCATAAGGAGTGCGATGGATGTTATATGCATGCACTCCAGTGATGGTTCACCATTTTGATAAAAAATGGTGGTGACTCTTCAACATTACAAATGGTATAATTGTAAGGCAATCTAGACCGTGAAAAATGTGGAGCCAGTTGTGGTTGGAGCGTAACAAAAAGAAAAAAGAAAAATACAACAAGAGGATAACGCTAACCATCTCATTTTCCCCCTGTAATTTGGACCAATCAATACTTTGCTTTTAATCTTCTAGGTGGTTAGATTTTATTGTTAGTGCGCTCCACAATTTGGATGATGTCGTGGTCATACATGAGTGTCACAGGTGAGGAGGATGAGTTGAGATGATTTTCAAGCTGGTGGTGAACTATCACAAGAGTTTAGCTCATAAATTGTGTGTGGAATATATTTTACTCAAATTAAGCAATCCAGTTAGTCCCACGTAGGCAAGTCATCGTTCCAAAATCAGATCCATTGAACCATTCTAATCTTTGACCAATGGGCATTTGTTGGTTAGTTTGGGCCATGGACTCGGTCATTTCAGTTGTCCATTTAACATCCACCATTTAGTTGGTTAAAAAATGTGATCAGTGTATCTCTCTCAAAAAGAAAAAAAAAAAAAAAAAGAAAAAAGAGAGATCAGTATGAATTTGAATTTTAAATTGCAATCCATCTAATTAGGAGTCTATGATTAGCATAGTTTAATTTATATGCTTGCATTGTACAATGGCTTAGTGTTTCTAAAAAAGGTCAAAGTATATGATCTTTCCATCAAACGATTTGTACAACCATCACAATTAAGCCCATTGTATCACAACATGACTTGCCCAAGTCACCGTGTTGACTCAACCGAGTCAATTTTATTGGTGGACCAAGTTGAGTCCGAATCATGAGTTTGCCATTCTTCCGCTCAACACAATGTTACTTGACTCACCAACCCTCCATTCTGAATCTTGTGATCCAGATTATGGGTCATTTACGATCCAAACTAGTTTTACTGACTAGGAATTATTGTTTACATTCTTGTTGTTGATTAATTTTTATTTTATATTTTGTATATTTTGAATGCCTATTATACCCTGTTTTGCAGTATCAAGTATATAAAATATAATACTGCACGTGTAAGGCTTACAATAGTAGCATTTATCATTTAATATATAAATTATACCATCAATTCTGGATATAGTTATATGTACTAAAGCAACTACCTAGTGTGTTAAATAGCACGTAGCATTTGGCCCTTTATAGCGCGTGGCCTAAGCTACATAGTGTATAGTGTAAGCTACATGATACCTAATATTTTTTAATTAAAATAAAAGAAAAAGATGATAAAATTTACAAAATGCATAATTCCTGAGTTTTTTTACTATGAATCTGGGTCGGCAACCACATATTTCCATGCAAAATCCGACTCTCTTTGCATTTTGACATCTATAAGTGTGACCTTTTTTGTTTTAAAATTATTATATATATATATATATATATATATATATATATATATATATATATTTAAACATCACAAATTCTCAATATGGACCACAATTTGGATGGTCTGGATTGATCTAAGTGCTCTATCCATGATATGGACCACAATTTAGATGGTTCAGATTGATCTAATGTAGTGCCACATGTGATGGGGATGAGTCACCACCATTTTAAAAATAGGTGTTGAACCAACATAGAAGAAAAACTAAAAATGAAAAAGAAAGAGGAGATTTCAGGTAGTATACACTACCTGCGCTACACTGTACACTATGTTACATGTAGTGTACGCAACCAGGGAGCCATCCTACCTGCATATGCTGCATAGCATTTTAGCTACGCTATGCTATGAGTGCTACCGAAAGCACTGCAACTACCAGATCCTATCCCTACCACACTCTGTATTTAAGTACTGTACTGTATACCTGTTCCAGTACCATCTACTAGAGCGATCCACGATCTAGGTAACCTTGGTTCAACAACCACCTCTACTATATTGGATTTGTGCTTGCAAAACTCAAGTTCTTTACATGTGCCAGTGTGGTGTGTATGGAATGTATGTTCCTTTAATAGTCAGTCCTTAATATTTATAACTGGAAGATCGATCAGTAGGCATAGACTAACGTGACATGATGAAAGAAAGAGAAAAATTAATGGTTTATAGTTAACATACTTCTACCTATTGAGTGTACCATTATGGAATTAGGAATATAACATGATTAGGATGGGCCTGTATGATGAATGTCTCCAATCTATCGCAATTTGTAAAAAGAATGTGTGTGGAGTGTGTTCGTGGCATGTACAGATGGTGCAACTACTAATAATATCCCACTGAGGAGGGAGCAGTTGCCATGTGAGTACTTTTGATGTGGAGTATAATGGACGTTGTCCTCCACCATTTATTGGCTCAATATGGATGAGCCCGATGTGAGAGTGAGATGATGTAGTTGCCTTGCATACATGTTCCAGCTTAGCACATCTGAGAGTTCAGAACCATTCATAAGATGCAGAGGGCCGTAATCATGCCCTTGCTAATGGGAGTAACTGGATAACATCTACAAAATGCCAGTTGCATTCAGCTGCTTCAAAATTGACAAATACGGAACACTAAAGATTGTTTGTCGATTTGTAAATAACTACATTTGGTTATGTGATACTTGGTGTGTTGTTTCATGCATATTTTACAATGAAGAGGGTTATTCTCTCAAAAATGATATTAAAAGATGACTTCTATAAGCCTAAGATGAATGAAGATGACTTTGCATGGGATAAGCTCAAAACAACTGACCTCAATCTAAATTGAGCAGACTAGTGAAGTAAGCACATGTTACTTTGTATGATTTATAATCCCAAAGGACGTGTTCTTTGCAATCTTTGCTTGGTGGTAATTCTATTGTATCTTTAAAAGGAGCAAAGCAACAGAAATGCAAAGCATTCGGTTGAAAAGTTTAGAAATGATCTACAATGAGGAAATCCAAAACTAGGAATGGGTGGTTACAAGTGATTGATGATGTGAGCTATCCAAAGACAAGTTCATGTTTTTGGAATCCCCCCTCGATGCATTTGCTTAAATTTTCCAAGAGCTAAGCATTGGTGGTTGATCTTATGGAAATTTGGGACCGAGTAGTTGGGGGTGGGGGAGATGGGGGGTATGTGATTGCCATTCCCTGTTGACAACCACTTCAGTATCTCTGATGTAGAGCGGGTTGCGGACAGTTTCATGGTCAAGATGGATCAGAAAAGGCCCAGTCGACGACAGAAGTGATCCGGACCGTCGGACCTTAGATCGAGTGTATCTCACAATCTGGATTGAGTTATTGAACGTAAAATATATGATTTTGGGGTAGAATGAGCTACTTTAGCCAACCAACCCCGCTACGCCGGGTTGCGCTAGGCGGATTTGCGAAATACCCCTGGATTGATGGTCGTTTCCCTGTTTTAATTTCGTTTTTACTATAAATAGTAAGTTTTAGTTTGATTATAACTCTTCATCCGTCGGGCTTTAGGAGTTGCGTCCAACGTGAAAAGAGCTTAGAATAATTAGGAGAAAGGTTTGGTGAAGCCAAATAGGACACTTACTATTTTTGGCCGAAAACCTTGTGCACTAGTAGACATCACGACCGTCTATAAATAGTAAGTTTACTATTTATAGTAAGTCGTGAATTCTAGGAGTTTTAGTTGTAGTTTGCTGCTGATCTCTCTCCCATTGCTTGGTATATCTATTTAAAGGGTTGTGAACTCGTTTATTGGGATTCATTAAATCAATTTCGAATTTATTAGAATTTATTTCTATTTTCTGCTTTCTTTCCTCGTGGATTCGAGAAGTCTCTGTGAGGAGTCCAGAGAAGCTCCGTGGATTCAGAGTAGTTATCCTCTTGAGGAAGATAGTGATCGACCTCATCACGTTCATCCCTCGCGTCAATCTCCTTTCAACTTTTGGTATGATAGTTTACATTTTTGTGCTCAGGGGGCTTGTCTTGCATTGCCTGTGGGTGATTTGTTTGGAAATTCACTTTTTTGGGGAGCATAATAGTTATGGGAAGTTGCACGTGAAGTGTACCTGTCTTGGTTGTGAGTGATGTTGTGAATCACGTATCATTGGGTTTCCTTCCATTTTTGTGCGGCCTGTTGGGGGACTGCGGAAGCACACAGAGATGAATCAAGCAAAGTATTCCAATCGCACAAACAAGTCCAATCACAAACACCCGAATTTAACGTGGAAAAACTCTTGCAGGAAAAACCACGGCACAAAGCGACAATAATGCACTATGAAAGCAGAAAATTACAAGAGATAGAGATTACCTGATTCGAACAAGCCTCGAATCTCCCTTACAAGCTCTTGAAACCCTTTGGAACGAATTAGAAAGCCTCGAGATATCCCCTATTCCCGATTACACCCATATATATATAGCCTCTATGAGAATCACAATCGAAATAGGAAACAAATCCCCCACTTACGCAACTTTGCGTAACTCTGTGCGATCGTTTGATGACACTTTCAATGTCACTTCGATGGCATCGAATAGCCTTCGTTGGCATCAAACCTCTTCGTTGTCATCGAACTAAACAACAAAACATTCCAGCGACTAAACATGTATTTTCCGGATTTTCTTGATGGCACTTTGAGGGGGCTTCGATGTCATCGACGGCTCGTCGACGGCATCGAGTAGGACACCTAAAGTGTCGAGCAACCAATCGTGAGATTTCCGGAATTTTCCTATGGCTAGTCTGCTCGATGGCATTGAGCTGTCATCAATAGGCCTGTTGATTTACAGATTTAAGACATCAATTAACACAGCCAACTCTTTGTGCACGACCCTTCATCTGTGTGGATTCTTCGTTCTTAGTGGCTTTACTGGATTACCAATCAGCCATTTAAAAGCCAATCCCAAATTTCTTGGAGAGGCTAAGATGACAATGATAATGATGATGTGTGTGGGAACATTGTTTGTGACAATTTGTCGAGTTCATAATGTTTTAGGCCTCAGAGGCACGTATGAGTCTAATGAAGCTCAGAGTATCAGACCAAACTCTTTGGGTTGGAATCGAAGTGCTTCATTGGCAATTTTTGGACCATTTTGGCAAATCTGTTGTTTGTTTAGCCATAGGGGTCGAGCAAATTGGATTGAAAAAATTCAGGAGCTATGCACATTTATTTTGATTACAGCTTCTCATGCTTCAAGAAGAGAAAATTCTGAGTTGGTTACAAGGGAATGGGCAGTTAGACTGACATTGTTGTTGTTTCAAAATAGTCTCTCTTGTAACATTACCCTCTTATTATCTCCTCTTTGATAAAATCTTTGCCGTTGATCAGTAACTAAATAAATTCATGGTCTTTGGTTATCCATGTTTATTTGTAATGGAACTGTTACACTGTTTCTTGCAATTTCTTTCTTGAGGAATTGTCAAGATACCCCTCATTTCTTCAAATTGCTTCACCCCTTTTCCTTATTGATTCTCGCATTGCCTGTCTGAAACTAATATTGTAAATGTGATCCCTAGGTCAGTATCTGTTGTTGTCTTTTGCTCTCTTATTTTTGTAGTTCGACATATTATGCGAGGAATATGAGATTAAACTATGGACTAGCTTTTGTTTTGGTAGGCGTATGTTCAGCAGTTGGAGAGTAGTCGATTGAAGCTGGCACAACTTGAACAAGAGCTTCAACGTGCACGGCAACAGGTGTAATAAAAGTTCATTTCCAATTCAATCTTCACCATGTGTCCTTGCTACGAAAAGCAATTGTAGTTCCCTTTTTTCTCTTTACCCTATGGAAGTTTGTTTTTGGCTTCAATTGCAGGGAATTTTCATTGGAAGTGGATGTATAGGGGATCAAAGTCATTCAGTGGGAGGAAATGGTATGCAATATATTGAATGAGTTTGTTGATTGGGTTCTAGTGCTGTAATTAGTGAATAAATGCGCATATTCATATCATACTCCTGCCCATTGTGCTTGCCCCTGTTCATTAAAGTTGCATCCAGTGATGAAGAAAATGGTTAAATTTAGGGAAGAGAAAATCACCGAATTTGTAATGGAATTAGCCAATGCTAAAGCTCTAGGGATGGGTTTTCCTTTGTTCACAAAGCACATTTAGGAAATTGTAAAAATGGCCCTGTGAAAGTGATGGCGTTTCACAGTAACATGATAGTGAACAAAGGTTGTCATTGTCCATCTATCTGACTTTGGAGACATTGGAATGCCATTTTTGGAAGTCCTAAGAAGGTCTTGGCTAGGATAAATGTGGAAAAACATGCTGGCTAGAGTTTGCAAATTGGAACTTTGATGGGTTTTCCATGGAAATGCTTATCCTTGTGGCTAGGACAGTATTCTTGATGTCATGAATGGGGTGAAATTTTGTGGCATCATTCTTCAATGAATGGTCCATGAAGAGGTGGATTTCCGAAGATCCACATGAAGAACATTGTATTTGATTGGGCGGATAGCATAGCCCTTTATTGTGGCCCCGCAAACCAACATATGGGCATCCAAGACACCACAAAACTTGAAGTAAATGATGATCAAGTGGACCTTGAACATCCAGTCGTCCACTTCCTAGCTGTGCTGTACATCAAATGGTGGAGGAAATTGGCACTCTCTCTATTTGTGAGCTAAATTCTAAACGAATTCTCTCTATTTGCCACTCATAAATCATGGCCTTTCTATTAGTTGGGTGGGAACAATGCCTTCCTGCATGGGGACCTTCAAGTGGAAGTTTACATGGCCTTTCCTCTTGGGTTTTGGACTAAGGGGGAGAGTGGGAAAGTCTTTAGGTTGAACCTGGCTCTTTGTGGCCTAAACAATTTCCCTTGACAGATGTTGTTATGTTATGATCAAGGTATTCAAAATCGGTTACATAGCAGCCGTTACATAACTATAACAGTCAAAACAGTGCGTTATGGGGCTGAAACGGCCATTACAAAAAAAAAAAAGAAAAGGCCGTAACGTCCGCGTAATGGTCCTGTAACGTTTTTTTTTTTTTTTTTTTTTTTTTTTTTTTAAAAAAAAAAAAAAAAAAAAGAAAGAAAAAGAAAAAGAAAAAGAAGAGCCGAAACAGCTGTTACGGTTCATGTCATAACGGTAACGGTGGTGGCTGTTACGGCCACTGTTACTGTTATGAAACAAATTGGTCATGATGAAGTGGCCTAAACAATTTCCCTTGACATATGTAGTTGTGTCATGATGAAGATAGGGTTTTGAGAGGAGTTCAACAATCTTACACTCTTTATGAAAGGAATAGAAAATTACTAATTTGATTGTGTATGTGTATGTAGTTGTTACTGGTGATTCCTGTATAGAGACCCTCAAGTGGAAGTTTACATGGTCTTTCCTGCTGAGTTTCAACCTAAGGGGGAGAATGGGAGAATAGGTAGGTTGAAAAAGGTACTCGGTGGCATAAAACAATTTCCCATGGGGTGGTTTGACAAATTCAGTTGTTCCATGATGAAGACAAAGCATGAGAGAAGTTCAACAAATTTTATAGTGGTTAATGAGGATAAAGGAAAAAAATTACTATTCTGATTATATACGTGGATATAGTTGTGGAATCAGGATCCTCTGCTTGCCACAAGCAGGAAAATCCTGTTTTCCTGCATCGTGATTGGTTCACGTCATCACTGACGTTGTCTGCACTGCTCATTAAATGCAGTGTGTGATGATGTGGCCCAATTAGATTGCAACAAGCAGGATTTTCCTGCTTGCGGCAAGCAGAGGATCCGGATTCATAGTTGTTATGGGTGATGATGCAGGTGAGATTGAGAGGCTCAAGACATATTTAGGTAAAGAGTTGGACATTAAAGATTTTAGGCCACATGAATACTTCTTGGGAGTTGAGATTGCTCGATCAAAGCGTGGGAACTTGTATCTTGGAGAAAATGTACATGGGGTCTATTGAAAGGCACATGTTGGTGGCAAGGCCAGGTGATACACCTGGGTAAGGTATCTTGTTTTCATTTAATTGGCAAATGAGCATGTAGGAATGCAGACTGAAGCAGAATATAGAACTATGGCACTTCATACGCATGTATTGATGTGGCTAAGGACACTTCTGAGTTGGGATCTGAAGTTGGTTTCTTCTACTGTGATAACCAATTAGCAATTCCCATTTCAAATAATCCAATATATCATCATCGTCATCATCTAAAGCCTTATCCCATTGTAAATAATCCAATATATCATGAGGGAAAACATTGTTAGAAAACTCATTACTATGCCTTACATGCAATCTAAACTTAATGGCTGATATTCTTATGAAAGCAATTGGGCAGCTGAATATGATTGGCATGTAATATGATAGGCAAGCTGAATATGATTGGTATCTTTGCGCGAGTTTGAGGGGGAGTGTGGAGATGCACATCTTTTGTTTTACTACTGTCATTAGGTGTATCATTGTAAATTTACTTTTTTCTTTTGTTTTACCCTAATAATTGAAGGGTAGAGAGTAGGATCAAGAGAGAAAGGCTTCGTACATTTTTGGAACTTCCTCAGAATAGGTTTAGGCCCAACTCTTTTGAGGACAATAATGAATAAAACGTTTGGTTTCATGCCATTGATATGGCTTAAGTGTTATGTTCTTGGATTATATATTCCTCAACATCTCTATTGGTGCATAAATTCAGTATCAGTTGTGATGCTGAACCTCGAGGATTTTTTTGGTGAGTAGTCAGTCACCAACAGAGTGTCAACCATTGTTGATGTTCCTGGACACTAATATGAAAGGATTTCAGTCAAAGGTCAGAATGCTTAAATTCATGGGTTGCAGCTTTGTGCTCTAGGTTCTTGTGACTAGCGTTGACAGTTAATCTTGTCTCCATATGATAACTGTCCATCATGGTAGAAGTCCTCATTGAGAAACTCCCCCAATTGATTTCTTGTAACCTGCTCATTGTTCTGCGGACAACTGTCCATGAAATGTGTTTTTCATGGTTCTTCATGGGGACATTTCTGTTGTTGTAGGAACAGTTAAGTTAGATAGTACCTGTGTTTGCCGAATCTAACCAAACTTCAGTAGACCCCCAAGCCATTCCCTTTGCCAGTCCGCTGGCTTGAGGCACACACTTGAAGTGCATCAACAATTTCTGAGTTGATTTTGTTCTGATTTTCTAGCTTTAGGTTCTGAAGTGATTTCAAGAAAAAAAAAATTCCCTCATCTGTCATTTTCAGAGAGTTCAAGCAGAAGTTTCATTGATCAAGTTGCTTGTCTGTTTATAAAATTTCAGGAGCCTTGGCATTTGATATGGAATATGCACGGTGGCTTGATGAGCATCAAAGACAGATCAATGATCTAAGGGCAGCAGTAAATTCTCATGTGGGTGATAATGAGCTGCGTCTTCTCGTCGATAGTGTGATGGTGCATTATGATGAGATTTTCAGGCTCAAAAGTGTCGGCGCGAAGTCTGATGTATTCCACATGCTTTCAGGCATGTGGAAGACTCCGGCAGAGAGATGTTTCATGTGGTTGGGAGGGTTCCGGTCCTCAGAGCTTTTGAAGGTGAGACTTCTAGGAATCTGTTAATAATTTGAAGGATATCCGCATGAAAGGTTTGTGAACCCTATTTGGAGAAGACGTGCCAGTACCACCCACATTCAAGGTCTGGGACACTCATCAGGTAGGCTCCATCATGAACATGCCCTGGCTCTAAAATTCCATTTCTATTCCACATTTGTGGTCCACATGAGCGGACTAAGCCTGATTTACCAGGGCATATTCAAAGTAGGGTCTGGCTGATGAATGGCCTATATCTCCCACGTGCATGCAAACCCTCCAAAGCATGCCATCCGAATATGCTTAGTTGGCTTCATCTTTATCCTTAGCGTGTCTTTTTATTGATTCGGGCTGTGGAACTGTGACTTTCAGTTGCTTGCAAGCCAACTCGAACCGTTGACAGATCAACAGTTGATGGGCATTTGTAATCTACAGCAGTCCTCTCAACAGGCAGAAGACGCGTTGTCACAAGGTATGGAAGCATTGCAACAATCTCTTGCTGAGACCGTTGCTTCTGGCTCTCTCGGCCCTTCCGGCTCTGGAGATGTCGCCAATTACATGGGTCAGATGGCGATTGCAATGGGCAAGCTTGGCACCCTCGAGAACTTCCTCCGCCAGGTACCCATACTTGCATTACCATGCATGCACTGTCTTCCTAAATGCAGGCTAGCATGAGCAGTTCTCAAGAATACCTACACTATGGCTCTTTTTTTTTTTTTTTTTTTTTTTTTTTTGGCAGTTTGTACCAATTGGGGCCCATGAATCAGCAGTCTAACCATTGATATGATGGGCCCCACTGGATGTGATGTGTACAGCCAAATTCCAACCCTTCAACAGGTGACTGGAAAATAGAATATTAAGAAAGTAAAACATAGCAATGGCCCAAAATGAAAAAAAAGGGACCAAAAGTTCACTGGCTGTGATCTTCCAATTGGAGTTATTTGTTCATGGGATATCCAAGATTCGGCCCCACTTTTGGTTAACTGACTAACCAGGGGGCCACTTTGTAGAAACTGAAAAACTGAGTTTACCATAGATTTTCATCTAGGGTCAGGCATTGTTTAATACCTCTAGCAGAGCCTCATATGTGTTTTCTTGTGACCAGGCTGATCTTTTGAGGCAGCAAACATTGCAACAAATGCATCGTATATTGACCACCCGTCAAGCGGCCCGCGCATTACTGGCTATCAGTGATTACTTCTCACGCCTGCGGGCACTCAGTTCACTCTGGCTGGCACGTCCAAGGGACTGAACAACGTACATGGACATCAGACAACACATTTATGAACCGCCACTGGAAATTGGGGTTATGAGGATGGCAGGGATTGTAGTGATGATCAACAACGTTCGTGCTGGTTTCTGCCTGTTGTCATCCCCAAAGATGAGAAGCACTAAAGCGGTTGGCAGCCGGAGAGGTTGAAGAGGTGATTCGCTGCACAATTGGGCTGCTCATCAGGTGTTCCCACCTTGATCATTCCCCAGCCACAGATTCAGGCCAGTCCAGCCTCATCATGTGGATCATACATGTACGCTGAATATGGAATGTTGATATCTCTTCTCAAACACTCATGGTTCCTGTGAGCAGGTCCACCTGTTCTGTTTTTGGGCCTGGGAGTGGTTATGGTGGAAACACCTAATGAATGGCCCTGATATTGCATATGTCGCTGTGTAGCACGAATCACAAATCGTATCTACAATCTCTGTGGACTCACCATGGTGGCACTTCTCCAAAAGAATGAATGGTAATCAATGTACAGTGGCTGATGTAGAATGGGCCCAGTGGTGTTACAAATTTGAATAGGTCCTTTTATGGTAATGCAGGTTAGTTGTGTTGCTTTAGCCTACTGGTTGCTGATCATGTACCCATATTGATGAGTAGTTCAAAAAACGAGATTGGTTGAATAAATTTGCACTTGAGGTGGGGCCATGCAATATTGATGGATGACAGTCGGCTTATATGTTTTGAACTCTTTAGGATATGTTTGTATCTACCTCAAATTGCTAGTAGATTGGGCCACTTGTATAAGTGTCCTAATAAGTTTTGGTACTCTGGTAGATGGATGATACAAGTGGTTAAATTAAACCTGTCCAAATCATGAAGCAAAACTTTAAGCTTATTTATTGGCTTTGTATTATCTGACAGTCATACACGGTCTTGGAACCTTTGGCATAATGCTGAAGATGGATGACCTTTGCATGAAGCCGAAGATGGATGGTTTTTGTCCGGTAGCTTGCATAGCTACTATGGGAGTATATAGGATCTTGTCATCGCTCTGATTTAGTCATCAGATCAATGGCTTTGGCTTAGATTGTCTAGATGTGGGTTAAATGAGCAAAAGGATATTTTCTTTCTTATTTTTTCGTCATGGACTTTTTTTTTTTTTGAATGATTTGAGTGAGAGAGTGATCAAGAGATAAAAAAGCGTTTAGATTAGGCGAGGATTACCCCATTTCATCCAACCACTATATTTTCCTATTTAATCTTTCAATTTGAATTCAATTTTAAATTTTATTTTCAATAGTTTTGAAGGATAAATGAAAGGGAGATGGAAGGAAACTTGTGTACTCACGTTTTAATGGTTGCGGACAAGTGGGTCACATGGGCTCATGTCTAACACTTTCCACTCAATCAAACTATGGAATGGGTAGAATATAAAATGTCCATCACTAGTTCATCTCATAATAATCAAAATAAAAAAACTACGATCATAAGAATCAAATACATGGAGCTAGCTAAAACATCATTGGCTTTTCACAAGTATTTTAGTAAGCGACCTTCTAACTAGCTTTCAAAAACCTGTGTTTCATTATGCTTGTCTAGAAATATGGCATTGAGGGGATCGAATGTGAAATTCGAGACAAGTTCACAGGAAAAATTATTTGTGAATTATGGAGGTTGAAGATGAAAACTCTTCTAGTTCACCAACGGCTGTAACATGCACTCCCTAGGAAAGCACAATGTCTGGAATTGATGAAACTATTGCAGGATTATGGACGAAAATGAAGAGCATTTATATGACGAAGTCGCTTATTAATCATTATATATGAAGAGACAATTTTGTACCCATAAGATAACAGAATGATCGAATCTCTCTGAGCACATTAATGTCTTCAACAAGCTGGTTTACAAGTTGACAAGCGTGGGTGTGAATATTGATGAAGAAGATAAAATCCTAGTTTTGTTGATGTCTCTCCCGGGATCCTATGAGTATCTAGTTGATACTTTGTGCTATGGTAGGGATACCTTGGATGTCGATATTGTTATATTAGCACTTCAGTCAAAGTAGTTGAGAAGGAAGAGTGGATGTGGAGGTACTTCTATGGATGCATTGTTTGCTCGGGGAAGACAATTTGAGCGAGAGAAGGGGTAGTCGCGATCTACATTCAAGTCGAAAGGCAAACGCAAGATGAAGTGTTGGAATTGTCATATGGTAGGTCATATGAAGAATGACTGTTAATATCCTAAAGCCTAGGAGGAGATATCAGATGATTTGCCAAAAGGAAGCCAATTCAGTGAATTCAGGTGAAGGATTGGGTGGTGGTAATGTGTTGTCCGTGCCTAAGAGTGGTTGCTTCTATTAGGAGTGAATTTTAGATAAGGGAGCATTGTACCATATGTGTTTTCATCAGAGTTGGTTTACCAGATATAACAAGTATAATGGTAACCTAGTTCTTATGGGCAATGATCATGCTTGTAAGATGGTTGGGATTTGTTTAATTCTCGTTGGGATATTTGATGGGGTGGAGCATACTCTATCCAATGTGAGGCACGTTTTGATTTTAAATAAGAATCTGATCTCTCTGGGAGCTCTAGATACACTTGGGTGAAGTTCGTTGGTTATGAAAGTGTTCTAAAAGTTTCAAAAGGATAACACGCTGTTATAAAAGTATAAAAGAGAGAAAATCGTTACAAGTTGATTAGGAATACTAAATCGGGTGGAGCTACAACGTTTGTAGCAGAGTTTACGTCATCACGTTTATAGTTTGCACATGTGGGCTACATGCGCGAGCGAGGAATGAAGGTACTTCTTGACCATCGTTTGATTCCTAGTTTTAAAAGTTTTAATTTAGATGTGTGTGAGTATCGCATATATGAGAAACAATTAAGGTTAAGTTTTAAGACCGAGAAACATATTAGTAAAAGTCAGCTTGACTATAAGCATTCGTATGTGTAAGGGGTCGTTATATGTTGTTTCTGGAGAAGGGTCGTCATGCTTTTTTACATTCATTGACGACTTCTCTAGAAGGTTTGGATTTATATTCTGAAGCATAAATCTGATATGTTTGATACTTTCAAGATTGGAAATGCAATAGTTGAAAAACACATGCCGGAAAGTGAAAATTCTGAGGACAGATAACAACGAAGAATTTACTTTTAGGGAATTTAACTAATACCGTAAGAATGAGGGGATAGTGAGGCACAACATGGTGATGCATACACCAGAGCAGAATGGTGTGGCTGAATGTATAAATCAAATTCCTTTGAAAATGACGTATGGTATGTTGAGTAATTTTGAATTGGGCAAGGAGCTATAGGCCGAGGCCGTTTTTACGGTTTGCTATTTAGTAAATCGATCTTTTTCTATAACTATTGATTGTAAAATTTTAGAAGAAGTATTGAGTGGTCATGTAGTTGATTACTTGGGGTTGCAGATATTTGGTTGTGATGCTTATTCTCATGGACCGTCAGTTAAAAGGGATAAGATAGATCAAAGGGCTAGAAGTGTACTTTCGTTGACTATGGTGATGGGGTGAAATGATACAAATTGTATGATCGACTTTCACAGAAAAACATATTTAGCTGGGACGTCAAGTTTGATGAAGGTTCATTGTTTTGGAAAGATGAGTACAAGAAAATGGAAAAATTAGTAATCGATGTTGAAATAGACAGGGTGAAACACTTGAAGAACCTGAGCCGCAGGTAAATGTATAACAAAAGGTGGAGTAACCACGCGTTAGGGGAAATCTATCATGGGATTATCGGTAATCGTTGAGATACAAGGATGACTCAAATATTGCGTTTGCTGTCATTATAGATGATGAGGATTCGTCTATGTTGAGTGTCAAATTTTGCATATTCTCCCCTATTTATATTTTGGTTTTATGAACATAATAATACTTAAAGATAGATTTTATACATGTTTGTGTTGGAAGGTGAATTTGAGAGGTTAGATTGAAAATAATGCAAAAAGCATGGATTTAATGCTCAAGAAGCATCAAGGCAAAGAATGGATTTTAGGAGACCAAGAGTGAAGAATTCACATGTCAAAGATCCATGGAAACCAAGTACAAAAGCTTAAGAAAGGACTTGAAAGATTGCAAAATTTATAACAGAAAACAGACAAGTTCGGTCCGATCGAAATCGCGCAAAATAGTCCAATAGCCAACGATGAAATTCAGAAGCTAATTTGGTCCAACCGATGGACAATTCGGTCCGATCGAAAGGACTCGGTACGACTAAAAGTGCACAAAAAGTTCCAGCAAAGAACAATGAATTTTGGAGTTAATTCGGTTCGACCGAGGATTAATTGGGCAACTGCTGAAACAGAATCCTTTCCAAATTCGGACTCGACTGCGATCCGACCGATGAGTAATGCGGCTGCGTAAATTAAGATGCTTTCTCGATCGGATTGCAGAAATTCCAAGTCGGTGTGTAAGGTGGAGCTTCATAAGTATAAATAGGAGTCCTTAAAACGTTCTAAGGTTTAAGGAGTGGAGCCAAAGGGTGGAGAGCCGCCGCCAAGAGTTTTTCTTCTTCCTTAGTTGATTTTCATGTTTTGTTTAAGAGTTCTTAGTTCAATCATGTCTATGGTTGGCTAAACCTCTTATCTAGGACTAAGAGGTGAAACTTGTAAA